>JACEEZ010008567.1:40000-152500 GCA_016584305.1 Chionoecetes opilio
AATGACCAAACTATATTAGAGTGTTCATTTTATATGACTATATTCTTTAAAGTTCTAGTCGCAGATGCATGAATTTTCATAGTGATAATGCCTTGACTGAATATAAAGACCACAGCGGGAATTCTATGGTTTCTTTTGTACTCATGAAAGATGGGCTCTCTCTGCTGGCCATTATAAGCACATTCTTTATATTTTTTGCTCTGTGGATATAATCAACTTCTTGAAACACAAAATATAATATTCATTTTTACTAAAAAAAATAATGCCCATTTAGAAAATAATTCGCAGGAGTTGGCGTTGCCAACCAGCCGCGGCAGCCGGGCAATCGCGCACCATCAGGTTAGCTTAAGGCCGTGTCACACGGGGATATTTTCCGGCATTTTCTTGTATATTGCTACCATTTGATGCCCGTAGTGGCGACAAAAAATGCACGTTGTCACACGGCGTTTCGGCTACGAGCATTTTCCGGGACACGCAACCAAAACAAACATTATAGCAGCCAGACGAAGTGTTCTTGCACCATCCATAGTGTTTGTTTTGGTTGCGGGTCCCGGAAGATGCCAGTAAAAGATGCTCGTAGCTGAAACGCCGTGTGCCGACACACAACGCTACTACGGGCATCAAATGGTAGTAAAATATCAAAAGATACCGGAAAATATCGCCGTGTGACACGGCCTTTAGTTTACCTAAATAACTTACAAAATAGGTATTAATTAGGTACAAAAACCTATCCCAAACTTATCCTAAACTAACCAAACCTAAATATAACATAAGCAAAATAAAAACTAAACGTAACCTAACCTACCTATTATTAACTATTTAAAAATAAGTGCTATATTTTAGTTTCCGGAGAAAAGTTACTACTGCACATTATACTGAGCCGAAAATACTACAAAAAAAGTAGGTATTATTTTACACTAGGACCAGAATTCCCTAAACAATTGGGGGTACGGTTTCTGTTTGCCTCATGTGGATTGTAAGAAACATTCTCTCTCTAAGGTTCCGTCGCAAATCATTACATTTGGAGATATGACTTGTTGTTTATAGGGAGGAGAGAGACAAGTGTTTACGTGCGCCTCACTCATCTTCCTCTTGTGACCTGCATCGCCTCTGTGACCTTGCCGCGGATACTTTTTAATGAGGATTTGGCTTTAGTTAGGAAATTAAAACGTGGGGTTAGGTTAGTTAGTTAGGTTAGGTTACAGAGTCTAAAGGTGGGGTTAGGTTACTTAATTTTCATATCTCTTATACACTCTTTCCTACTAAAAACATTTATGTCTCCGAAAGTACTGATTTGCGACGGAAACTCAGATTGATAGTTTCTTAGAATACATTAAAGTAAACAGAAACCATACTCCCAGTTGTGAAGAGAATTCTGATCCCAGTGTAAAAATTTACCAGAAAGTAAGCTGTAAATCCTGCAGAGCCCACCAACTACTCCGGAATATTAACCTAATCAACTACTATTTAGTTACATTTATACCCCTTCGACTTGCAATAAAGACAACAAATTGGTAATAATGGACGAGAACTTCGCGGTCGTTTTCAGAGACACCGACTAATTTTTCCTGGCCTACAATAGGTGATTTTTCTAATGGAGATCCCGGATTATTTTCCGTATCTAAAAAAAAAAATAATAATAATAATTTCATCACCGAATTTTATGGTCGCCGTTTCCATTAAAAACACTATCTCCATCAGTAAAAGCACTAAAACTTGCCCGGAAGAAATTAGTCAGGGTCTCAGATAACAGGGAAGTAATTGAATAGAACATACCAAGCCTAACCTTATAGGTTTTAATGAAAACTAACCTAACCTTAACCACAAAGTATATCTAACCTAATCAGAATGTGTTTGACAGATGAACCTAACCCTATCCATGACCCAATTAAGGTAACCTAAACCCCTTTAGGTTTAAAGAAAACAAACTAACCTAACCACAAGAAGTACCTTACCTTACCTTACCTTAACCACCGTATAAAATTCTTGATGAAATATATATCCTTCTTGTTGCTGAAAGAGGTTGCCGGAAAATGATAAACATTTAAAGACAAATAAGAACTCGTCATTTAGTTGTGCTCGTGCCTTGTAACCCCCACCATTTAACTAACAACTCACGTATTGACTGATTCTTGCAAATGGGTGTTTGCCCCCTCCTGAGGCTGGAAATCTATGGGTTAGAGCACGGTCATGCAGGTACAGCCGAGTCACCAAGAATCACTAGAGCAGAGGGTTTGAAGGTTTATTGAAGGAAGGTGTCAGGCCAGACCCAAGGTCCCAGGCCACTGGCCACATCATCCTGCGTACCCCACACAACAAGCTCACTAAATCTTCCGTCCCAGTGATTGTATCCACATCAGACGAAGAGGTTTCAACCACAACCCCTTACGTGCAGTGATGACCATCGGTTGCCTCCTGTGACCACGTGCAACAAGATCTTTCCCCAAGATCCCTGAGAATTGAAATCCCCTGCTAGGTCGCACCAATGGTTGTAGTCTCCTCACGAAAGTTTTCTGCCACAAGTATCGATGCGGCTGACATCTTCCTCGCCTTCGCACCTCACAGTCTTCCCTTTCCCACATCAATGCCTTTGTAGTTTCAAACGGAAATCCACAGTGCAACCATATTACAGATCTCAGAAGGTATATATACGATGTCCCTAAAGGTAAAAACGTTTTTGGGTGCCTATACTCCAGTAGCCTTCAACTACTCGTGAACATCCTCTATGACAAAGCTATGGAGCAGGAGTTCCACCAGCTTGACGTTTTCGGTTAATATAGCAACCCACGCTCTGGCTGAATAGCAACTTCGCAGCAACAGAACGAGGGGACTTCCCTAAAAGGGCCTCTGCAACTTAGCGTGCAGGAATTGCTGGCTTCTACAACCTGTCACCAGAGCCCACACAGACCAACTGCTGATCTTGAACTATGTCAGAACAAAGTCCGGTTCCTGTCTGGACTCGCAGCCTGCGGCAGCAAAGGCTGTAAGTGACTTGTGAAGTGTGCCTGCAAAAGTGCTGCGGTTGTGGCGGGAGATGTTCATGCAAGAAACCAGCTGGAAATGCACCGAACTGTGCAGCTGCAAATGTAGAAGTAGACACATAATTACAATTAATGAATCATACCTGCATTGTGATACTGGTGCTTAACAAAGACATGGCATTCCTGCAGCTGTACGGAAACATGATTGTTGTATAATGAGCTTAATGAATACTTATTTTTCATAATGCACCGTCAGTAGATTAACCCCTGTCATTTTTGAATTGCAAGGAGTATGTTTTAATTCGTGTTCTGCTAATAAACTACATGGCATTTCGCGATGTCCGCAGGGGAGTTTAAAGTCGAATAAATATTGAATTTATGTTTTTTTTGACAGCCTATTGGAAATATTTTGTTCTGGAGTTATTAATAATAATATAAGATAACTTGCATCCAATAACATTATCCTTAATGACTATTCTTTAAAAAACCCATTTACCCTAATTTCCACATGCGGAAATGTCAAAATAATAAAGAAGCGTTCCTTATAGCCATCTGAGTGATGGGATCATTTGTCTCCCCTCTCAAAATCATAGCTAGGACCTGTAGAGTGCCTGAAAAAATTTTGGTGCTTTTATCCGGCATGTCCCCATCATTTCACTAAGCTCCGACTATAACCTTATATGTTTTAATGAACCTAACTAACCTTAACCACTAAGTTACCTAACCTAACCTTATAGGTTTTAATGAAATATAACCTAACCTTAACCACAAAGTATACCTAACCTTACCTTAACCTTAACCATGCATAAATCGGTGATGAAATATATATATATACTTGTTTAAAATGGTTTCCGGAAAATGAAAAATAAATAAATAAGACCGCGAAGTTCTCGTCCATTATAACCACAAATTTAACATAACAACTCACCTGTTGTAGTTGACTTGATACTCTTCCAGCGGCGGCTGTGCCTCCTGGGTGGAAATATGGTGTTTAAGAGCCACGGCATGCAAGTACAGCCGTAGTCACCAAGAGATGCACTATGCCACGCTCAGAGTTGTTTGAAGCCGCTTTCATTGAGGATTGCGGCTGTCATGGGTAGGACAGACCAGGCCACTGTGCCACATCAATCAGGGGGTACATCACAATCATCACACACCCAAGTCATCACCTCCAAATAACTACATCCGTCCAGTGAAGTAACCACATAAACGTAGAGTAACCACAACTTTCAACAGTGCAGAGATAGCATGGTTCCTCCTGGTGCCACTTGCAATCTTATCTTTCACAAGGTCCGTGACGAATTAAATCCCTGCTAGGTCGAACCAGGTTGTAGCCTACCTCACCAACAGTTGTCTGTCACTGTACTCGATTGCGACGTGCACGGAAAATCCTTCCTCGCCTCCTCACCCTCTTACCACGTCTTCCCTTCGCCATATCTTGCCTTTGTTATTGTTTCCACGGATTCATCAGGGTAGCAAACACATAATAAGATACTCAGTAAGGCTATATATAATAGGCCTAATAGGCTAAAGAACGTATTTTTACATTACTCATAGCTACTCATAGCTACTCATAAGAGTCTTATGAGAAGCTATGGGACAGTTCCACCACTCTTAGCGTTTTCGGTAACTCATAGCAACTCACAGCAACTCATAGCAACTCACAGCAACACCCGAGCGACTCCTAGGAACTCTTAAGCTTAGGAGTTGCTAGGAGTTGCTAAGAAGCTTTATAAATACCTGTCCAGATGCTCAGCGGACTAATGCCACTAACTGATTTTGTAAATATGTATGAATTATGTTAGCTTGCAACATTTTGGCAATAAACTCAATCAATCGATCATCAATACAGACGCTAGCTATTCCGGTCTCGGTGCTGTCCTAATGCACGAACACAACGGTAAACCTCGCCCCATAACGTACGCTTCACGTCTCCTCAACAAGGCAGATAAGAACTACGCAGTGACGGAGATCGAGTCATTTGGTCATTGAAAAAGTTCCGCTATCTCATTCAGGGATATAACATCAAAGTCCTCACAGATCACAAACCTTTGCTGCATATCTTCAAAGGCCTATCGGGCCGCATGGCTCGTTGGTTGTTTACCATCCAATATTTCTTGCCAGATTTTGCTTACATCAAGGATACGGCTAATAGAGCAGCCGAACCTGTCTCGCAACTGTGCTCTCACATGTTCTGTCACTAAAAAATCATCCACCTTTGATACACTTTCTCATGCTGATATAATAACAGCCCAACGCAATGAATCCACCTGGTCACATATAATTATTTACTACCTTAAATTAAGTGATGTTTCTAACCTTCCTCAGGTTCCATCTCTTTCCCACTATATTATCCAAGACCAATTATTCTACAAAGCAACTACACTCACAGGTAAACGTGAGCCCTCTCGTCTCATCCATCAGCTTGTCATTCCTCAAACTCTTGTCCAGCCTGTGATTAAACTCATTCATGACACCCCCATTAGAGTGGAGCGAAAATGACCGTTTTTGCAACTTTTTCTGTGATTCGTTTGGAATAGTGGGAAAATTGTGCGAAATGGAGTTATATTCACATAAAAAAAATTGAAGTCTGTACGAATTTTTTTTAGGGTGCCCCAAAGATGTCAAAGATTTGGTTTTATGATTTAAGAAATGTAATTATCATAACAACTAAAAAAAAAAAAAATCCTGAAAATGTTGTTGGAATAACATGAAATGTGTTCACGAGCACATGCTTTTTGATTATTAATTTTGTACAAACTTTCTAAGCAGATTTTGCGAGGTGCCCCAGAGGGGTGGACAATCTAGATTTATTCGAAAAAAATAGTTTTTTTAATACATTGAATTTTTTTTTCTTCGAATTTTATTATTCCAACACTATACTTAGATAGGTTGGAGTGCCCCATACACTTCAAAATATATAGAAGGCATCAACCCACACACTTCCACCAGAACACCGTCAGCGCTGCATTTCTCCTTTCACACCGCTATAATTCATTGTGTTTGGGGCACCTCTAAATATTAATAGATTGGTTTCATACTTTTTTGTGGACATTTTATGGTCATTCTGCAGCATATTTTCGATATTCCGATCTAATAAAAGTTACTTGAAAATTTGAACAATTTGTTAGTAATTTTTTTTTTTTTTTTTTTTTTTTACATATTTTCGATTTTTTCAGCACTTGGGGCACCTGAAGATATTGGATTAGACACGTGAGATTTTTTCAACTTAAATGTGGGTTACATTGGCACAATTTCCCAATTATTCCGAGTCATTTATAAAAAAAACTTTTTCGCTCCACCCTAACCCCTGGCAAAGAGAAATCACTTTCACAAGACTCAAGCTAGACTCAAATTTTTCTGGCTAACTATGTGGAAATATACCCATGACTATATTGACTTGTGCCATACATGTGCAAGAACCAAAGGTGATATGCCCATTCTCAGTTATCCTGTGCCTTCCGGACCTTAGAATACTTTTGCCATTGATATGTTAAAGCTCCCCCTTACGTAACGTGGTAAGAAATATTTAATGGTTGCTGTTAATCTTTTCTCACGCTTTTCAATTATTGCTCCAATCCCTAACAAATCAGCCCAAACTGTGGCACCTGCGTTCTTGAATGAATTATGTCCTTTCACTCCACGCCTCCATCACTTGTCGAGATGTCTCGAGTGCGTGACGACCGAGCCTATATTGAAATGTACTGTGTATGTTTATATAATAGGTATTTGATGTGTAAATATTCCCGTTAGGCAACTCCAAGCGCTGAGTGGCGTCCCTCAATCTTACCGCCAAATCAAATCAATAAAAGAGAAAGCAGGAGGGGGTAAGTGGGGACAGGGAGAAGAATAGATGGGTGAGAGAAAGGAGGCTAGTAAGAGAAAAAGTCTCCGGGGCTTAACCCAGGTGCTGTAAGTGTTTGTATGTTGTTGTGGGTCGGTCTCGACACGTTTTCTCAACTCGCACGAGCAAACAGAAACCACTCTGGGACGGCTTGGCAGGTATGAGCCTCGAAATATGGAACCCCGGACACACCCAAGACAACCTCGCGCCCACATCCGCCGCCCACCGCAGGGTTCTTCAGTTTTTGTTTGATCTTCTTGTTTTTTCTTCAGGTTTGACTTTTTTTTTTTTTGTTTTTTTTCTTTCTTCTTCTCTTCTTTCTTCTTATCTTTTTTGTTTTTGTTACTTGTCTTGATTTTGGGTTATAGTTTTTACTTGTTTTGTCACTACCATGTACTCGCGCACACCCCCACGCGCCACGGCCCCCCGCACGGGCGGCTGGCATAATTCTCAACCCCATTCCCCCATTCCAAAACATACCACAAGGAGGAAAAAATGAGTGAAAGAAGTCTGAGATTAAAAGTTTTTTTTTATTTTTTTTATTTTTACCAAAGAGTGGACAGGGGGAGAAGGACTCCGTATAGCGGAGGGACCTACAGTTTTTCGTGGGATCCGAACCACGGATATTGAGGGTAAGGCGAGCGGAACGGAGTGGATTGTAGGAGTAATAAGTTTTGCAGCAGCGTAAAAAGGGTAAGATTACCTCCGTATAGTAGAGGGGTCATTGGATTTAATGTGGCCTCGTCCGAACCACGGTAGGATAGTAGCAGTGAGTTAGAGGAGGGGGAGGGGGGGAGTGGATTGTAGGAGTAAAAAGTTTTGCAGCAGCATAAAAGGGGGAAAAGAATACCTCCGTATAGCAAAGGGGTCATTGGATTTAATGTGGCCTCGTCCGAACCACGGAAGGATAGTGAGAGTGGCTGAGAAGGACAACGAAGAGACTTTCGACCGATTTGCATCCCCACCGACCGACAGATTTACAACCCGACGGACGATCCGGAAGACAACCAGTCTTCATCCCCGCTGTGTATGGTGTATCCAGGTCTGCTCCCCCGCGGGTGTGGAGGCCGTCGGTGACGACGCAAGGGTCCGGGGTCTCGAACTTTTAGCACATTGCCTTGCGCCGCCATCAGTCTTGGCTTTCCTGCGAGACTCGCACGGAGGAAGGACAGATGGTTAGAGAGTGTGGTTAGGGGGGGGATCCTTGCGGAAGACGGACCGTCGGCGGCTGCGCTGGTCACGGTCATTTAGCCGTGGCCACCCATGGTCTGTCAGTCTTGGCCCGCCTGGAAGGAAAACCCTCCGGACCCTAAACCGTTGGTAGAGGTGCAGGGCGGTGCACGCAGCACCAGCATAATAAAAATAATAACGTATAAAAACAAAAAAGATGAATACAAAGCTATAAGACAATAAGTGAGAAAAAACCGCCGGGACCGACTGCGTGCCTCGCCCTGAGGAAGCCTGTTGGAAGAGTGTGGTTATTTAAGGACAGGAAAAGGATAAGGTCGTGGCTGAGTGAACTCTGTTGAGGAATCCGTTCGTGGCAGAACGTGGTCGTGGCCTGGGCTGCTGTGACTCGCCACTGCCATCGGTTGGCACATCTCTTACCGCCACGCTCGACAGTCCGAATATAGCTTGCCAGAGGCAACCGCGCTATGTGCAACTCTCCACATTCCTCACCAAGAAGAAAGCCAAGAACGCAGGAATAGTTTTCTCTAACTTGCACGAGCTGCAAAGACGTGACACCAAGGCGCGTTTAACAATATATATACAATATATACAATATATATATATATATAATATATATATATATATATATATATATATATATATATATATATATATATATATATATCTATATATATATAATATAATTATTATATTATAATATACTATAATATATTAGGGTGGTCCTTATTTTTAAACTTCGAAATTTTATGTTTCTCACACCCTTAGAGTGAGTCCATAGTCATAAAACGTATGTGCTGAAGTTTAAAGCTATACGAAGAATATTTAGGGGTAGTCTAGGTGATCGTACTTTCGTACTTTTACGTACTTTTTAGGCGTCCAGTCCAGGTTTCGTAATACTTCTTTTTGACTAGACAATGAGTAGACACTAGACAGTAGACATCATAAGCATTTGTAGACTTCGTTGTAGCATGCCTATGCAATGTATGCAACTATGCATGCTCTTGTCATTAATTGGGTTTTTCTTTTCTCCCTGTATTATATAAAAATTAGAATAGTTATCAAGGAAAGTTTCTTAAAATAGGTTCAGAGTAAATTAATCATTGACCTGCCTCCATCCTCTCCATATTGCCGTCTCCATCCTGTATTTGTTCGCGCTTGGTTTGCTCATTCAAAAGTAGGAGCACGAGTTCAGATTGATTATTATATATGACCAAAGACTACTCTATACTGACTTGCTACTCATTTGGGCTATTCAGTGGAGGCCAGTTTTGCGATTCCTGCATTTTCGAACATCACTCCCTTTCCCTTCCTATGGTTATCAGTATATATGATATACCGTTATCTTCGTAAATGTTTGTTCTATAATATTATCAATAAAAAACAGTAAAATGCAATAAAGAATGCCTTATGAGAGAGTTAAGAAATATGCATGAACTTAATATTCACTTGAACTCATCGCCATTTAATATTTTGCGAGAAAACATTTTAGATGCTAGCGATAGAAAGAAGCGGATTTTCATTAGCTTTCCATTGCTATATTTCGTTTTCTGATCAATTAATCCTAACCATGCATAAATTAGCGTTAACTAAAAAAATAACATCATCTATCGGGATAATTACCCGATGGATGATGTTATTTATTTAGTTAACGCTAATTTATGCATGGTTCTAATTCATTTATCAGAAAATGAAATATATCAATGGAAAGCTAATTAAATTCCGCTTCTATTGATATGTTGCATGTAAAAAGTCTTCACGCAAAATATCAAATTGCGATGAGTTTAAATGAATATAAGTTCATGCATATTTCTTCAGAGTCTCATAATGGAATTTCTTTAGTGTATTTTACAGTTTTTTATTTGATAATATTATAGAACAAACATTCACGAAGATAACAGTGTATCATTTATACTGATATGCCATAGTCTACTGTATTCATGGAACACTTTTTTACTTGCCGATACGATTGATGATGTTTTTTTTTTAGTTAACGCTAATTTAGGCATGGTGGTATTTCATTTATCAGAAAATGAAATATATCAATGGAAAGCTAATGAAAATCCGCTTCTTTCTATCGCTAGCATCTAAAATGTTTTCTCGCAAAATATTAAATGGCGAAGAGTTTAAGTATATATTGAGGTCATGCATATTTCTTCACTCTCTCATAATGGCATTTCTTTAGTGTATTTTACTGTTTTTTATTTTATAATATTATAGAACAAACAGTTACGAAGATAACGGTATATCATATATACTGATAAACCTTAGGAAGGGAAATAGGGGTGATGTTCTAAAATGGCAGGAATCGCAAAACTGGCCTCCACTGGTCATGGGCGGTTTGGCGCGGGGCACGAGTAGCAAGTCCAGTATACAGTAGTCTTTGATATGACTTATACGTATTATGTATTGTTAAGTAGCATAAATGTCAACGTATAAAATTGTGTTCTTTCCCTCGTGTTCTTAATTGTTTTTAGTCCAATCTGAACAATTATTGACCTCTGATATTTGATTTTGTACTCACCGACGCCTATATTTATCATCTTATGAATGTTTTTCTTCTTTTTTTCGCAGACAGCCATGGCTACTACACGTGCGAGTACTGAGGTCTTCCTCATCGGGCATCCTACGGAGCAGTTTGGAGAAAGCAAGCTTCCGTCCAATCATGAGGTGTTGTGCGTTTTCTTCCGCCTCCACAACCAGGAGAAGCAGACGATCCGTGAGGCGGCCACTGAGTCTGTTCGCCAAGTCCTAGCCATCTGGGTGGGGAAAGCCCGAATCCCAGTCAAACCAGAGCAGCACTCTGTCAAGAAGTTGGAGGCCCTGTTCCAGACTTGGAAAGACTTAAAGCGTTTCCGGAACAGGAAGACACCAGCTCAGGTCTGCAAGCAGGAGGGATTTGTGGGGGCATTGGATGACCTCTTTGATATTGCTCATGCCGAGGCCCTGAAGAAAATTAGCATTAAAGAGGACCGGGACTTCCTCCTCGCCCAGCGGGAGAAGCGCCGCCGTGGGACCATGGGACGCCAGACACAGTTTTGACAAAGAAGGAGGAAAGAGCTGAGCGGAAGCACCTGGAGGAGAAGAAGCGGAAATCGAGGTCAAGGATGGAGTGTGAGGCCTCCACTTCAAAAGCTGTGCTTCCCTCAAGCAGCAGCAGTCCGTCGGAAACCACAGATGATGATGACGAAGTGGTCCAAGGAGCCGTCGGTGGCTCACTGCCAAAACGGGCTTGGGGCAGCCAGAACGTGGTCACTCCTGCTCTCGCTGCTGCTCTCGACCGCACCAAAGTTTCAGACCGGAAGGCCACCATGATGCTCACCGAAACGGTCAGGAGCATGGGGCACGACCCCGCCGAGTTCAATATCAACAGGACATCAATCCGAATGGAGAGGATGAAAGCCAGGACCCTTTTCAAAATCAACCTACAAGAGAAGTTCAAGGCCAACATCCCTCTGACAGTCCACTGGGATGGAAAGCTCCTTGTCGACCTGACCTCGAAGCAGCAAGTCGATCGCCTGGCCATCTTGGTCTCCGAACAGGGAGTCAGTCAGCTCCTGGAAGTCCCCAAGATCCCGTCTGGAACCGGGGAGGGTCAGGCCCAAGCTGTTGTAGACGCCCTGGACCAGTGGGGGATCACTGACATGATCGCAGCTCTAAGCTTCGATACCACAGCATCAAACACGGGCATCCGAGGAGGCGCTTGTGTGCTCATCGAGCAGAAGATAGGGCGAGACCTCCTCCACTTCGGATGCCGACACCATGTCATGGAGATCGTCCTTGCCGCTTTCTTCAAGGCCTGTATGGGAGTCTCTTCTGGGCCAGATGTGCTCCTCTTTAAGAGATTCCAGGCCGGTTGGGAGTTTATTGACAGAGGCACCTGCGAGTCCGGGATGACGGATGATGTGGTCCGCCCGCGCATCTCAGCGGAGAGCGAGCGCATCATTGAGTTCGCCACGAGTCAGTTGGCAGCCCATCAGCCACGGGACGACTACCTGGAACTACTGGAACTGGCCACCTGTTCCTCGGAGCTGTTCCTCCTCGAGGAGTCCGTTTCTGCGCCCCTGCCCCAATGCACCACGCCCGCTGGATGTCGAAGGCAATCTACTCGCTCAAGGTCTGGCTCTTCCGACGCCAGTTCAAGCTGACTGCAAAGGAGGAGAAAGGCCTACGGGAGATGTGCTGCTTTGTCGTCCTCGTCTACTTGGAATGGTGGTTCACTGCCCCTAGTGTAGTCCAAGCTCCACGGCGCGACCTGAACCTGATGAAAGCCCTCCTGAACTACAGCACCACCAATTCCGCCATTTCGACGGCCACATCGGAGAAGCTACAACGCCACTTGTGGTATCTCTCGGAGGAGCTCGTCGGCTTGACCCTTTTCGACGAAGACGTGAGTCTGGCGATGAAGAGGCGGATGCTGGAGAGCATGAAGCGGCAGGTGGAGGACGAAGACGAGGAGACCCTGAAGCGCTGCAGCCGGGATCTCGCGACCCTTGCTGTGAGCCAGCTTGATTCATTCGCCTCGCCGAAGATTGTGCGCCTCTTTGAGAAGCTCTATCTTGCCACGGACTTTTTGGAGGCCGATCCTTCCTCATGGGGAACAAACCGAACTTTCCGTGCTGCGCAGGACCAACTGAAGACCCTTAAAGTGGTTAACGACCACGCTGAGCGAGGGGGGGGGGGGGGTAGCTCTCATCCGGGATCCGGTTCAACCGGGCCCTGACGAAAAACGAGGAACAGCTTCAGTTCCTCCTTCAAGTGGTAGCTCATCATCGGCACACCTTCCCGGACGCCCGGAAGGCGGTGCTGACCCAAAACCAGCGACAATGAGCAGAGTGGTGCCTGTGAAACCCCTGCCTTGAGCAGATAATACCCACTTATACGTAATATCTTTACTATAGAGCTGAGGGGGACTGGGAATTGTACATCTGGGATATTCATTATAATGCATAATGTTCAAGGCCTCTGGACTACCTCTAAATATTTTTCAAACAATATATAATTTTGGCTGTGAAGTTTGCAGCACAAGTGGACTCGTTTCAGACTATGAGAGGTTAAGAATTCTTATTTTATTTTTTACCCCCATATAAGGACCACCCTAATATATATATATATATATATATATATATATATATATATATATATTATATATATATAATATTTATATATATATATATATATATATATATATATATATATATATACTAACCCTGTGTCCCGGGGTAATGGATTGTTACCCATTACAGGTTCAAAGGATAATGCGACGGAGATGAGCACCAAAGCCACGCGCAGCATAGCGTATGCCCCCATCTTGTAAAAAATATGACACATCTTCTTGTTCAATAATGGGGGTAAATTTAATACAAATTTGAATTTTTGAACTTTAATTTTGTTGAAGAAAGTCTATTACCATACATTTATGCTATGTATTTCTTAGCCATATAGAGTACCACAAAAAATATAGCTTTCCTATAAATAATACAGAATACACTTTTGCAGACAAATAAAAAATAATTAAATAATGAAAATAATTGAAAAACTTCCCCAATTTTTATGTATTTACATAGGCTACATTTATTTTTATTTTTTATTTTTATTTTATTTTTTTTACATTTGTGCCTATAGCGCCTGTAGGCAGTGGTGACCCAGGGCTCGTATGGTAGGCTCTGGAGGTTCACTTGAGGGCTGTGATGGTTGGTCCTCGCCCGTGGTGGCGCAGGCAGGATTGTTATAGTGACTCCTGTGATTAGAGGCTCATGCCGCACCCCTGTGTCCTCCGATGCACTCGCAATCGAATGTAGAGTTGATGGGCAGCATGTGGGTGTTCTTAGGCCACTCGACGGTGCAGAAAGGTTTTGGGTTTCTTTGGGGATCGAACTCGAGTCACCGAGAACGCCAGTCGGAGGCGCTAAACACTCCGCTACCGCCTCCTCAATATACAGAGAGAGAGAGAGAGAGAGAGAGTAGGATGTGTGTTTTCGTGAGGCACTTCCATGGAACTAATTCATAGGGTCTCTCCACCTTTTGGAGTGATTCCAGTCTAGGTGCGCGGGCTGAAGACCACGCCTAACGGAGCGTCGGGCATCATATTCAGCTTCATTACCTGTCCCACGATCATCTCGGGATGCGTCAACTCCATCTTGTACGATTTGATGAGCTGTACCACAGAGGAAATCTAATTAATTCAAAAGAATTAGTTAGCTAGAACGCAGACAACCTCAATACACACCATATACATATATATGAAGAAAAAACACATTCCAATCCAAATGATAATTGAAGAATTATATTACATATTTTCCGTTACAGGGATTTTCAAGATGGTGTGTGACAAGATAGTTTGACTAATGATAGACGATGTTGATCGTCCAATCAACACAAATATACGCCGCGACCATGTGATGTTAAACTTAAGCCCCTATCTCACATTCACGAATCTGAACACGAATGAACACGATTTAACGTTTTTCCTTAAATCGTGTTAGAACGTATGAAGGTCGCGCACTCATTCGTGTTCATTAGTGTTAAGTCGTGGTCGGTCGCGCGCGGTCGTATGGACGTCGCAGCTCGGCTTAAATCGTGTTATAAATTTTTGCAATGCAAAAATTTATAACACGATTTAAGCCGAGCTGAAAAGTCGTGTTCAGTTGTATGAAGGTCGTATGACAGTCGTGTTCAATCGTATGAAGATCGTGTTCAGTCGTATGAAGATCGTGTTTATTTTTGTAGTCGTATGGACATCGTAATGATTTGTGTTTAATCGTATGGCGGTCGTGTTGATTCGTGTTAAGTCGTATGGGCGTCGTATGACAGTCGTGGTTGGTCGTATGACAGTCGTATTGGGGTCGTGTTAAATGAGGTTAAATCGTGTTTTATCGTATGAATATCTTATGACGGTCGTATGAGTGTCGTGTTCGAATATGAATTATGAATCGTATGAAGGTCGTATGAGGGTCATGTTTGGTCGTATGAGGGTCGTGTTTGGTTAAGAAATTTGCATAAATAAACCACAAGGTCGAGCACGAATCAACACGATTTTTCAACTTTTCTTCAATCGAATTCGCAATTTCTTAAATCGTGTATGTGAGATAGGGGCTTTAAGCTTTCACTCCATTATTGGTGAACGGTATAAATTAGCCTTCAAATGGACATCTCATTTTATAATTTTTCTTTTTTTAGTATCCACATAGTATACTCTGTAGCACTCATTCCACACACTTTCTCTAATACTAAAGCTCGTAAAATATGGTCATGTCAAAATGAAGTCATGTCATATAAATTATAAAACTAACCAAACATTCCTTCATCATTAAATATAAAAAATTATAGAAAATATAAAAACTAGAAAATTTCAAAACAAATTTAATCAAATTCCCCTCGTGACTTCTAGCATGTAACAATCATTCAATCATTGGGGGAATACGCCGGGGGGCGCGTCGCCTCGCCCACCCTACGACGCCACTCCCGGGGGTCACCACGCGCGATTCCTCATGCAGGCTCCTTTCCCATGCCAAGCAGCTCTCGATAAGAAACATCAACTTGCCCCAGCCACGAGCCTTGTGCGCCCCCTTGGCCTCCTCCACGCCGGATTGTCTCTTACAGATGCAACCCGATGGGAAGGATCGGTTTCAGGGTAGCGTGCCACTTGCCCATATAGCCGAAGTTGGCGTTGACGGACTATGCAGGTAATAGGCCTCGATTCAGTTTCACGATGCAATCGCTGATTTGACACGTAATCATCCCAGCGATACCCCATGATTCTGCGAAGACACTTATTACCAAAGGCATCGATTCGTCTCTTCAAGTCGTTATTTAGTGTCCATGTCTCACAACCATAGAGTAAGACAGGGATCACAAGCGACTTGAAGATCCGGATATTTGTCCCCCTGCACAGGTACCGACAACGCCAAATACTCCTTCTGAGCAAGTCCATAACACCGTGGGCTATTCCAATCCGCCGTAAGACTTCTTGACGTGATCCGCAGTCATTATGGACTGCGCTACCAAGGTATGTAAAACTTTCCATGAACTCAGTGTCCTCGCCGCACGTATGAACAGACTGTACTGTTTCATTTAGTAAGCCTCCAAACACCTGGACCTTGGTCTTAAGCCAGAAGACCTCAAGTCCCAAAGGCTTTGCCTCCTCGTGCAGCGCCTCGAGAGTCATCACCGGGACCTCCAGCGACTCAGCAAAGATTACTGCATCTTCGGCAAAAACAAGATCAGTGATCTTGGTGTTGCTGAGGGATGTTCCACAATCACTTTGATCTACAACTTTGCCCAATACCCAGTCCATACAAGTGTTGAAAAGTTATGGGGCAAGAATGCACCCTTGCCTCACTCCTCTATTAACAGGAAAGAAGCTGGATACACCTCCCCCACACTTCACAGCACTCTCAGTCCCAGAGTACAGACCAGTCATCAAACCAATAGTCCTTGCAGGCATCCCGCGAAGTCGCAGAAGATCCCAGAGTGACTCACGATGCACTGAATCAAACGTCTTATTGAGATCAACATAGGCTGCAAGCATCCCCTGTCGAAACTCACGTCGGCGTTCCACCAGGACACGAATCGCTAGGATACGGTCCGTTGTTGACTTACCAGGCGTGAACCCAGACTGCTGCGGTCTCTGATGCTTCAGCAGATGACTGCGGATCCTTGTCAGCAATAGATGAGCAAGCACCTTGCCTGGCACGCTGAGCAGTGTAATACCGCGGTAATTGTTGCAGTCCTGACGGTCCCCTTTCCCTTTCCAGATAGGGACGACCAGCCCCCTTTCCAGTCAAGAGGAATGGTACCTGATTGCCACACGGCAGTCAGGACAGCATGCAACTCGCGGATCATGGCCTCATCCCCAGCTTTGAGGAGCTCCGCACTGATATTACAAACACCAGCTGCCTTTCCACCCCTCAACTTTGCTACAGCCTATCTGACTTCGCCAAGAAAGGGTGCGGTTTCGTTAATGGGATCCACTTCGTTAATCGGCATCCACTGCCTGTAACCCAGTAGTGTGACGCTGCTCAGTTGGAGGGTCCACCGTGAACAACTGACCAAAGTACTCAGCCCAACGAGCCATCTGCCCACCCATGTCCGACACGAGGCGCCCATCTGCTGCTCGAATAGCACTCGCCCGAGGTGGAGACTTGGAATGGAGTTTCACGTTTGAAGGTATCCCACAGTTCTACAGGGTCCTCGAAGGCACCGAGCACATCAAACCGATTTGAGACTGCCACTGCATACTCATGGGCACATGTCAAGTTCTTCAGTTTCTCAAGATGAAACACAGTATGGTTACCTCTTGAGATTTTTCTGTACTTGACATGAAGCTTAAGTGTAGCAAAAACAAGTCTGTGATCGGTTCCAAAGAACTCGGCACCCCGGTAACCCTACAGTTCTGGAGGATCCTCCAACGAGTACTAACGAGGACGTGGTCGATCTTCGAGTACCCCTCCGGCATTACTATACCGTGTCCGCTGTGCAGCTCTGGTCTCTGATACAAGAACCTGCAATTCTCAACCTTCTGGCCCTTGCAAAATTCAGAAGCCTAGATCTGTTAATGTTTCTGGTCCCGGAGCCATGGGGACCAACACATAACTCGTAGCCATCTCTCACAGTGCCAGTAGTAGCATTGAAGTCGCCCAAGACAAGAGTGTGTCCCGAGGAGGACACTGGTCTAATACAGAGTCGAGTTTGGCGTAGAAAATCTGCTTTTCTTCAGTTTTACGCACCTTGGTAGGAGCGTACACTGCAACAAGAGACATGAAACCCAGAGGGTGTTTTATCCTCACCCGCATTATACGCTCATCAACCGGAGTAACCTCAACAACTGACGGCTGCAATTTGCTGGAGATGCCTATAGCTACTCCTCGGACATGGTCGCCATTGCTCATGCCGGACCAGTAGTAGGTGTAACCCCCCTGCTAGTCTCGCCACTGCCATGCCACCTCGTCTCTATGAGTCCCACTATATACACCCTCAGCCTACTGAGCTCGCCCGATAGGAGAGGTAGTCGACGATCGTCTGAAAGGCTCAGAACGTTCCACGAGCCCACACGAAGAACCCTCAGGAGGTTTATCTCAGGAGTGATTCGACGGGCAGGCGCCGCTTCTGCACCGCTCCGGCCACCCCCATAAAAAAAAGATGAGCTAGGTGGCCCTACCACTCGATTTAGAGTGCGGTATTCCCGAGGGCTTTGCCCCGCACTCGTCATAGGCAGACCCCCCCCCCCTGCGTCGGCATTGGAGGGGTCTGCGTGGTCGGGCCCCCCCAGCAAAACCGGGTCGTGGGCACTGTTACCACGCCCCCGGCCTCTACCTCTTATTATGTTCGTGGCTAGTTACGTTTTTACTGGAAGGGGGTGCAAGCCCGTCCCCAACCAATCTAATTCAGGGATTGGCCTTACTGCTCACCGTGGCCAGGGACGCAGAACCCCCTGTAGGGATAAACCCCAGGCTGCCCACTATTTCACCCATAGCTGGGGCTGGATGGCCATTGACTCAATAGTGAGTTCATCTGCCCTTAAAGATGGTCTTATTTTTAGTCCATCTGGGTGTCCAGCACACCCTCCTCACTGGTAGAATCAGTGGGGTAGCCGGTTTAGTCGCCGACGATCCGACCATGCGGCTGGTTGTACTGGGTTACATGTTACCAGTAGCAGGGGACAACCCTGACCAGACAGTCGTGCATGTAGCTAAAGAAATATTTCTTCTTCATTTTTCCCTCTTATGTTTCACCCAGATGACTCCACAGCTGTCTCATCTATTTCTAAAGTAGAACTCTTTGCTTAAACGTTTGCTCAAAATTCCTCTCTGGTTGATGAAGGACTTGTTCCTCATTCTCCACCATCCTCTGACTATACTATGCTGTTGTTAAGATCCTTTGTAATGATGTTTATATGCCCTGTCTGGCCTTTATCCTCAGAAGGCTTACCGGTCCTGACGTAATCACTACTATTTGTCTCAAACTGTGCTTCTGTGCTTGCATCCTGCCTGGCCAAACTTGTCCGTCTTTGTCTATCTACTTTCTTGCTGGAAGTTTGCTCACACTCAACCTATTCCTAAGAAGGGTGACCGTTCTAATCCTTCAAATTACCATCCTATAGCTTTGACTAACTGCCATTTTAAAGGTTTTTAATTAATACTTAATTATAACTTTTTTTTAGTATCTAGTTGTTGTTGTTGTTTTTTACATCACAAATGACTGGCCAGGGGCAAAACAAAAAGGAGTAACTAAAACCCCGCTTAGTTGCCAGTCCCTTTAAAGGAGACAGGAAGATAATATAAAAAGGGGGGGGGGGCAATTTAAATCGGGAGGTGTCTTGTTATCCTAGAACGAAGTAGAAAAGAGGAAAAATATAAACAGAAAGAGTCTAGTGAAGGGGATACAAGAGTGAAGATACTGGTTAACAGTCAGTGATTCCCAACCGGGGTTCCGCCGACCATCACCAGGGGTTCCGCGAGAAACCGTAAAATAATTATGTGCTATTAGCCTATTACAAAATGACAGTGATCTTAATTCATAATTCATAATTCCTACTCAACAACACGTCACAAACAGTATCCAGACACCAACATACTCGTACGTGTCAGTCAGTACAATGTATATAGTAATGAGAGCAAATAATATGCATAGAATTAAGAAAAAATTAGTGTTATTGCCGGTGCGGGATACGCCCTTCATTCCTACTCCGCAAGTTTGGCGACACAGGGGTCGGGTAGGAGGGTGACGCAACCCCGTACGAGTATCATACGTGACACGAGTCCCAGCCCAGCCGTTCACACATCTGCCTTCAGTCAGTTTTGAGCAGCGCAACCGAGTGAAACGTCGTGTTAATTAATCTCACCAGTTAATATTAGTATAAAGCTCGCTAACACAGTTATGGCCCCAGCCAAGTTAAAGCGACACTTAACTACTAATCACAGCCACTTGTCAAATAAAACCGTGGATTATTTTCGAAGACTCTTGGATTCACAGCAGAAACAAAGAAAAGTTTTTGAAAAGAAGGTAATCATCAGTGATAAGGCCCAAGAAGCAAGCTATTTAGTGGCTGAGCTAGTTGCCAAGAAAATGAAAAGTCACACTATTGCAGAAAGTCTAATAATGCCTGCTTGCAAAATAATTGTGAGAACAATGCTAGGTGAAGAAGCTGAAAATGAATTAAGCAAGGTTCCTGTTTCTGATAATACAATTAGTAGGCGTGTGGATGACCTGTCCAACAATATTTCTGGTATTTTGTCTGAAATACTGCAAAATAACAACTTTGCTCTCCAAGTAGATGAGACAACTGATATAACTGGTAAAGCTCAGCTGCTGGCATTTGTACGATTTGAAAATGAAGGTGAAATAATGGAAAATTATTTTTGCTGTAAAGAACTGCCAGAAACTACCAAAGGCCACGACATTTTCAACATATTGTCTTCTTACCTGGAATCTTGTGGTTTGTCATGGAACCGATGCGTTGGAATCTGCACTGATGGTGCTCCCTCAATGATTGCCTCAGTACAAGACTTTGTATCACGCGTGAAAGAAAAAAACCCTGAAGTCATAACAACTCACTGCTTTCTCCACCGAGAAGTTCTGGTTTCAAAAACTATTGGGGATGATTTAAAACAAGTCCTTGATATAACTGTGAACATGGTCAACTTTATAAAGCAGCGGTCTCTGAAGTCTCGCATATTTGCAAAGTTGTGTGAAAACATGTAAAAAGATCACGTGACGCTTCTCCAGCACACAGAGGCTCGATGGCTTTTGAGAGGTAAAGTTTTGACAAGGGTATTCGAGCTGCGACAGGAACTGCTGCTTTTCTTCAAAGAGAATAATACATCCAGTTTCTGTGAATGTCTTGAATCTACAAACTGGCAAATGAAACTAGCATATTTAGCAGATATTTATCAGCATTTAAATAACTTGAACACCAGCATGCAGGGTGCGAAGGAAAACATTCTGACTTCCATAGACAAACTTCTTGCATTTAAAAATAAACTCGCTGTTTGGAAAAAGCACCTTTCAAGAGGAAACGTCGAAATGTTTCCACTCCTACTTCAAGTTCAAACTCAGACTGAATATGAAAATGTCATTCCATTAATTACAAGTCATTTGGGATCACTGTCAGAAAAACTTCATAAGTACTTCCCCTCCTTGTCATCAGATACGTATGACTAGATGAGAAACCCCTTCACTGAGTTCTCACCAAGTACAGAAAACCTACTTAGTCTGCAAGAAGAGGAAGAACTGAGTGAACTACAGTGCGATCGAACCTTGAAAATGAAATTTAATGAAGTATGACTTGACAAGTTTTGGATTTCAGCAAAGCAAGAGTACCCTGTCATCTCAGTAAAAGCATTGGATGTTTTACTCCAGTTTTCAACTTCTTACCTCTGTGAACAAGCTTTCTCATGCCTGACCGTCAAGGTCAAGCAAATCAAGAAATCGTCTTCTGTCTCTCGAGGAAGAACTGCGTGTGTGTCTGTCAAAAATTCGGCCAAGAATTTCACAGATACGCAAAGAGAAACAAGCCCAAGTGTCACACTGAAGATAAGTCATAACATTATTGACTTATTAGTGTGAACTCTCATGACATGTGATGTAATTGTAGATTTCATATGAATTATATTGCTCAAGAACTTTTCTTAAAAAAATAATATATATATATATATTAAATTATATATATTATATATATATATATATATATATATATATATATATATATATATATATTATATATATATATATGTATATATATATATATTATATATATATATTATATATATATATATTATAATATATATATATATATATATATATATATTAGTATACCATATATAGTTCCTTGGAATTCCTTGGAAGGGTTCCTTGGAATATGAAAAAATATTACAGGGGTTCCTCCAAGATGTAAAGGTTAACTCATGCATTAGGGAGATGGACAGAATAGGGGTGAGAATGAGTAGAAAGTATTATGGAGCGAGTCCGCGGAGGGGAGGGAAGGCATGCAGTTAGCAAGTTCAGAAGAGCAGTAAGCATGAAAATACCGGTAGAAGATAGCAAGAAAAACAACATTGCGGCGGTGATTTAAAGATTGAAGACAGTCAGTCAGAGCAGGGAGTTGATGAGACGAAAATCTTTTGACTGAACCCTGTTTAGGAGAGCTGTATGAGTGGATTCTCCCCAAATATGAGAGGCATATTCCATACATGGGCGGATAAGGCCCCTGTACAGAGCAAGCAACTGGGAGGGAGACAACAATGGACGCAGACGCCACAGGACACCTAACTTCATATAGGAGCTGATTTAGCAAGAGATGACATGTGAGAATTTCAGTTCAGATTTTTAGTAAAGGATACTCCTAGAATGTTCATTGTAGAAGAGGTAGACAGTTGAGTGTCGTTGAAAAAGAGGGGACAGTTGTCTGGAAAGTTATGTTGAGTTGATAGGTGAATAAATTGGGTTTTGAGACATTGAACAAAACAAGATTTGCTTTGCCCCAATCAGAAATTATAGAAAGATCAGAAGCTAGGTGTTATGTGGCATCTCTCCGTGAATCACTTAGTTCCTGTATAGTTGGAAGTCTAATGAATGACGTTTAAAAATGCAGGGTAGAATCATCAGCGTAGGATAGGACATTGAGTTAGACTTAGAAGGTATAATCAATGAATAGTAGAAAGAGAGTGGGTGATAGGATAGAACCCTGAGGAACACCACTATTGATACACTTAAGAAAAGAACGATAACCGTCTACAGTAGCTGCAATATAATGGTTATAATGGAAACTTAAAATGAAGGTCAGACAGAAGGACAGAAACCGAATTAGGGTAGTTTAAAAATTTAAGATTTATGCAAGACTCTATCAAAAGCTTTTGATATATCAAAGGCAACAGCAAAAGTTTCACCGAAAACCGTAAATGAGGATGACCAAGATTCAGTTAGGAAAGCTAGAAGATCGCCAGTAGATCGCCATTTACGGAAACCGTACTGACGATCAGATAAAAAATTGTGAGCAGATAGATGCTTTAGAATCTTCTTATTAAGTATAGATTCAAAAGCTTAAGAAAGACAGGAATTCAAAGCTATTGGACTGTAGTTTGAAGGATTAGAACGTTCACCCTTCTTAGGAATAGGTTGAATGTGAGCAAACTGTCTTACAGCAAGAAGGAAAGGTGGAAGTAGATAGACAAAGACGGAAAAGTTTGACCAGGCAGGGTGCAAGCACAAAAGCACAGTTTTTGAGAACAGATGGAGGGACTCCGTCAGGACCTTAAGCCTTCCGTGGATCTAGGCCAGAAAGAGCAAAGAAACATCATTACGTATGATCTTAATAATAGGCATAATTGTATAGTCAGAGGGTAGAGAAGAAGGAGGAGCCAGCCCTTCATCAGCCAGTGGGAAATTGTTAGCAAAGGTTTGAGCAAAGAGTTCAGCTTTATAAATAGATGAGACAGCTGTGGAGCCATCTGGGTAAAGCATAGGAGGGAAAGATGAACAAGTAAAATTGTTAGAGATATTATTAGGTGCCCTCACACCATAGCGTATGCTGAAACCTATGAGTTGCGTGTAAAAATATATTTGTATACGCACCAAACGCAAACGAAATCAACAATTTTGTCAATTTGTAACCTATTCGACCTATGGGTTGCGTGTGAGTTACGTGTGGGTTACGTGTGGGTTGCGTGTGGGTTGCGAACTGAACTTATGATCTCCCAATATCTGCGATCATCGGCGTACGAGTTGCGTGCGAGTTGCGTGTGAGTTGCGTGCTGAACTTACGAGTTACGTTTGAGTTGTGTTCAAAACTTACAAGTTGCGTTTGACCTGCGTGCTAGTTGCGTGGTATTTGCGAATATCGGTCACGTGATAAAAACCTATAAAAGCGGAGCCGATTCAGTATTTTCTTCATGCAGTACTGATTTGGTCATCGAAGAGTCAACATGGTGAAAGCTACCAAGAAATCAGATAAAAGTGACCCCAAAAGTGATGTCAAAACTACTGAAACAGCTCGCCGTGGCCGTGGCACTATTTATACCATTTCTCAACACGCATGTAGTACGCAACTAACACGCAACTCACACGCAACTAATAGGTTGGATACGCAGGGCATAGGTTGGGGATACGCTGGGAATAAGCACAATAGGTTGGGGGTGCGCTACACACGCAACACGATCGCAACATGATCGCAACAGGTACGCAACACATTCGCAACATGTGGACCTGCGATCACCTGCGTTCATAACTTATGAGTTGCGTACCTGTTGCGTACCTGTTGCGATCGTGTTGCGTGCGTAGCGTCCCTGTTGCGTATAAATTGATCGCAGGCATTCGCAGAGAATTATTGAACATGTTCAAAATTTCCGAACTTACTCTGCGTGTGTCTGCGATCACCTGCGTGCTTGTTGCGTACTTCAAACCTATAAAACCTATTAGTTGCGTGTGAGTTGCGTTCGGAACTTATGACCACTATTTTTTATTCGCAACCATACGCAACTGGTGATCGCTATGGTGTGAGGGCAACATAAGTTGAAGAAAAGATTTGGCATGATTACGGGCAGAAATATAATGGGCATGAGTTTCAGGAGATGGATGGTTACGGTACCGTCTTTGAGCTGCCTCTCTATCTTGGACAGCGTGAGAACAAGCAGAGTTAAACTGAGGTTGACGAGCTTTAAGATTAGAGAAAGTTTGAGGAATGTATGCCTCCATGCCAGAGACAATAACCTCAGTAATGCGCTCTGCACAAAGAGATGAGTCTCTGACACGGAAGCAATAATCCTTCCATGGAAAATCAGAGTAGTACTGCCTTATAGGTCTTTCGGGGCGGCACCGGAGCGATAGGACAGGTTACAGAAATAAGATTGTGATTGGAGGAACCTAACAGATATAATAGTTTCACAGAGTAAGTAGAAGGGTTAGTAGTTGGTAAAAAGTCAATAATGTATGGCGTGTCTCCAAGGTGGCCAGGTATACGGGTAGGGTGCTGCACCAGCTACTCTAGGTCCTGGAGGATAGCAAAGTTGTAGGCTTGTTCACCAGGTTTGTCAGTGAAAAAAGATGAAAGGTGGTAAACATTGAAAACTCCATGAATGAAAATGTCTGCAAAAGGAAAATGAGGTATGATGTGCTCCACTTTGGATGTTAAATAGTCGAATAATTTTACATAGTCCGATGAATTGGGTGAGAGATATACAGCACAAATAAATTTTGTAAGAGTGACATTGAAATCGAAGCCAGATGGTAGAAAATTCTGAATATTCAAGACCGTGGGCACGAAAGCAAGTGATGTCATTGCGTACATATACGCAACAGCCGGCTTCGGATTGAAAATGAGAATAGAGACAGCAAGAGGAAACAGAAAAGGGACTGTTGTCAGTGCTCACAGATACTGTCAGTCAGTTTTTACTCCTAACCATAGACCACTGTATACCTGGACTGCGCACGGAATATCGATCGGCCCGTCGCACAAGGGGCTGAAGTCGGAGGGCCGCTCGGATTCATATATATATATACGGATCATATAGACTGGTTTATCAGTATATATGATATACTGTAATCTTCGTAAATGTTTGTTCTATAATATCAAATAAAAAGCAGTAAAACACGCTAAAGAAATGCCATTACGAGACTGAAGAAATATGCATGAACGCACATTCATGATTCACTTCAACTCTTCGCCATTTAAAACTTTGCGAGTCAACTTTTATCATGAAGGGTATCAATAGAAGCGCAATTTTATTAGCTTTCCATTGCTATATTTCGTTATCTGATAAAGGAATTAGAACCATGCATAAATTAGCGTTAACTAAATAAATAAAATCATCAATCGGGTAATTTTCCCGATTGATGAGGTTATTTATTTAGTCAACGCTAATTTATACATGGTACTAATTCATTTATCAGAAAACGAAATATATAAGTAAATAAATAACATCATCAATCGGGAAAATTACCCGATTGATGATTTTATTTATTTATTTAACGCTAATTTATGCAGGGTTCTAATTAATTTATCAGATAACGAAATATAGAAATGGAAAGCTAATAAAATTGCGCTTCTATTGATACCCTTCATGATAAAAGTTGACTCGCAAAGTTTTAAATGGCGAAGAGTTAAGTTCATGCATATTTCTTCATAGTCGCGTAGTGGCATTTCTTTAGCGTGTTTTACTGCTTTTTATTTGATAATATTATAGAACAAACATTTACGAAGATTACAGTATATCATATATACTGATAAACCAGTCTATATGATAGTCCATAGACCACTATATCTCTTTGTCGGGCGCCCCGCAGGCCCCTATGCAGCCCCGCAATTAAAAACATTGTCGCGTGAACAGTCCAGGTATACAGTGGTCTATGCCTTGACATCAAAAGCTGTTGATAGACTCTGGCACACATCTTTAATTCACAAACTACGCTGTATTTTTTTTCAAACCATTCTATTGCAGCTGCTCTAGACGGCCATTGCTCTTTCTCACCTAAGCATATCAATAGTGGTGTTCCTCAGGGTTCTGTCCTATCACACACACTCTTTCAATTATTCATTAATGATCGTCTAAGTCTAAATCAATGCCCTAATCACTTACGCTGATGATTCTACCCCGTATTATTCAACGTTGTTCAATAGACGTCCAACTCAACATGAATTAAGTGATTCACTGATGGATGCTATATAGTGCCTATCTTCCGATCTTTCTATAATTTCTGAATGGGACAAAGGAAACCTTGTTTTGTTCAATGACTCAAAAACCCAATAATTTCCAATTATTTGTTCACCTTTATACTCGAAATAACCTTCCAGACAACTATGTTCTCTTCTTCAATGACACTCATCTGCTTGACTAGTAGTATATCCTAGTATAAACCAAGTCGCAATAACATAAGCAATATGCAAGATATGTCTTCCAAGGATGTGACTCTTCGTCATTGATTACCTGGATAAGTTTTTGGACGCATAGGATGAATTTGAAGTCATATAATATAATAGTAAGACTATGGAATCATTTTATCAAATTTATAACGATAAAAAAAAAATAACAAAAACCTTAGTCAGGGCAAGTAAAACTGGGGAGGTTTGGGGAGGCGGTAGCAGAGTGGTTAGCGTCTCCGACTGGCGTTCTCGGTGACCCGAGTTCGATCCCCGACTAAAACCAAAACCTTTCTGCACCGTCGAGTGACCTAAGAACACCCACATGCCCTGCCCATGAATTTTACCTTCGATTGCGAGTGCTTCGGAGGACACAGGGGGGCGGCATGAGCCTCTAATCACAGGCGTCACTATACAAATCCTGCCTGCGCCATCACGGGCGAGGGCCAATCATCACAGCCCTCAAGTGAACCTCCAGAGCCTAAAAAAAAAAACCGACGTGGCTTTAATAAATATCAGCTAAAAGGTAAATTTTGATGCACATATACAAATAATTTATATTGAACAGTCCCTAATTTCACGATTGTTTTATATTTCACGTGGACGAATATTATTCATGTTGACGGCGCAAGTGGCCAGCTGGCCGGTGACGAGTTTTCCCGTCGACTGGTTAAGTATATAAGAATAGGCACACGATGATCAGGTTAAAATCGCCGTTTACATACTATACGATCAGCGTCAGGAATTCGACCATGTAATTTAGTGTACCAGCACACAGTAAGAACAGTTTAAAACGTTTCCAGGAAGATATGCAGGGCTGGTAGGTACATCAGAATAAGTCAAAAGCAAAGGAAACTATCAACGAAGGATCCAAACGTATTTAAAAATAAATCTACCTTCGCCTTCGAGCAATAAAATTTGACCACCAAAATTTGGATTACGAAATCGGGTAATCTTTGTGTTCAAGATTATTTCGATATGTTAAGGCTTATAGTGCCTTGCAAACACACACTTGTCCACAATGTTTTTTAAGATAAAGGAAATGGGAGGGCATACAGACATACATAAAGAGCAAGTTACGGTAGTGCCTGTTCCGAACAAATTGCTTAAAGTAATCGTTTAGACCCATTTTTTCTTTGCATAAGTATGTTGAATGTTCATTCAAAACACCTAATACACAAAAAAAATCATTTCCACGCCTTATTTCCGTAAAAACACGATTTAAAAAATAAACGCGGGAGAATAATTAGCCCCGTTCCAATCGCAGCGCGAAACTTGCTTGTGACGTCACGGAGGGTCGATAATCTGCATCACACGACCTGCCTTCATCCGGCGTACAAACCTTCTCCACACATTTTTCGTGGCCGTATCGGCCAGAAACGGGTGCTAAGCTCTCTGTAAAGGCACAGCTTTATTGCTGCACCCATAAAGGATGCAAGTATATGCCATATCGCTAAAATATATATATATATATATATATATATATATATATATATATATATATAAAACACCCAAAATTCTTCAAGTACTATATTTATTTGTGTTCACATGCTTCTGGATTACCACGGGGGGGGGGGGGGGGGAGAGCTGCCTTGGGTGACGTCACCGAGCCATGGTGCGTCGTCTGCTAGTGTGCAGGAGCGTTTTGTAAGCTAGAGGAATTTGCAGATTTTGATTGCGGATTATTTAAAAACGGCTGACAGGATGCAAAAAGTGACAACATATTGTTGATATATACGATAATGGCTATATTTTGACTGCATTAAATCAGGAATGATGAAATGGTCGGGACGATTACTTTAAGATTCGATTTATACGTATATATATATATATAATATATATATATATATTATATATAATATATATATATATATATATATATATATATATATATATATTATATATATATATATGTGTGTTATGGAAGACTTAACTTCTTCTTTTTTTTGTGTGTGTGTGTGTGTCTGTGTGTTTCTGGATAATTTACAATCTTTGAATCAGGTTCTTACGCGTCCCGGTGGTGACTTATGTTTGTGGGCAAGGCATTCGTGAAACCACATACTGCGTAAAGCAGTGGTTCCCAACCAGGGGTCCATGGTCCCCAAGGGGTCCATGGAAGAATTTCAAGGGGTCCATAGAGATTCGAAGAATTTAATTATTTTTTAATTTATTATACTGGAATATAATAATAAGAGAGAGAGAACATTAATAACCGTTATTTTATCATGGTAATAGTAAGTGCAATAATTACCGTAATTTATATTGCTATGCAGGATTAGCAAAAAATCCGTCCTAATGTCAGGTTGATGATGTGTCAGAAGACGCACAAGAAGAGTTCATTGAGCTTATCCACGATTCAACAGCCAAGAATGTGTTCCAGTCAAACTCCTTGTCTATCTCTGGTGTTCAATGATGGAATCATATCCCACAATAAGTGATCTGGCAGTTCGAGTTCTTTGGCCTTTTGCTTCAACCTACCTGTGCGATAACCTACCTTGTTGATAATTTGATTTTTATTTGTCTTTAAATCTTGGGAATATCTATTATGTTACGTGAATTTGTTATACTTAAGATTGCTGTTTTTAAAACGTGAAACTGATGTGTTTGGTTATGTGAATTTTTGTATTGTTTTTTTATTCATACATGTGCTTGCAAGCTCAAAAATAAGGCAAGTATTATAGGGATAGCTTTTGCGCACAATACCTACAACTATAACAAAAATAACATGACATTTTTCCTATGTATTTTACTTAAATAAAAAAGTCTGCTGAACAGAAAATGTTCAGTTTTCATATAAATAGGCCTACAGCTTAATCAGCATAACAATGCAAGGCATTTTACATGAACGTATTCTTTTTTTTGCAGAAAAATCTTCTATTACTTTTGCTGGCTTAGCTTATATATTTCGTTGTAGGGTTCCACAGGTGGAAAAGTGACTGGAAAAGGGGGAATGGGACAAAAAAGGTTGGGAACCATTGGCGTAAAGGTTAGTATTGTTGAAATTATTATATCATAATAATTTTCTTCTGAACACGCTAACTGCATGCCTCTCCCTTTCCCGCGGTTTCGCCTTACAAGACTTTGTACTTACGCTCAGCCAAAGACTACTGTATACTGGACTTGTTACTCGCGAACATCACTCCCATTTCCCTTTATATGGTTTATCAGTATAAATTATATACTGTTATCTTCGTAAATGTTTGTTCTATAATATTATAAAAAAACCCAGTAAAACACAGTAAAGAAATGCCATTATCAGACTCTGAAGAAATATCCATGAACTTAAACTTTTCGCCATTTAATATTTTTCGAGACAACATTTAACATGAATCATATCAAGAGAAGCGGAATTTTATTAGCTTTCCATAGATATATTTCGTTTTCTGATAAATGAATTAGCACCATGCATAGATTAGCGTTAATTAAATAAATAACAATCAATCGGATCGGCAAGTAAAAAAGTGTTCCATGAATACAGTAAACTATGGTTTATCAGTATAAATTATACACTGTTATCTTCGTAAATGTTTTTTCTATACTATTATCAAATAAAAAACAGTAAAATACACCAAAGAAATGCCATTATGAGACTCATGGAGTGATGGAGGAAATGTCAGGAATTGCGGCATTGACATCCACTGGAAATAGCCCAAATTGAGTAGCAAGTCCAGTATACAGTAGTCTTTGGCTCAGCCCTATTATATTCGTCTTCATAATGCAGGAGTTAACCCGTATATTTTTTCTTTCATCCCTTTCACTGGTAAACTCTGGATCTATCTTCCTGTTTCTCTATTCCCACCTTCCTACGATTTAAATTACTTCAAGAGAAGAGTAATAAGACTCAAAATTCTACCAACATTTGTTTCCGATCAAGTACTTACATATTAGTTTATAATAACCTCATACGGGCACAAATTCGTTTTGTAAATGTACATAGTGTATATCGCACCGACATATATGTAAAAGGGGTGATAGTGCACACTGGAGGTATTGTCACTTGCTTAATCATGTATTTGACATAACATGCAAATGTTCTGCCACTCATTGCTCATAATGTCCGTTCCCTTCAATGGGAATGGTTCTCCTCCATCCTCCCACATAAGGAGGTGTAATTACTTTCGTGCAGTATATGATACCTAACATACGTGGGATCATAAGGGCGCTTATTCTACAGTTGTTGTACATATGTTGACCTGCATTGTAATGAATAGTGCAAATATTTGAGAATCCTCTAGTAACTATGAGTAACTATGAGTAGGTTCTAAGGTATTACTTGTGCCTCGGAAATGAGGCAGATGGAGAGGCACATAAAATAATACATATATATAATACACATAAAATGGAAAGAGACGAGGAAGGTCAGAATAGGTATATATGAATCATACACAATCAAGTAAATGTTTAATTACATTGAAGGAAAACCCCAGGAGTCTTTTTTTTCTCCAATGCCTACGTCTTACCTCCTGAATCTGAAAATCAATCATTTGGGGCATACGGCGAGGGGTGTGTCGCCTCGCCCACCCTACGACGCCACTCCCTGGGGTCACCACGCGCGAGTCCCCATGCAGGTCCATCCCTTCCCATATAGAACATGGGCCAGAAACCGAAATGGTTCCAGCCCCCCCCCCCCCCCTTCTTTATACCTGCCACAATTTTGTTCAGTTACTTTGATGGCTAAGCTTCAAGAACAGCTTTGTTAGTCAAGCGATTTCTGGTTGCTAGTACCCGTAAATAGATATTAATAGTAACTGCTGGCAGACGGGAGACAAACTGAATACAACCCCATATTTCAACAAGCAAGACTAAAAACTAAAGTGACTTATGTATTTCAAGTGTTTTTGAGGAAATTAATTGATTGGAATGGTTCCTTTAAGGCTTCAAGGTCTTAATGTGTCAAAAACCTAGAATCGAACCCAAAATGGGTTAAATCGATGGACAGAGTTAAACACTTTTGGCAGCACTACAATAATTATTGATCATCATAATTTCCAAGTTCATGAAAATGCTCATCTTCGTGGGTGAGAACTGGTGGTTCCAGCTCTTCAGCTTCTATATCATCATCACCAAAGTTTGGGAGTTGTTGACAAGAATTGACACAAAGTCCCGTGGCACCATTTATGAATGGGTCCACTGGAAATCCAGTCCCTCTACTCCCGGAACCCAACCATGTATAATCGGGTATAATAGATGATGGTGTAGCTAAGGCGACCTCCTCAAGATTATAGATTTTTCTTTCCTTATTCTTTTTTTACATCACGCATAACTGGCCAAGGGTAAAATAAAAAAAAAAGTAACAAAAAGCCCGGTTAGTTGCCAGTCCCTTTAAAGAAGGCAGTAAGATAATATAGAATAAGAGGGTAGCCAATTTAGTTCGGATGGTGTCTTGTCACTTCTCTCAAACAAATTGCGTCGTAGGAAGGTGGAAAAATAGAAACAGGAAGAAAGTTCCATAGTTTATCAGTGAAAGCGATGAATGAGTGAATAAACTGGTATACTCTTGCATTAGGACAGAATGATGGACATAATAGTGAAGATAATGAGTACAAAGTCATGTGCAGCAATGCCGCGGGAGGGGGGAAGGCATGTAGTTATCAAGTTCAGAAGAGCAGTGAGCATGAAAATAACGGTAGAAGATATCAAGAGAAGCAACATTGCGGCGGTGATCCAAAGATTGAAGACAGTCAGTAAAAGGTGGGGACTTGATGAAACCAGAAACTTTTGACTCTAATATGTTTAGGATAGCTGTATGAGTGGATCCCTCCCAAACATGAGAGGCATACTCCATACATGGGCGGATAAAGATCATGTACAGAGCAAGCAACTAGGAGGGAGAAAAAAATGGGCGCAGACGCCACAGTACACCTAACCTCTTATAATCTATTTTAGCTAATAATTATCATTGTAGAAAAGGGTGACAATTGATTGTCATTGAAGACGAAAGAATAGTTGTTTGTAAAATTATGTCAAGTAGATAGCTGAGGAAATGGTGTTTTGGAGGAATTGAACCAAGCAAGGTTTGCTTTGCCCTAACCAGAATTTATAGAAAGATCAGAAGTTAGGCACTATGTGGCATCTCTCCGTGAATCACTTAGTTCCTGTTGAGTTGGACATCTAGTAAATGACGTTGAAAAATGTAGGAGTGGATAGGGCATTGAGTTATACTTGAAAGATCATTAATGAATAGAAAGAGGTGATGGGCCCATGGATGGTCCCTATCACCATGGAAAGTGATAGGACAGAACCCTGAGGAACACCACTATTACCGTCTACCGTCGCTGCAATATAACGGTTTGAAAGAAATTTAAGTTATAGGTGCAGAGAGAAGGATATTAATCGAATGAGGGTAGTTCTGAAATTAAAGGTTTATGTCAGACTCTATCAAAAGTTTTGATATGTCAAGAGCATCAGCAAAAGTTATACCGAAACCCCTAAAAGTGGATGACCAAGATTCAGTTAGGAAACCTACAAGATCACCAGTAGATCGCCCCTTACGGAATCCGTACTGACGATCAGATAGAAAATTGTAAGCAGATTGATGCTTAAAATGTTTAATATTAAGGTTAAATTCAAAACCTTTAGAAAGGCTGGAAATCAAAGCTATAGGATGGCGGTAGTTTGAAGGATTAGAACGGTCACCCTTCTTAGGAACAAGTTGAATGTAAGCAAACTTCCATGAGGAAGGAAAGGTGGAAGTAGTTAGACAAAGACGGAAAATTTGACCAGGCTTGGTGCAAGCACAGAAGCGTAGTTTCTAAGAACAATAAAAGTAATTCCGCAAAGAAAAGATTATTACGAAGAATCTTAATAACAGGCATAACATAGTCAGAGAATGGCAGGGTAAGCATAAGAGGGAAAGAGGAAGAAGAAGAATTGTTAGAGATATTTTTAGCTAGATGTCCGAGGTCACGAGAGGAGTTTGATTCAGGATGATTTTGCCATATTTTATTGATGAAGGAGGTTTTAGTAAGTTGAAGAAAATATCTGGCATGATTACGGGCACAAATATGAAGGGCGTGAGTTTCAGGAGATGAATGGTTACCGTACCGTGTGTGAGCTGCCTCTTTATCTTCGACAGCATGAGAACCAGCAGAGTTGAACCAAAGTTTATGGGCTTTAGGATTAAAGAAGGTGTGTGGAATGTATGCATCCATGCTAGAGACAATGATTTCAGTTCTGCACTCTGCACTTGTCGCCTCCGTGGTGCAGTGTCGCCTCCGTGGTGCAGTGGCTAGCGTGCCTGGCTACGAATCTGCAGGCCCTGGTTCGATCCCGGGCCAGGGCAAGTCGGTGACCAGCCTACCCAGCTGTTCTTCCTTCCTTTCGGGGTTGATAAATGGGTACCTGGGGTAACCTGGGGAAGGTAACTGTGGTAACCCGGGAGTCACACTAGCCCTGTGTCCGGGGTAACGGGTCCTCACCCACCACAGGTTCTAAGGGCTAATGCCACGGAGATGAGCACCGAATGCCACGCGCAGCATAGCGTATGCTCCCATCTTTAACTTTTTTCTACTCTGCACAAAGAGTTGAAATATCAGAAGCACCTTCGCTTACTTGGGTCCAGGCAGCATCGGAGCGGTAGTACAGGTAACATAAATATGATTGTAACAGGAGGAGCCCAACGGAGGGAACAATTTAATTGAGTAAGTAGAAGGGTTAGACTCGCAGCGTTTCTCAACCGGGGTTCCCCGGAACCCTAGGGTTCCGCGAGAGGTCGTTAGGGGTTCCGAGAGAAACAGTGATTTTTTTATATATTTTTTTCATCACAAAGGACTGGCCAAGGGCACAACAAAAAGTGGTAACACAAAGCCCGCTTAATTGCCAGTCCATAAAACGAAAACAGTAAGAGAATAAAGAAAGGGGGGTGGGCCAATTTAGTTCGGGAGGTGTCTTGTTACTCTTCTCTTGAAAAGATTTAAGTCGTAGGAAGGTGGAAAAATAGAAACAGAAAGAGAGTTCCAGAGTTTACCAATGAAAGGGATGAAAGAGTAAAGATACTGATTAACTCTTGCATTAGGAAGATGGACAGAATAGGGATGAGTGAGTAGAAAATCTTGTGCAGCAAGGCCGCGGGAGGGGGGGAGGCATGCAGTTAGCAAGTTCAGAAGAACAGTGAGCATGAAAATGACGCTAGAAGATAGCAAGAGAAGCAGCATTACGGCGGTGATTTAAAGATTGAAGACAGTCAGTCAGAGGAGGGGAGTTGATGAGACGAAAAGCTTTTGACTCAACCCTGTTTAGGAGAGCTGTATGAGTGGATCTCCCCAAATATGTGAGACATACTCCATACATGGGCGGATAAGACCCCTGTAGAGAGCAAGCAACTGGGAGGGATAAAAAAAATGTACGCAGACGCCACAAGACACCTAACTTCTTAAAAGCTGTTTTAGCAAGAGTAGATATGTGAGATTTCCAGTTCAGATTTTTAGTAAAGAACAGTTCAAGAAAGTTCATTGTAGTAGAAGGAGATAGTTGATTGTCATTAAAGAAGAGGGAATAGTTATCTGGTAGGTTTTGTTGAGTAGATAAGTGAAGAAATTGGGTTTTTGAGGCATTGAACAAAACAAGGTTTCCTTTGCCCTAATCAGATATTATAAAAAGATCAGAAGTTAGGCGCTCGGTGGCATCTCTCCGTGACACTTACTAGTTCCTGTTGAGTTGGACGTCTAATAAACGACATTGAAAAATGTAGGGTAGAATCATCAGCGTAGGAGTGGATAGGGCTTTGAGTTAGACTTGAAGATCATTAATGAAAGAGAGTGGGTGATATGACAGAACCCTGAGGAACACCACTATTGATAGACTTAAGAGAAGAACAATGTCCGTCTACACTAGGCTAATGAGTAGGCGTCTGCAAATAGGCTAATCATATGTAAATGCATTTTTTTTTCATTTTTGTGTTTAATTTCATATTCGTAATTTTACTATAGTACACGTACGGCATATTCTTGGAAAGTTCTTGGGTATTATAATAAAGTCCTGTTATATCATTTGAAAGTAGTATAATAATCATAGGAAATATATTTAGCGACGTCTATGAAACCGCCTTTAGTGGTCAGTGGACAGTAGCTGTACGTGACGAATTAAGTATCTGTGTACCAAAAGACAACCACAGGTTTCACATTAGAGAAGCAAATTTCATTATCTAAATTGGCTTCAAAAATAACATTTCCTTGACTCATATATTTTTTCATATGACATTTTGCCTTCATTAATCTTATGCCTTCTCAACATTATCAATAAACGATTTAGTTATTGTATTAGTTATTATCTGTTTTCGTTTTGTTTATATGTGTTACTAGCCGCAAAGCCGACCTCCGGGCGGTCTTTTTGGCCTGCGGAGGGCTATTGGTGGGCCATGGGCCATCGGCCCACCACCTGTGTTTGGTGGGCCGAAGGCCCACCAAACACAGACTCTTCAGATAGCCCCTTCTAGCTTTCCTGAAATCATGGATGTAGAAATGTATGTATTAACGCCAACCCATTCACATCACCCCCAACCCATTCACTCACCCATTACCCATCACCCCCCAACCATTCACTCACCCATTAGGGCTATTGGTGGGCCTTCGGCCCACCACCTGTGTTTGGTGGGCCAAAGGCCCACCAAACACAGACTCTCCAGATAGCCCTTTCTAACTTTCCTGAAATCATGGATGTAGAAATGTATGTATTCCCCCCACCCATTCACACTCACCCATTACCCATCACCCCCCACCCATTCACTCACCCATTACCCATCACCACACACCCATTCACTCACCCATTACCACATCACCCCCCACCTATTCCCTCACCCATCACCCCCAACCCATCACCTCCCACCCATTCAGTCACCCATCACCCCACACCCATTACCCATCACCCCACCCATTCACTCACCCATTACCCATCACCCTACATCAAGGTTTCCTCAATTCTCGCCAAATTCTCAAAATCCACATTTTTTTTTCTCACAATTCTCGCTAATAGGCTGCTAAAAAAAAAAGAGAAAAAAAGTGATCGGATCATCTCATAAGTGGGCTTAAAACCTTCCCCTGGTCGAGCTGGTTCCAAAACTGTGACATATGATGGGATTCCGCCACGGGGGGCGGCACCTATCGCGGACAGACAGACAGACAGACAGACAGACACACACACTTTCGCTTATATTATTATACTAGCCGCAAAGCCGGGTCCGGGCGGACTTTTTGGCTAGCTCCTGCGGAAGGCTATTAGTGGGCCTTCGGCCCACCAAACACAGACTCTCTAGATAGCCCCTTCTAGCTTTCCTGAAATCATGAAACCCATTCACTCACCCATTACCCATCACCCCCCACCCATTCACTCACCCATTACCCATCACTCCCCATCTATTCCCTCACCCCCCACCCATTCACTCACCCATTACCACACACCCATTCACTCACTCATTACCCATCACCACACACCCATTCACTCACCCATTACCCATCACTCCCCATCTATTCCCTCACCCATCACCCATCACCCCCCACCCATTACCCATCACCCCCACCCCCACCCATTCACTCACCCATTACCCATCACCACACACCCATTCACTCACCCATTACCTATCACTCCCCATCTATTCCCTCACCCATCACCCCCCACCCATTCACTCACCCATCACCCCACACCCATTACCCATCACCCCACCCATTACCCATCACCCTACATCAAGGTTTCCTCAATTCTCGCAACCCACTTTTTTTTTCACAATTCTCGCTAATAGGCTGCTTAAAAAAAAAAAAAAAAAAGTGATCGGATCATCTCATAAGTGGGCTTAAAACCTTCCCCTGGTCAACCCGGTTCCAAAAATGTGCCATATGATGGGATTACACCACGGGGGGCGGAACCTATAACACACACACACACACACACACACACACACACAGACAGACACACTTTAGCTTTCTATAATAATATAAGCGAAAGTGTGTCTGTCTGTCTGTGTGTGTGTGTGTGTGGTATAGGTTCCGCCCCCCGTGGCGCAATTTTTTTTTTTAGCAGCCTATTAGCGAGAATTGTGAAAACAAAAGTGGGTTGCGAGAATTGAGGAAGCCTTGATGTAGAGTGATGGGTAATGGGTGAGTGAATGGGTGGGGTGATGGGTAATGGATGTGGGGTGATGGTTGAGTGAATGGGTGGGGGGTGATGGGTGATGGGTGAGGGAATAGGTGGGGGGTGATGGGTAATGGGTGAGTGAATGGGTGTGTTGTGATGGGTAATGGGTGAGTGAATGGGTGGGGGGTGATGGGTAATGGGTGAGTGAATGGGTGGGGGGTGATGGGTAATGGGTGAGTGAATGGGTGTGTGGTGATGGGTAATGGGTGAGTGAATGGGTGGGGGGTGATGGGTAATGGTTGAGTGAATAGGTGGGGTGTGATGGGTAATGGGTGAGTGAATGGGTGGGGGGTGATGGGTAATGGGTGAGTGAATGGGTGGGGGGTGATGGGTAATGGGTGAGTGAATGGGTGGGGGGAATACATACATTTCTACATCCATGATTTCAGGAAAGTTAGAAGGGGCTATCTGGAGAGTCCATGTTTGGTGGGCCTTCGGCCCACCAAACACAGGTGGTGGGCCGAAGGCCCACCAATAGCCCTCCGCAGGAGCTAGCCAAAAAGGCCGCCCGGAGGGCGGCTTTGCGGCTAGTTATTAATATAGATGATATTGGTTATTTATGTGTTTTTTGTGTGTGTTTACAGATATAGTAGATTTTTTTGTGTGAATGAAAACCTCCGTACTGGTCTCTTGAACAAATAGTTTGATTTCAGTTATGTAATTTTTTTTTTTTTCCATTGGGAATAAACTTAAGAAAAACGTAACTTATTTATTGCTTCGACCAGTTATCAGAAGAAAAAAAAATATATATTGTTTTCCTTATGAACTTTAATCTTATAAAAGAGAAAGAAAGATATTTATAATGATTTATAAGAATTTTTATGTAGGGGTTCCCTGAGACATTAAAATTATTGCAAGGGTTCCACAAGGGTAAAAAGGTTGAGAAACGACCGTTAGAGGGTAGGAAAATATCAAGAATGTTGGGCGTGTCTCCAAGGTGGTCAGGAATACGGGTAGGATGCTGCACGAGTTGCTCTAGGGCTTGGAGAATAGAAAAGATGTAGGCTTGCTCACGAGATTATCCAGTGAAAGAAAATGATAGCCAATGCTGATGGTGAACATTAAAATCCCAAAGAATAAAAAAATGTTGTAAAAGGAAAATGAGATGAAATATGCTCCACTTTGGTTGTTGAATAGTTGAAGAATTTTTCATATCTGAGGAGTTAGGTGAGAGCAGAGCTGGGCATTAAATACATTGAATGTATTTAAATACTTAATACCAAATACATGGGAGAAATGTATCTAAATACCAAATACTAAATACATTTTACGAATGTATTTAAATACTAAATACTAAATACATCAATTGTATTCAAATACATTTGTAAATACATTTCAAATACCTACATACAAATTTTCAGAATCCCAGACAATCCCAGAACAGAATTCCCGACAAGCTAACGGTGTTTATCAGACAGCAGGACGGGAACTGAACTTGTCGTTAGAGCTCTACCCGCCAGTCCGTCGCCACCCACCACTCATGCGCCACCTTTGCTCCACCTCCCTCCTCCCCATTCCCCATTATCCTTGCTGCTGTAGATGCTGTAGATATGAATATGATAAGAAATTTTCACCGACAATTTGTTCTTTGGACATTTTGTCAAAGGCAAATAAAGTGTGTATTTTCAGCTCGCCTGGCTATTGAACTTAATTAATCTACATATCTTTAGAAATGTCCGAAAAAAAATGGATTTCTTTAGGATTTCCTTAGATTTTGCAATCCCTTAGAAATTTCCTTCTCAAGCCTAAATTTCCTTAAAATAAGGAAATTTCCTTGAAAGTGGAAACTGGTTCACTGTAACATCAGGGTTGCCAGATAGTTGGGCGGGTTTATGGCCAAATTAACTGATAAAAAATATTTAATTTTTATATTATGTGTATTTAAGTACAATGTATTTAAATACTGTATTTAAATACGTGAAAACCAATGTATTTATAAATACAGTTCTAAATACACAAATGTATCTAAATACGTATTTAAATACTGCCCAGCTCTGGATTAGAGATATACAGCACAGATACATTTAGTAAGAGAGTGACATTGAAGTCGAAGCCAGATGGTAGAAAATTATGAAGACTCAAGACCGTGGGCACGAGAGCAAGTGATGCCATTGCGTACATATACGCAACAGCCAGGTTTGGATTGAAAATGAGAATAGAGACAGTAAGAGGAAACATAAAAGGACTGCTGTAAGTGCTCATAGACACCTAAGTTTATGTGTGGAATATAAGATGAGGTCTCGAGGAGGAGAGGTGATGTTCCACAGATTTGAAGTAATATCGAAGACCGCGATCTAAGCTTTGTAGTTGCAGCGCATATTGGTGTTTACCAATAAGTTAAATGATATTGAAGCCTAAAAATAACAATTCAAATCGATTTGTCACCACCCCATAAACAGTTGAAGTACATAAATACTTCTTGTTTTTAGCTTTGCTGGTTAAAAAATGGCGTTTTATTCGGTTTACGCCCGTCCGCCAGCAGCCATCTTTAATATTTAGCTACGGGTACGAGCAATCAGAAATCGCTTGACTAACAAAGCTTTTCTTGAACCTTACATCATAATAACTGAAAAAGAGGTGGTAGGTATAAAGAAGGGGACGCTGGGGGGTTCCCGTAGCATTTGGTCTAATACCAAGCAACTCTTGACAGGAAACATCAACTTGCCCCAGCCACGACGGATTGTCTCTTACAGATACAACCGGTGAGAAGGATTGGTTTCAGGGTAGCGTGCCAAATGCCCATGCGTACAGTATAGCAGAAGTTGGCGCTTACAGCTTATGCAGGTAAGAGTTCTCGATTCAGTCTCACGCTGCAAGCGCTGATTTGACACGTAATCATCCCAGTTATACCCTATGACTCTTCGAAGACACTTATTACCAAAGGTATCGATTCGCCTCAAGTCACTATTTAGTGTCCATGTCTCACAACCATAGAGTAAAACAGGGATCACAAGCGACTTGAAGATCTGTTTATTTCTGTTCTGAAATTATCTGTTCTGATCTGTATATCTGTCCGGCAGAGGTACCGACAACGCCAAATACTCGTGCGTACTCACGATGCACTGAGTCAAACGCCTTCTTGAGATCAACATAGGCTGGAAGCATCCCCCCAGATTTCTCTGTCGAAACTCAGTGACGTCGGCGTTCCACCAGTACACGAATATGGTCCGTTGGATATCGTCCATATCCGGAAGGATATGGTCCGTTGTTGACTTACCAAGCGTGAAACCAGACTGCTGATGTCTCTGATGCTTCAGCAGATGACTGTGTGGATCCGTGTCATCAATAGATAGTGCAAGCACCTTGCCTGGCACAGATATTATAAACAAGTCTCCCAAAGTCCGACCTGAAATTCATTCTCTCGCGCATGACGTCACAGCGTGTCCACAGTAGGCGGGAGCTGCCATTTGGCATGTATCATAATGTATCTTACAGCACCTAATGGTTAGCTAAAGTATTAAAGATATTTTTGGAGTACGCAAAAAAAAAAAATCTTTCATCTACGACATCCATCACCGAATAAAGTAGTGGTGGTGATGAATGAGAAACATTTGAAATTAGAGGCGTTTGTTTGTGTGTAAAAAGCTTGGTCAGCTTCGTACGTCAATGAAATGATGACTGCAGTTAAGTTATTTTGTTCAAAATCATGTATAAACGGCCTAATAATGACGACTTTATCTGATAATGAATTATAAGCACTTTTGCTTTGAGCGTTATCTTCCCTCAGGCAGCTTCTCATTTGAAATCACTCAGTCCCTGACTGACGGTCGGTGTGGCGGGACGTCACACTCTCTACGTCACGTCACGGCTCTACACACTCTGCATGACAGAAGTGTCTTAACTTCAAGAGCATAGCATTAGATTCGTGAGAATGTGATCAGTATTGTGTACTCTTATGAGACAGAGAGAGAGAGAGAGAGAGAGAGAGAGTTCTAGCTGGCACACAAGCTGGGGACGACCCTCTGCTTGTGCCGCTGGGACAAGCAAAGTTCCATTCCCACCTGACATGCATCCTCGTCCCGCCTCCGTCCCCATCGGCTGTAACAGATGGTCGCTCCTTAACCATGCGGCCATGCCTTCACACTGTGCTGTCTTCGGGTGTAAATATATGCAAAATATATGAGAGCAAGAGGACATAGGAGCGGGACGCATATTCCCGTATTCTAGAACAGTATGTCAAGTTTACTCTTGAACACGTCAAGTTAGGTTACGGTTACGGAAGAGCATGTACATCCGGAAAGAGGGGGTAACTTGTGTGGGAATCACAATGAGGGTATTTTCGAGAAAATCCTATGGTTAGTTATGGAGTTACAGCCATGCGTCTTCACAGAGCTGGAGGAATAGGGGAGCGGGACAGGGCTGAAGAGCCTGAGTAGGGAAGACAGTGGGAGGGGGATACTCGCTCTGACATCACGGAATCAACTCAGCTCCGCCCACTTGGCAGACCTGTTTATACGGCCTTGGCCTGGCACGCTGAGCAGTGTAATACCGCAGTAATGGTTGCAGTCCTGACGGTTCCTTATCACTTTCCAGATAGGGACGACCAGCCCCCTTTTCCAGACAGGGTGATTGGTACCTGATTGGCCACACGTCAGTTAGGACAGCATGCAACCCGTGGATCATGGCCTTGCCCCCCGCTTTGAGGAGCTCCGCACTGATATTACAAACATAAGCTATCTTTTCAACCCCTCAGCTTTGCTACAGCCTCGCTGACTTCGTCAAGAGAGGGTGTGGTTTCATCAATGGGAGGAACGGCATCCACTGCCCGTAATCCAGTTGTGTGAAGCTGCCCAATTGGAGGGTTTACCGTGAACAACTGCCCAAAATACTCAGCCCAACGAGCCATCTGCCCATCCATGTCCGACACGAGGCGCCCATCTGCTACTCGGATAGCACAGAGCTTCTTCAGGGCTCACTCAGTAGGCGGGTCGGAGGTCATTACCGTTCAAATGGCCCTCGACATCCTAAGCGAGACTCCTGACTAACCTCTTCTTGACTCTCCCCAGGAGAGTTCTAGTCCTGCGTGACAGAGCCATGTACTGGTCCTGGTTCCCAGCAAGCCTGGCAGCGCGACTCTCCTCGATATTTTCCAGCGTCTCCGTCGAGACAAAACCACGCCTTGACCTCGGGCGCTCCCCAATACACTCCTTGGCATGCTGGAGAGTTTTGCGTTTGAAGGTATCCCACAGTTCTACAGGTTCTCGATGGCACTGATCACATTAAACTTATTTAAAATACATACAATAACACCGAATAGATCTGACGAGTGCAGCAAATCCGTGTGGCAAAATATTTCATTTTATTTTTTCTTCTGCCCTCCTTTAACATTATTTACTTATATACATGTTAGCTTTTCCACCTCCCGTGAAACAGTAGCTAAACATCGATATAATCAAGGAATTATTCTTCATAGCTACCTATCATTGGTCAGCGTGATCTTATTCATTCCTGCTAAAAGCTTCTGCCGCTTTTAATGAATACACTTATTTTTTACATGTACTTTGTTTTATTACACGAATACGAATCATGACCAGCATGCCAATCAGACAAAAGGATATTTATGATATGTTTGCATATTATGCTCAACCCAGCCTATCTTGAGTTCTCGGGTGCGTTTGTGGGATTTCCTCATTGTTGTTCATTTCCTCATTGTTCACCGTTGACAGGTTGATGACGACCTCGCTCATACTATTAGTTGTAGTTACGTTAACTATTTTTAAATTATATTTTTTATGATACGGCTGCATGGTTTTATGAATGGCTTGCAATTTGAGGGTAAAACAATGACTCTATATACCTTCCATTACACTTGGCAAGGTAGTTCTTGCGATGTTGCCACCCAAGTGTTCTTGACACGGGGCGCGCCATCCCGGTCAATGATGGTGGTCATTCGCCCGCCATGGAAGGTTCCCCTGCATCGCACTCGTGTTCTGCACAGCCACGCAAAATAAGTCATTTACAATAATTACGCGTAATAAATACAAACACAAAATAAGAGAAAAAATATACCATATTGACAGAGAGAGAGAGAGAGAGAGCTGCGCAGCGACATTGATCAGCAGGTGGGGCGGCTTACCGAGCTGCTCCGCGCCCTACAGGTTCGATGGGTGCCGAACTCAGTGCACAAAACCAAGGCATCTGATCAGCCTTGGTTTGGACTAGAGTGCCGCGCTGCCTCTGACGCCAAATACCGCGCCTGGCTTGCCTTCAAGAGGCACCCAACGGCCCGGAACAGACATAGGCACAGAGAGGCGGCAAAGCGAATGAGGACCACCCAAGAGTGGGCCTCTGAGCAGTGATGGGTGAACCTCAGGGGTCAACTGAGGAGTGGTCAGGTCGGTTCTAAGCGTTGGTGCAGCCTTGTCACGAAGTAACAGGGTGAGTCGCGGGGAAACACTGTCCCTCAGCCTCGTTCGCGGGGACGGCAGTGTGGTTCAGACTGCCCGTGATAAGGCGAATCTCCTGGCCATGCACTTCACAGAAAAGATGTGCGTCCCTGACCTTGGGAGAACGCCTCCCACACTGCCAGAAAAAGTCAGTAATAGATTAGTGAGAGTGGTGGCGAGTGAGGCGGAAGTGAAAGTGTTGCTTTTAGACCTGGACATTCAGAAAGCGGTGGGACCGGATAGCGTCAGCCCCCGTCTGCTCTGCCAGTGTGCCGAGGAGCTGATGCGTCCATTTGCCACTATTCAACCACTGCCTACGAACCAGCAGGTGGCCAAAATCATGGAAGGTTGGTAGTGTGGTCCCAGTACATAAGAAAAATGCAAAGACTGAGGCCAAAAACTGCCGTTCCGTGTCCCTGCTGCCAGTGCTCAGTAAGCTTCTGGAGACTATTTTGGCTTCGAGAGTCACTGAGCACCTTGAGAGGCACCACCTGCTCAACACTAAGCAGTTTGAGTTCAGGCCGGGCAGGTCAGCTGCAGACCTGCATCTGCTGTTATCCTCGGAATGTAGCGCAGCCCTGAACCAAGGGAGGGCCACTGCTGTCTTGGCTCTCGACATTGAGGGTTTTTTTGACCGGGTGTGGCACGCAGCCCTCATTTCAAAGCTACGCGCTGCAGGTGTGGATGGGCCGCTCCTTCAACTCTTCAGCGACTACCTGAGAGAGAGGCAGCTAAAGGTGGTAATTAATGGGCAGGAGTTTGAGTTGCAGCCAATCAGAGCAGGTGTCCCTCAGGGAAGCTGCTTCGGCCCCTGGTCTGGAATGTTTATATTAATGACCTCTTGAATTTAATCTCCAGCTCGAGGGCCTATGCCGATGATCTCACCCTGACGCAGAGCTACGGCCCAGGGGAGGAGACTGCCACTGCTGCCCAGATGAACACGACGCTGAGCCGCATCGTGGCCTGGGGCAACAAGTGGCAAGTAAAATTCGCTCCTCACAAAACACAGCTGCTCAATGTCCCCAGGTCGAGTGCAGCCCTGCGCCTTATCTGCGATGGGAAGACGCTGGTGCCCCAGGACGAGGTAGAGGTGTTGGGTTCACCTACGACTGCAGGCTGACCTTCAGAGCCCACATCGAGCGGCTTGCCAGAGAGGCTTCGGGGAAGCGGGCATCCCTGAGGAGGATGTCATGGCTCCTTGACAGCAAGGGGTTGGAAGTCCTCTACAAGGCGCAGGTTCGCTCTTCCGTGGAGTACGCGTGCCTTGGGTGGGGCGGTACGGCCAACAATCAGCTCGCTCTCCTTGACAAGGTACAGGGTCGCGCGATAAGACTTATCATGGACAGCGGTGCCGGGCAGGAACCACGACTCCATAGCCTTCAGCACCGCCAAGACGTAGCGGGCCTCACCGTGAAGTACAAGGTGCATCAGCAAGGGGTGCCTTACCTACAAACACTCCGACAGCCCCTACGGCGGGCCCAGGTTACTCCAAGGGCCGTTGCCTTTGCCCCAGCAGAGCTACTACATCCCCGCTGCCGTACTTGCCACCACCAGCGTCAGTTCGTCTACGTCTACGTCGGCTGGATGAATGATCTCCTTGCCTTGCAGCCACGCCTTGGCGTTACAACTGTTCAAGAGTTCAAGGAACTTGTGAACGCGTGGCTGCTGAGGTGAAGGCAAGGAGATCACAATTATCTAGAATTGGACTTTTAGGTACGGAACACTAAGTATGTCTCCTTTAGCCTGTAAATGTTACAATATTTATTTAATGAAAATAGTAACATAATCTGTATGTTTTCTAACTCGGTATGAATAAAATAAAAAAGAAGGAGAGAGAGAGAGAGAGAGAGAGAGAGAGAGAGAGAGAGAGAGAGAGAGAGAGAGAGAGAGAGAGAGAGAGAGAGAATGGCTGTCCAGCTGAGGTAGTAGCAGGGTGATATAACAACACCGCATACTCGACCAGCCGCACCCGAGAGCTCAAGATAGGCTCGGTTGAGTATAGTATATATTCGAAAATATACGGTAATGAGATCCTCGCCCCCCTCCCCCCCATCCTCCTGCGATCACTTACCTGTATAAGAGCCAAGTAGATCTCTTGTTCTGCCAGACGTCTCCCGGGACACATCCGCGCCCCATGACCAAAAGCCACTATAGTATACGGGTCAATCTTTCCTCCATCCATCTCCTTTTTCTCCTCCTCTCCGGGCGAAGACGATGCGTCGGATACAGCACCGCGTTTCATGGAGAGCCAGCGATCAGGCTTGTAAGTTTGGGGGTTCGGGAAGATTTGTGGATCGTGACAAGCAACGACGGGCGGCGAAACGACAAACGTCTGTGGGAGAAACATTTGATTGAAAAAATATTTCATGAATTGAACACTACAATCATAATGAATGTTTTTTTCTATACAAAAGCATTTCTACAAATATTTGTTGAGCTCGTAGTGTTCCATCTCGTAATGCTACGTTTTCATGACTTCCTTTGAATTCATCTATATCGGTTTTTAGCGTGCTTACAACTTATTGACATTTGAGATGTTACAATCACATAGGCCAGATATTATGTACTAATATTTTCATATTTTCTATTTCATGTATGCAAACCTTGTTATTTTATCAAACCTATTTGTTTTATATTACTCATGCCTAAGAACTTTGTTCTACGTACACCGAATTAAAATTTTCATTCTTGAATGACTCTACTTTAACGAGATGTTATTAGAGTTCCCTAGATAAAATCACAATGGGTAGTTTTACAATGTTAATATCACCACCAAACATATTTGAGTAACATATGATTTGACAATACCTTTGATACCATTTACCACATCACGAAAATCACTGATTTGGCAACAGAGCCTGGGACACAGCTTTGCGATAAAGCTCTGGAAGAAACATTCATCCTTCCTATTGTTTTTAATTCAATGTTGTTACGAATGTTTTTCATACCATCTTAGTTGAGTTAATATATTCTTATAATGTTCTACACAGCGCGCCAAAATATTGTTCGGTTAACGTCATAACACAGCGCTTCCATACGGGAATTCAGAAAATGTACTCTATGGCAGCCTACTGACTTCCGAGAGAGATATCTTACATATGGCAGCTTGTTTAAGGCACGGGCAGTCCATCAAGACCGTTGAGGAATGTTCAGATGCCACTTGTCAATTATAGACGAAGCATTTTACGAAGTATCGCCTTCCTTCCCGCGAGTAATTTGAACAGACGCGCATTGGTATAACTATCATTATTTTCATAATGGGTGGCAAGAAAGACCTAACAAAGGAGCAAATTAAAGTTATTGTATCTCTACACAAGGCAGAGAGGCCAGTGGAAGAAATATCAAGAATTGTGGATGTTACGAGGAAATTTGTGCATAAGTGGGTGGAGAGTTTCGGGGTGGCGTGGCGGGGTGGCGACAGCCGCGACACCGTGACATTATAAGTGGCCAGGGCGAGGATGTAAAAGTCATATCGCAATATTTTTCTTGCTCTTATTTGAGGATGGGCATCCACTTGACGTTTCATGACATTTAGGGTGCTTGCTGATGTTTTACATCCTCACCCTGGCCACTTATAATGTTACGGTGTCGCGGCTGTCGCCACCTCGCCACGCCACCCCGAAACTCTCCACCCACTTATGCACAAATTTCCTCGTAACATCCACAATCCTTGATATTTCTTCCACTGGCCTCTCTGCCTTGTGTAGAGATACAATAACTTTAATTTGCTCCTTTGTTAGGTCTTTCTTGCCACCCATTATGAAAATAATGATAGTTATACCAATGCGCGTCTGTTCAAATTACTCGCGGGAAGGAAGGCGATACTTCGTAAAATGCTTCGTCTATAATTGACAAGTGGCATCTGAACATTCCTCAACGGTCTTGATGGACTGCCCGTGCCTTAAACAAGCTGCCATATGTAAGATATCTCTCTCGGAAGTCAGTAGGCTGCCATAGAGTACATTTTCTGAATTCCCGTATGGAAGCGCTGTGTTATGATGTCGCGAACAATATTTTGGCGCGTAGTGTATAATTCCAAATCAATATGTAGTGACGTAAAGTGCGGTAATATTACAAAATACTAATTAAGATTTCTAGGCCACTGTAATAGCGAGATAAAATTATTTAATATGTTTCAATCTCGTCTTCTCCATGCTGAATCTATAGAACAAAATGTATTGTTTGTACAGTTATATGATAAGCACTGACGTGCTGAACCCTCGGGAAAGTGTGTTAACTACTACTACTACTTTTTTTCTTTTTTTTTACATCACAAAGGACTGGCACAACAAAACAGAGGTAACACAAAGCCCGCTTAGTTGCCAGTCCCTATAAAGAAAACAATAAGAGAATAAACAAAAAAAAGAGGGGTGGGCCAATTTAGTTCGGGAGGTGTCTTGTTACTCTTCTCTTGAAAAGATTTAAGTCGTAGGAAGGTGGAAAAATAGAAACAGGAAGAGAGTTCCAGAGCTTACCAGTGAAAGGGATGAAAGAGTAAAGATACTGATTAACTCTTGCATTAGGAAGATGGACAGAATAGGGATGAGAATGAGTAGAAAGTCTTGTGCAGCGAGGCCGCGGGAGGGGGGGAGGCATGCAGTTAGCAAGTTCAGAAGCAGGCTTGGAGTAATTACATTGGTTTGAGTCAATTCCAATTACAATTTGGATAACTTATCCAACTACTCAATTACAATTATAAGGAATGAAAAAGATGTCAATTACAATTACAATTACAATTACAATTACTCAATTTTAATATTTCCAAATGACAATTACAATTACAGCAAAGCTAGGGTTCAATTACATATTTCAATTAAATTTTTTATAGTATAAACTGAACTAATTGCTGATCCATTTTATTCATATATATATATATATATATAATATATATATATATATATATATATATATATATATATATATATATATATATATATATATATATATATATGATAATTGGCAGCGAGCGAAGCGAGCTGCTTCCTACCATAAGACCCGTGGAACCAAGTTTAAGCCAAAAAGTTAATAACTACTCCTAAATATTGTCGGATTGAGCTGAAATTTGACATGCAAGTAGTGCTGTCAAAATCAATAGGGTCTGTGTAACAAACTTTTTGGGTAGAACAAGCCCTTAATGAGTAATTAGCGTAAACTACTCCTAAATATTGTCGGATTGAGCTGAAATTTGACATGTAAGTAGAGCTGTCAAAATCAATGGGGGTCTGTGAAACAAACTTTTTGCGTAGAACAAGCCCTTAATGAGTAATTAGCGTAATGAGTTAATTATAGAATAATTAACTAATAAACGTCGTTTATTAGACGTCCAACTCAACAGGAACTAAGTGATTCACGGAGAGATGCCACCGAGCCCCTAACTTCTGATCTTTCTATAATTTCTGATTGGGGAAAAGCAAACTTTGTTTTGTTCAATGCCTCAAAAACTCAATTTCTTCACCTATCTACTCGACAAAACCTACCAGATAACTATCCCCTCTTCTTCAATGACACTCAACTGTCTCCTTCTTCTACAATGAACATTCTAGGACTATCCTTTACTAAAAATCTGAACTGAAAATCTCACATCTCATCTCTTGCTAAAACAGCTTCTAAGAAGTTAGGTGTCCTGTGGCGTCTGCGTCCTTTTTTTTCTCCCTCCCAATTGCTTGCTCTCTACATGGGCCTTATCCGCCCATGTATGGAGTATGTCTCATATGTTTGGGGAGGATCCACTCATACAGCTCTCCTAAACAGGGTTGAATCAAAAGCTTTTCGTCTCATCAACTCCTCTCCTCTGACTGACTGTCTTCAATCTTTAAATCACCGCCGCAATGTTGCTTCTCTTGCTCTCTTCTACCGTTATTTTCATGCTCACTGCTCTTCTGAACTTGCTAACTGCATGCCTCCCCCCCTCCCGCGGCCTCGCTGCACAAGACTTTCTACTCATTCTCATCCCTATTCTGTCCATCTTCCTAATGCAAGAGTTAATCAGTATCTTTACTCTTTCATCCCTTTCACTGGTAAACTCTGGAACTCTCTTCCTGTTTCTATTTTTCCACTTTCCTATGACTTAAATCTTTTCAAAAGAAGAGTAACAAGACACCTCCCAAACTAAATTGGCTCATCCCTCTTTTTTATTTTATTCTCTTACTGTCTTCTTTATAGGGACTGGCAACTAAGCGGGCTTTGTGTTACCCATTTTTGTTGTGCCTTTGGCCAGTCCTTTGTGATGTAAAAAAAAAAAAAAAAAAAATTGGCTGGAACGTGGCTCCCTGCCACGTTCCAGCCAAGAACTGTTCCAGCAAGAACTGAGCCAAAGGCAAAGGGGCCAGAGGCTGGACGCCTATACTTGATATATATATATATATATATATATATATATATATATATATATATATATATATATATATATATATATAATATATATATATAATATATATATATATGTATTAGGGTACGCCGTATAACAAAAATTCTTTTTCTGAACTTTGGCATGCCAATTTCCTATATAAAATGGAATTCTAAGACGATTTTATCTCATTCCATTTTTGCATTTGAGCAATTTATTACTATACAAAATCGCATTTTTATATTGCACCCTTATCGAATAATGCTTAAATGAGTACGCAGTGTCCGGTTGGTCCTGTGTATTGCATCATGCACCAATATGAGTTCCAAATGACTAGCGTGGTAAGCTCTTTCTGATCAGTTGGTTCATCAGGCTCTACATCACAGTGCCACAGCCTCTACGTTGGCCTAGAACGTGTCCATCATGTCCTTCTTAGACCTGAAGCAGGGCATGGTCTCCAGGTGGTGGGCCCGAGCCCGGATGAACCCGTCTCTGGCCTGCTGCCCCACCACTGTTGCCGCAGCCTCTGTCATGGACTTCACGACTCTTTCGGTGCTCTGAGTGTGGATAGAGAACTCCGGAACTCGTACGGCTTGACCAGGATCTCCTGGATCTGATCCCCGAACAGTGAACAGGTGAATGCCGGCTCGTGCACCTGGCCAGGCTGCCAGCTGATCAGTGTCTGCAAGCTGGTGGCTGACAAGTTCAGCTTGGGTGTGATGCGAGGTCTTACACTGGTGTCCCCATACTCCTCGCCAGCCCTCAGCTTTAAAATCTGGGTCACGGCGAACCTGCGGTCGTCCTCATTCTGACTCGCCATCAGCGAGAGGACACATTCTGAGTGTGCGAACCATGCTCCTGTCCGCACGTAGAAGTTCACAGCTGTTTGGACCTTTTTGGCCTGCGACCTCATCACTCTGAGCTGCGTGAGGATGTGCTTGGGGCCGTCCTCTAGTCTATGGTGAACCTTGATGTCGTAGTAGAGTTTGAAGTACACCTGCAGGCAGTACTTGACTAGGATTTCCAGGGTGTTCAGTTCTTTGCCAGTCAGTCCATGCTTTCTGGTCCACATGTACACGAGCGACTGAGCTGTGGTGAGCCATCTGGAGTGGGACACCTTGCCACACTTGATCTCCTGCAGCTCGGACGGGAGAACGCCCCGCTTCACAGCCTGGATCAGCTGGTAGGAGACCTGCTGGTCAGTGGACATGTTGACCAGGATATACTCCGGTATCTCCGTGAGATCTTCACCGCCTGGCACTACTCTGAACTCTGCGTTGTACTGCATCTCATTCACGCTGGACAGCAGACTGCACACTGGACCCGTGAAGCCAGTGTCAGATGAGGTAGGCCCGTCGATGCTGGTGATAAGGTGGTGCAGGGGCAACTCGTTTGTGTGCAACACGCATATATTCCAGAAGAGCTTGCGTCCCAGTATCTTCTCCAAATGGGCGTGAGTACCATCCTTCCACCCCGTGTTGGACTAGTTGAGTCACCTTGCAGTACGATCAGTGAGTCGGTGGAGTCGTATGTCACCAGCAGATCATAGAGAGCCTGAGCCACCTTGAACGCAGGCTTCTCAGGTGGCACCGGGTCCTCTGGTACAAAGTGCCAAAGGTACCTTCCAGATGGCTCCTCTGTCACTGACACATGCTCCTCCCTGATCAACCTTGGGTGCAGTTTCCCATAGCTGTCGGACACCATCGCCCTGGTCTTGTCCTTCCTCCCATCGTAAACCAATCCAACTATTTTGGTACCCTGGTTAGGGTACGCCGTATAACAAAAAAAAAATTCTCAACTTTGGCATGCCAATTTCCTATGTAAAATGGAATTCTAAGACGATTTTATCTTATTCCATTTTTGCATTTGAGCAATTCGTACTTTGCAAAATCGCACTTTAAGCTATGTTTTGCATATAAATATAAAAGTCCATTTTTGCATAGCAAGAAGTGCTCAAACCAAAAAGTTGAAGAGGACAAACCACCCTTAAAATTCAATTTTACATAAGAAAACACCCTGCCAAATTCGAAATAATCTATATTTCACTTTTCATTGGACCTACGGCGTACCCTAATATATATGTATTAGGGTATCCCAGCCTCACATGGGGGATTTTTTTTGCAAGAATCAAATCGCACACCCCTTTATTTAATTACACATGAAGAAAGAAAAAATTGGGTGAAATTTAAGTGACTTATTAGGAGGGGAAGGGTCCCCTCATCGACCTTGTTTATTTGACCCTATATGAATACCACCGATTATATCTAAAAACATCTCCCACTGTCGGGAGTTGAAACAGCATTTCCAAGGGTTCATTTCGCACCACACTCACCAACCACACAGTCTCCTGCTGTCTTGTGTGGCCAGATTTAGCTCACGGGCCGCCAGTTGAATAGCCCTGCTATTGTGGCTACTCTGCCCGAACACTTTTGTCCCCCCGGCTCGTGCGCCTAATTTTTATTGTTGTGCTTCTAAATAGTTAATTACAATTACAAATACAATTTCATTTTATGATTTTAAAGCTCAATTACAATTACAATTACAATTACTTGCAAATTAAAATATACAATTACACTTACCCCAAAAATGTGTAATTAATTACATTTCAATTAAATTACAATTACAATTACTCCAAGCCTGTAATCAGATAAGCAGTGAGCATGAAAAAAACGGTAGAAGATAGCAAGAGAAGCAACATTGCAGCGGTGATTTCAAGATTGAAGACAGTCAATCAGAGGAGGGGAGTTGATGAGACGAGAAGCTTTTGACTCAACCCTGTTTGGGAGAGCTGTATGGGTGGATCCTCCCTAAACATGTGAGACATACTCCATACATGGGCGGATAAGGCCCCTGTACAGAGCAAGCAACTGGGAAGGAGTAAAAATAGGACGCAGACGCCACGGGACACCTAACTTCTTAGAAGCTGTTTTAGCAAGAGATGAGATGTGAGATTTCCAGTTCAGATTTTTAGTGAAGGATAGCCCAAGAATGTTCATTGCAGAAGGAGATAGTTGAGTGTCATTGAAGAAGAGGGGATAGATATCTGGTAGGTTTTGTCGAGTAGATAGGTGAAGAAATTGGGTTTTTGAGGCATTGAACAAAACAAGGTTTGCTTTGCCCCAATCAGAAATTATAGAAAGATCAGAAGTTATGCGCTCGGTGGTATATCTCCGTGAATCACTTAATATAGTTCCTGTTGAGTTGGACGTCTAATAAACGACGTTGAAAAATGCAGGGTAGAATCATCAGCGTAGGAGTAGATAGGGCTTTGAGTTAGACTTAGACGATCATTAATTAATAATAGAAAGAGAGTAGGTGATAGGACAGAACCCTGAGTAACACCACTGTTGATCGATTTAGAAGAAGAACAATGTCCGACTACAGTAGCTGCAATAGAACGGTTTGAAAGGAAACTTAAGATGAAGGTACAGAGAGAAGGATAGAAACCGAATGAGGGTAGTTTGGATATTAAAGATTAGTGCCAGACTCTATCAAAAGCTTTTGATATGACAAGTGCAACAGTTTCACCGAAACCCCTAAAGGAGGATGACCAAGATTCAGTTAGGAAAGCTAGAAGATCGTCAGTAGATCGCCCTTTACGGAAACCGTACTGACGATCAGATAGAAGATTGTGAGCAGATAGATGCTTAAGAATCTTCTTATTAAGTATAGATTCAAAAGCCTTAGAAAGCCAGGAATTCAAAGCTATAGGACGGTATTTTGAAGGAATAGAACGGTCACCCTTCTTAGGAACAGGTTGGATGTGAGCAAACTTCCAGCAAGAAGGAAAGGTGGAAGTAGATAGACAAAGACGGAAAAGTTTGACCAGGCAGGGTGCAAGCGCAGAAGCACAGTTTTTGAGAACATTAGGAGGGACTCCGTCAGGACCGTAAGCCTTCCGAGGATCTAGGCCAGAAAGGGCAAAGAAAACATAATTACGAAGGATCTTAATGACATGCATAACATAGTCAGAGGGTGGAGAAGAAGGAGGAACAAGCCCTTCATCAACCAGAGTGGAATTTTCAGCAAAGGTTTGAGCGAAGAGTTCAGCTTTAGAAATAGATGAAACAGCTGGGGAGCCATCTGGGTGAAGCATAGGAGGGAAAGATAAAGAAGAAAAATTGTTAGAGATGTTATTAGCTAGATGCCAGAAGTCACAAGAGGAATTCGATTCAGAAAGATTTTGGCATTTTCTATGTATGAAGGAGTTTTTGGTAAGTTGAAGTAAAGATTTGGCATGATTACGGGCATAAATATAAAGGGCATGAGTTTCAAGAGATGGAAGGTTACGGTACCGTCTGTGAGCCGCCTCTCTATCTCGGACAGCACGAGAACAAGCAGAGTTAATTAAACCAAGGTTGACGGGCTTTAGGATTAGAAAAAAATGTGTGGAATGTACGCCTTCATGCCAGAGACTATGACCTCAGTTATGCGCTCTGCACAAAAAGATGGGTCTCTGACATGGAAGCAGTAATCATTCCATGGAAAATCTGAGTAGTACTGCCTTAGGTCTTCCCACTTAGCCGAGTTGAAATGCCAGAAGCATCTCCGCTTAGGTGGGTCCCGAGGCGACACCGGAGCGATAGGACAGGTTACAGAAATAAGATTGTGATCGGAGGAACCCAACGGAGAGAATAGTTTCACAGAGTAAGCAGAAGGGTTAGTAGTTAGGAAAAGATCAGGAATGTTGCTAAGAATACTACTACTACAACTACTACCCTCGGGCAAGTGCGTTAACTACTACTACTATGGCTACCACGACTACTACTACTACTACTACTACTACTACTACTACTACTACTACTACTTCAATTACTAGTACTACTACTATAAGTACTATTATTGTTATTACTGCTGTTATTACCGATATAATATATACTACTACTGACACAGTACAACATATGGATAAGGAAAAAATGTAGGACACTAAATCTATTGGTAGGTAATGTATACTACTCCCAGTACTATAGTTTAGTTTCTGGGATGCGACGCTAGGCGCCACCCACCGGGTGGAGTAGGTAGGCTCAGCGTCATCCTCAGGAAGTCACTCTATTGGCTGCTCAGTTCAGTGAGGGCAGTGCACAGGTAAGAGTTTCCTTAGTGACTCCTTCCCTGTTTATCTGTTCGACCTTACTGACGTGGAGTGAGTGAGGACTTCACACTTCCCAGGGTTCCGGGGGCCTCGTCCTGCCCAGCCAATCCGTGTTCCCCTCCACTATCACCCACCTATCTTTCTCCCTCTCATATTTCAGCATTCACAAGTTGCTTGAAGTGATATGTAGATTTTTATAAGACATTTGTATTGTTTTATCTACTAAGATTTACATTAATAATATGATAGAATGTAATTAAACAAATATGGAAGGAAATATTACACATTATAAAGGAACAAAGGAAGCCCATTACAGAGAGGACGCACGGGGAGAGGAGAGAGAGAGAGAGGAGAAGAGAAGAGAGAGAAGAGAGAGAGAGAGAGAGAGAGAGAGAGAGGAGAGAGAAGAGAGAGAGAGAGAGAGAGAGAGAGAGAGAGAGAGAGAGAAGAGAAGGAGAAGAAAGAAGAGGGAGAAAAAGAGAAAGAGAAGAAAGAGAGAGAGAAGAGAGAGAGAGGAGAGAGAGAGAGGAGAGAGAGAGAGAGAGAGAGAGAGAAGAGAGAGAGAGGAGAGAGAGAAGAGAGAGAGAGAGAGAGAGAGAGAGAGAGAGAGAGAGAGAGAAAGAAGAGAAGAGGAGAGAAAGGAAGAAAGAGGAGAAAGAGAGAGAAAGAGAGAGAGAGAGAGAGAGAGAGAGAGAGAGAGAGAAGAGAGAGAGAGGAGAGAGAGAGAGAGAGAGAGAGAGAGAGAAAGAGAAAGAGAAAGAGAAAGAGAGAGAGAGAGAGAGAGAGAGAGAGATAGAGGAGAGAGAAAGGAAAGAAAAAGGGTTCTTCATTCGTAATTATCTAACGTTACGACCGTTATCAAAAGGTGGTTCTAAACTTGAGACGATAATTAACATAGGACCCGATAGAAGGCAGGGAGTGTGACAGCTGATTTTACCTTTACATATCATAATTACTGTCTGAAACTACGAGTACATTTGCGTATCATAAACGTGTTGGGTATGACTTACTCTGAGACCAGAATTTTTAAAAGGTAACTAACAAGAGCAGAGTGATAAGCTCGCTCATCTCCACTTAATTTAGTTTTTTTTGTTGATTTTTGCGTACATCACGAAGGATTTTGTGAAATTTACGTTGACACTGATTCCTTGTAACATATGCACGTTTACTGATACACATTTACATACTCTACATAAGGGTGATTCTACGTATATTACGCTGGAATAACTGGAGATTTGACCACCCCACCCCACAAGAATCTTAGCTAATGGCAAGAATATTAATAGGTAATTCATATTTTCATTCCTTGTTATGTAATAAGATACTCACCCCAGCAGGCACAAAGTAGCCGGAGAGTATTGCATCTTCTTGAATAATCCTGCTGCGAGCGGAAGCTGAGGGACGCAATCGTAGTGTCTCTTGTACCACGGCACGCAGGTAGGGCAAACCCTTGGGAGGTAATCATTAATAAGCAATAAACACTGGGTTACATGAAATAATTTGCTTGACATCTGGACAAAAAGCAGGTGTCAAAACCTGAAACACATTAAAATTTCGGTTTCACATTGAATATTTTATCACTATCACTGAGTAAGGTACTTTATATTTGAATGAGCCATCGTGCAAAAAAAATACTGATATATCAGTCTTCTAGGTCTAAACATTTTGTTATTATCATAATTTCCTTACTTCCGGTGTAAATATTATGTTTAGCACGATACAGAGGAACCCTTGTTGTGAATTAATAAAAGGTAATAAAACCCTAAATATTGAATAAGGAATATATATACAATTCTACATACAGGACTGGCAAAAATGTAACACACGCAAGCATAACTATGGTCAATGGAAAACACTTTACTTTAAATTATCAGCATTTTTCTCAGAAGTTCACTCATCTCAGCAACCTTGTAAATTATTTAATCACTATCGAGACATTAATACATCCTTCTCCACTGCCATAAGCATAAATTCCCGAAGGTGTTCCTGTGAGAAAATGCTCCTCAGACGGTTTTTGATGAATTTCAGAGTGGAAAGAAAAGCTTCTCTAACAGTTAACTTGAGTAACTGACAAGGTGATGAGGAACTTGTAAGCTAGACCAATTATATGATATGCATCAGTTAACAAGTTATATCTACTGAGGATTTGGTATCAACATATTGGGCAATTCATACATGATGAACATTTCATTGTAATTTCTTCTTCACCTATATACGATTTATTTTCAGCTTTATCACTCATTCTTCTAACACTGTAGTCTTCCAAGGGTGGTTTTTTCAACTTTTCACAGTGTGTAGCCAGACTCCTTAATTCAGATTTCAAGTTTTCAGCTGTTGCCCGGCTGTCAAACTTGAGCAACGATTTGCTTAGTTCTTCAAATAAGGACTCGTACTCCATTATATTGCTGTTCTTGAGCTGTTCAAAATGTCTTGGGTCTAGAAACGATAAGTCACTGTAAAGGGTCCCATGTGTGAGAAATCGATCATTAAGGCTTTGTGAGACTTTGTCCAGTATTTGATTATGCACTTCGACTTGGTAAGCCCTCTCTGCATCATTCAGTCTTTCATCATGAGTCATCTCTCCAGGCATCATTTTCTTCTTTCTTACTCTTTTCTGTGGTAATTCTGCCTGCACTCCCAATTCCAAATCTGCCTTGTCTTCATCTTGTAGTTTTTCATTTGCCCAATGAACAAAAGAGTCTGCAGCAACCTTGATAATTTCAAAATCTCTGGTTATTCCATCCAGACTTTTTTTTTTTTTTGCTACCATTCTGTAGGCAGAGAGAATGTCCAGTCTGCTAGTTTGTAAGGACTATTTAGAAAGGGGAGTAGTAAATAAACAAAGAAATATTTGAGAAGTTTGTATGGTTTCATATTTGAGTATTGATTCAATGTATGCTTTAGCTTTGATGCGAACAACAGATTTCATGCTTTTATGTTCTTGTAGGGCAGCCAGTGTTAGCAGAACATCAATGTGCAGAGCATAATCAGGCTTGCCGAAGTTTCCAAATACTTTTCTAGGAGAGTCATTTATAGCCCACCAACGAGTTTCTCCAATAGGAGAGAGGCGTTGATATGGCGAGCACTTTGGTTTTCTTTTACCCAAATAATCATTCGTTTATAAGATTATCTGATAAACACTGACATTGAATAAATTATCTAATAAACATTGACACTGAATTCGTTGACAATTCCTTATCATCTTAGGGAGATCAATCAGATATTGATAGACCAAAATAATAATAAATAAGAAAATCAATGCAACACAGTACACACCTCCTACGCTACAGGCACTACAAACCAATAACTAAATGACTGTGACAACAGCGGCAGACGGCATTCCTACCACTGTTGCCACAAGGAATTGTTATTTGTTGAAATGCGCAGCATATTAGTCCTTATTAATGCCCATAATGCATTTCAAATAAGGTATCGTCCCAGTGTGTGCATTGGCATGCATAACATATACTCGGTTAACATATATAAAATACAATAAGTATGAAAACAACAACTTAGACGACTCTATTGAGAATCTTGAAAGTTGACTCGTGTCGACTGTACGAGTGTACGCGTACGATACTCGTGAGTTGTTGATCTCTCCGATCTCTCGTCAGTCGTCACCTCTCTCAGCTGAGTGACTCTCTCTCTGACTCTCTCTCTCATTTATTTTGTGTTTTACCTTATTCTTCAGATATTTAATTTTCACTCCTTCATTTATTTATTCATTTTCCTTTTTAATATTTTTTTTTTCTATACCTTTTTTTTTTTTTCCTCAGACCGGCCCAAAGGACGCAGCGGCCCAACGGGAAATGTCCCATTTGTCCCTATGGCCAGTCCTCCCCTGGCCCTCGCCCGTGGTGGCGCAGGCAGGATTTTTATAATGACGTCTGTGATTAGAGGCTCATGCCGCCCCACTGTGTCCACCGATGCACTCGCAATCGAAGGTAGAGTTAATGGGCAGGGCATGTGGGTGTTCTTAGGCCACTCGACGGTGCTGAAATATTTTAAGTGGATTTATGGGTCTCACTCGGGATCGAACTCGGGTCTTCGAGAACCCGGTGACGCTAACCACTCTGCTACCGGGAGGCGGTAGAATTTCTGAGATGAGCCTCTATATGAGTCTATACAGATGAAACGCGTTTTGTATTGACAATAGTGATTAATTGTTTGCGGTACGCGATCGATGTTCAAAAAGATTACCCTTTCAGCTTAGTATATGTTCCAGCAATTGAACACAAGACAAATGGCGGTCCCACGTGATTTTTCTACAGCCCCGCTCATACCATTAGTTTCAGAAAAGCTGTGCAGTCGTGATAGGTAAAATCTTTACAATAATAAGGATTATGTTCCACTATACTGACGATACACTCCTTGGGCTGCAGTGGTTTTTTACCCAGCACCTCATGAAGAGCGAGTTTACTTTTGTATCGTCGTGGTTTTCGTATCATCATCATAAAGGGCTAAATGCAAGAATGTTCGTCAAATCCCGGCAGGTGGAGATTCCCGACCGGCGTACCTCCACCGGTGGGATATACAAGAATTGTTTACAAATGCCCGGCCAGTGGAGATTTGGGCAGTCGTACCAACACAAGCGAGTCCAAGCGAGACCACCGAGAGACAAGGCCTGTTACATCGCCTGGTGAAAGGCTGTGACGTCACAGCATGAGGATCCCGCGCGTGCCGCTGGTGGCCACGGCTCAGTCTATTGTGTCTACATACGAAGGCGGTCAGGGCGTGTGTATGTGGCGTACTTGTATCATTTTTGCTTTTGTTACGGCAGGAGCTATTTTTCCAAGTTACCAGCAATATGCCGTCCTTGTGCTGTGTGCCCAATTGCAATGGGAACTACAGAAAAGGCCCCAGAGTGAGTATATTCTCTTTCCCAAGAGACAAGGTGCTTGCCAGCCAGTGGCTCAGATCAATCAAACGGGACAATTTTTCACCGACGGCCAGTAGCAGGGTGAGTCTATGATCTTTGTAGTATTTGTAGTAGCTTTATTAGCTAATAATGAAAGAAGTGAGACGGTAAGTCTAGCATATCTAGCATACGTATAAGGCATACAAAACGAAATGTTTGTAGCATTAAAAATGGCGGATGCTATGTCACAAAAAATATTACTAATATTTTGAGAATTATCATTTTTGTGTTGTGTTACGTTCATAATTCACCTCCGTCACAGGTAGTGGGATCATGCTGCTTTGGCTGACTATGTTTTTGAACTAATGAAGGATTAGCAGCTGGCACTCGTGGAGAATGTGGTTCACGAATGTGGGTGTTTCGCGAAATATTGTCAGCGCGAAATCCTGTAGGCCCCTCCATTCATCTCTCTTATTTCACTGGTTTTACGACTTAACTGCTGCCCTGATACATGTTACAAGCCACATAGAGGCACTAGCTTTCCATGAGAACACTTACAAGTAATAATAGTTACTCATAAGACTAAAATATTCACGTCAAAAGTAAAGCCTTTTCAGGTGTAGGTTTCAGGTTCAAATATCTTTTGTCTGAATACCAGTGCATCTAACTACTCTCATAAAATAATATGTATCTCAGAGTACTCTGTAACATGCTTGAGGGCAGCAGTTATGCTGTAAAACCAGTGAAATATGGAGGGGTCTACAGGATTTCGCGCATTGACAACATTCCGCACAAAATCAGGACCCACATTCTCCACGAGTGCCCAGCAGCCTCTGAAAGAATGGTGATATAAAAGTAATTACACTTTACATAATTATCCATTGGTATTCATACTAGAGATGTCGATGAAGTGTGGGGGTAACACCTTAGTATCGGTGATTTTTTTCTGATTCTTGAAGTGTTGTGGTGTTTGTTGCTTGATCACCCCGTTTTGTGCTTATACTTGTGAATGCTCTTGTGAAATGTCTTGGCTTTCTTGCTTGCTAATCAATGTTCTTGCTGTTTCCTTATTTTCCACATCAGTAACAAAGTTTGTTTCTTCACATCTGCATCCTGTTCATCTGCTAGGAGTAAAAATGTTGCAAGTTTTTAAGCATTTGTCAGTGTGTTGTCTTGTAGAAAGTTTAAGTGTTTCCTTATGTCTTTATATTCCTCGCACTGTAAGTGTTCTAAAGTTTCCTGCAGTCCAGTGTTACATGTCGTGCATGCTGTGTTCCCGAGGGTGTGTCTGTTCCTGTAGTTTAGTTTAGTTTCAGTGTATTGCTTCTGCATCTTACCAAAGTTGTAGTGGATTCATCATTTATCAGAAAAGTCTATTTCTTTTATGTGTGTTTTGTATGTTCTGTAAAGTCTAAGTGTCTCTTTTTCAAGTAGTTCTGCTTTCCATTTCTTGGTATCATACTCTTTTAATGTGTCAGTTATTTCGTGTTGTGTACTATACCAAGCTGGTATATGTTGGTATTATGCTCTTTTAAATAATTGCTGATCCAAAATGGCACAGGCTCTCCAGATATGCCCTTTTAACTTTCCTGAAATCATGGATGTGGAAATGTAAGTATGAACGCCATCAAACGTCTGTAAATCGAAAAGAAACATTGCCCTGGCGACTTTAGTGTTATCTACGGTAGCTAATGAAAGTTTGGGGATAAAACGTGATATTTTCACCGTCGTCCTAATTTCATCGGTGGTACTGTAAATATATTTATAAAATGACTGGGTAGTTATGATGCTAAAGGAAATAAGTAAAATAGACGACGAGGGTTTCTGGAAAAAAAATGGATAAAAGTCGATGAGACAACAATTATTGTGATGCCTTGGAGGGTAAGAGATGTATTGAACTCACCTGGAGCGTGTGTGTAGCAGGTTGGACATGCTGCACCTCCTTGAAAAGTTTGTCCTGAACAGTGGGGTCGCTGGCAAGAAAATATACACAAAACCCAAGAGTGGTAGCTGTCTGTGGGAGAAAAAAAATATTGAGATGTGTAACTCGTTTCATGTATTGAGAATAATAACAATGATAATAACCTTGATGATATTATGACATTATCATCATTGTTATTGTGAGGGTCCGGGGGAAAGCGAAGGATAAATAAGGGAATAGAAGAAGAGAATAAGGGAAGAGAGAATCTCTGATAACGGTAGTGGACGAGAGAGAAGCGACGATGGTTTTCGCTGACACAACCTATCCTTATCAAACCATTAAGGGGAGAGCAAAGGCCACCTCCAGAATCGTTGACACTAAGTATTCAGTAGATCCCGGGGATCAACTCACGCCGTCACCTCACACCTCACTGATTAACTGTCACACTGATATAACCTTTGCCCTGTACCCACCAACACACGCCTCGCTGCCTCCCTGAACAGAGGAGAGAGAGACAGAATCTCTCTATACTCCGGTGTGGGCGCCCGTGCCTCGCGGCGCGCGGTGATACGTGACCATGAGACTAGTGTCTTGTCTTAGGGCAGTGAGCGAGTCATACCGACGGCGGCGCGCGTGCTCGAGTATGTGGCTGAGTTCCACTCTGCCGCTCCACACACGCCACGCCCTAAACCGACGCCCCAACGTCCGCTGCTCCGCTTTGCCTCCGGGGCAGGTGCAACTCAATTCTCTTGTGCCCCGACGTCCTGTAAGAGCACCTGCCCCTGTGGCTTTTCTCCTGGGCCCCTGGGATCACGGGGCCGCAGCGGGGCGACGGAGGATCGCCCCGCATTGCCCCACGGGGCGGGGGTGCAACTCTACGGTGTCACGACGTCCCTGCAACACACCCGCCCTTGTGGCCTCTCTTCAGGGCCCCCCAGGGATCTCGGGGCCGCGGCGGGGCGACGGAGGATCGCCCCGCATTGCCCCACGGGGCGGGGGTGCAACTCTACGGTGTCACGACGTCCCTGCAACACACCCGCCCTTGTGGCCTCTCTTCAGGGCCCCCCAGGGATCTCGGGGCCACGGCGAGGCGACGGAGGATCGCCCCGCATTGCCCCACGGGGCGGGGGTGCAACTCTACGGTGTCACGACGTCCCTGCAACAAAACCTGCCCCTGTGGCATCTCTTCAGGGCCCTCTGGGGACCACGGGGCATTGCGCGAGACACATGCGGCGGGGCTAGGGGCGGAGGTGAAACTCTACGCTGCTACGACGCCCTGCTAGACACCTGCCCTTGTGGCTTCCCCTGGGTTCCCCCTGGGACCCCGGGGCATTACGAGGCACACGCAGCAGGGTTTTAGGACCCCTTGAGCACCACAGGTCCACCAGGAGGCTACGCAGCAGATGGTGATGTATTAATTATACAGTGCATGACAGGGCGGGTGATTAAGGATGCCCCCGGGGGAACTGTAGCAAGCCAGGGACCTCGGGGGGGGACAGGGAGGGTCGCTCCCCCGGCAATGCCGGGGTTTTTACCAGCCTGGGGAGGCAAGCTCCCCTTATCTCCGACGCCACGGGCACTACCCCGTTTAACGTAAGTACATACGTACATGCAGATATGCCCAACCTGGCACCCTACAGGTAGGGGTGCCGGGGATTAGTTGTCACGCCACGTCAGCGACCGATTGGATAGAACCGTAGCGGGTGGGGGGTCCGCTGAACAGGAGCTTCACCCCCCGTTGAGCCCCCTCTCCCCCTTCGTCGGGGCTTAAGTTATTATTATGATTATTGCTATTACTCTTGTAATAAACATTATTGTAAATAGTATTACCTGCAGCAATATAAGTTATCGTAACAGAATATATTTATGTATTCCTCACTGATTTAAAAAGATCAATAATAAAGCTGTAATGATCTTAGTTTTTTAACATTTTCCCTGGGGAGCAATTTTCATCCCTCACCGCCTTTTTGTAGCTAATATCTTGTGGCTAATATCTTGTGGCTTGTAGCTAGTAGCTTGTGCAGTTTTCTTTATTTTTTTTGTTTTCTTGCATGTCAACTCGCATGTCTGAGGACATCCAAGTTTATTTTAACGGTTGACCTGCCATTTTTCCCAACCGAGGGAAAAGGAGTTGTGGAGTAGGCGACAATTCATATTATCCTACTATTATCATTATTATTGTTTTTATTATAGTTATTGTTTTTTATCAATATTGTCGGGTTTTGAATTTATATTGTGTGTGTGTGGGGCCAAGGCTTCACTGGACACCAACTCAATTTCCTACCGACGGGTTTCGAGACTGACTGTGGAGCGATAGTCAAGGAGGTCAAGGTAAACAACAAACGCAGGTTAACTACCTTAACTAGTTTACTAAATAGAAAATGAATAGCACGCCATTAGTACATGTCCTGTTCTGGACTCACTTTCACTCGCACTCTCTTTCTAGCTCTAAATACCTTTCCTAGATATGCCTAGGATACGCACCCTATCGCCTATGTTATCAGCTGGGGAAGAGACAGGGGTTAGGTTAGGATATTCCACGTTTTCTGCTGATGAACATGCAACTGTGGTCCTCTCGTCGAGAGAAACTCGACCACGTGGGAGATCCTCCTCCTCGCTTGCGCTCTCGACCTCCTCACACGCTGCCGGCGATCCTTGCCTCGTCCAATGTCCTCCTCCTGTCCACGCGCTGCGTCTCGTCACCTACGTCCGTCAGTAGGGCAAGCTTTGGGCAGGCGGGGAACTGGAAGAGGTAGCGATGGGTCTTGTGGAAGTCCTGGCCAGAAGCCAGAGGTGTTATCGTCGCGAGGTGTTGTTGTGGAGTAGGCGACAAGGCGACCCTGCCTCCTATCCAGCATGGCGACTAGTTGCGTTGCCACATCTCTCCAACCTAACAGACTTTTCTTATTTCCTTTTCTCACTATTTGGCATGCTTTTCTTAACCACCACGTGCAATTTAGATCAGGCCTTACTTTTATCGTACCCACCTATTCATTGGGAGGAGATTTCAGCCTATAAATATTTCCTCATATTAGCGGCTTCTGAGAATCCTTTCCCCCAGTCAGAAAATCAATATCTAGAGAAACAAAGGTGTCTAGCGATGCGCAAAGCCCCAGGAATTTAAATGCCTAAATAAGTCATACACCATGACAAATATTATCAAAACGTATTACTAATAGTATACTAATTCTAATAATAATAATTATTATTGTTATTATTATTATCATTATTATTGTTATTAATATTATTATTATTAGTGTTGATGTAGGAACAAGCAGACATACACGACAGAGGCAGGCAGGAGTGTATTCAACGAGTGCACATAACAGGTGCAGTAACAACACTTCCAGGAATGGGTCATCTCGACCTTACATCTTGTTGGAATAAAACTAGGCTAAATAATTATTGGTCGACCTGCTCGAGACGACCTATCAATACGTTAGTCCTAATGGCCGCTACCTCCATTATTATACACTACATAAGCCCCTTCCCGACGGTAACCTTTAACAAAGGTGACATGTCGGAACCGATCATGGGGACCCACGCTACGACCAAACCTCGTACGCAGGCAGGACCGAGGTGGCAAAGTAGCTTGGACCTCAGGTGCGCTGGCAGAGTCGTCGCCGGCTTGTCTGGTGATAACGCCACTGGGTCTTACAGACTGATCCCCGCCGTCGATATGTGCCGCTTTTAACTGGTCAATGGAGATGTTGTCCCGTAGACCATTACGGTTGATCGTGAAGAACTTGGGCGACCAGCTGACAACCCGACGGGAAGGATCGGTTTCAGGGTAGCGTGCCACATGCCCATGTAGCCGAAGTTGGCGCTGACGGACTATGCAGGTAAATAGGCTTCGATTCAGCCTCACGGTGCAATCGCTGATACGTAATCATCCCAGCAATACCCCATGATTCTGCGGAGACACTTATTATGAAAGGCATCGATTCGTCTCTTCAAATCGCTATTTAGTGTCCATGTCTCACATCCGTAGAGTAAGACTATATCTAATGTATATCAAGTCATGCAAAATGACAATATATAAATTATACACATTTATGTAAGATAATACGTGCATGACGTCACACCCAAGCCTGTGCTAGGCACAGTCGCTCGAGTGGGCAGACACACGGTGTCGTGCGCACATACACACACACACATACACACACACAAAACTTTTGCTGTTGCCCTTGACATATCAAAAGCTTTTGATAGAGTCTGGCACAAATCTTTAATTTCCAAACTACCCTCATTCAGTTTCTATCCTTCTCTCTGTACCTTCATCTTTAGTTTCCTTTCAAACCGTTCTATTGCAGCTACTGTAGACGGACATTATTCTTCTCCCAAATCTATCAATATTGGTGTTCCCCAGGGTTCTCTCCTATCACCCACTCTCTTTCTATTATTCATTAATGATCTTCTAAGTCTAACTCAAAGCCCTATCCTACGCTGATGATTCTACCCTGCATTTTTCAACGTCGTTTATTAGACGTCCAACTCAACAGGAACTAAGTGATTCACGGAGAGATGCCACCGAGCGCCTAACTTCTGATCTTTCTATAATTTCTGATTGGGGAAAAGCAAACCTTGTTTTGTTCAATGCCTCAAAAACCCAATTTCTTCACCTATCTACTCGACAAAACCTACCAGATAACTATCCCCTCTTCTTCAATGACACTCAACTGTCTCCTTCTTCTACAATGAACATTCTAGGACTATCCTGTACTAAAAATCTGAACTGGATATCTCACATCTCATCTCTTGCTAAAACAGCTTCTAAAAAGTTAGGTGTCCTGTGGCGTCTGCGTCCTTTTTTTTCTCCCTCCTAGTTGCTTGCTCTCTACAGGGGCCTTATCCGCCCATGTATGGAGTATGTCTCACATGTTTGGGGAGGATCCACTCATACAGCTCTCCTAAACAGGGTTGAGTCAAAAGCTTTTCGTCTCATCAATTCCTCTCCTCTGACTGACTGTCTTCAATCTTTAAATCACCGCCGCAATGTTGCTTCTCTTGCTCTCTTCTACCGTTATTTTCATGCTCACTGCTCTTCTGAACTTGCTAACTGCATGCCTCCCCCCCTCCCGCGGCCTCGCTGCACAAGACTTTCTACTCATTCGCATCCCTATTCTGTCCATCTTCCTAATGCAAGAGTTAATCAGTATCTTTACTCTTTCATCCCTTTCACTGGTAAACTCTGGAACTCTCTTCCTGTTTCTATTTTTCCACTTTCCTATGACTTAAATCTTTTCAAAAGGGGAGTAACAAGACACCTCCCGAACAAAATTGGCTCACCCCTCTTTTTTATTTTATTCTCTTACTGTCTTCTTTATAAGGACTGGCAACTAAGCGGGCTTTGTGTTACCCATTTTTGTTGTGCCCTTGGCCAGTTCTTTGTGATGTAAAAAAAAACAAAAAAAAAAAACACATATGAATGCGTCGAATCGGCACTCTTCAAGAGAGCAGCAGTATCTGGACCTCATATTACATTTAACAGCTGATATTTGTCACATAGATTTTTCGATGTTTTTTCATATTTGTCCCCTATGATGGACCCTTCAGAATAATAATATATGACAAATCTATGTGACAAATATCAGCTGTTAAATGTAATATGAGGTCCAGATGCCGCTGCTCTCTTGAAGAGTGCCGATTCGACGCGTTCATATGTGTGTGTGTGTGTGTGTGTGTGTGTGTGCACGACAGCGTGTGTCTGCCCACTCGAGCGAATGTGCCTAGCACAGGCTTGGGTGTGACGTCATGCACGTATTATCTTACATGAATGTGTAGAATTTAAATATTGTCATTTTGCATAGTCATGCATATGTTATGTTATTTTATGTTTATGAATTAGGTTTGGTTAGTTTAGGTTACATTTAGGTTAGGTTTAAGTTAAGTTTTATTACGTTAATTAGATTAAATTAGCGATAAATCGTGCATGGCGTCGCCCGATCCTCGCCCGAGCTTGCGCCCACCAAACCGCAATTGCTCCATTAAATGCTAAAACAGAAATTATATTTCCATGATAGTAAACGCATGCAGTAAGGCAGGGTCGATAATAGGAATCTTTACCGAAAGAGACTGCACAGTCAATCAGGTGACATTTATCAATTCGGTAAAGCTGAACATTATAGATTTATAATTAACAAAAACGGACATCAATTCTTTTTAATATTCCTCTAAAAATACTTGTTTCACAAACACTAGTAATACACTACTACAGTATCTATATACAGTTGGAAAGAGTGATAGTTAATTACATTCCCAGATGGGAGGTAAACCTCATATTTGGGAGGTTGTTATGTGTCCATCTCTGCTATATGAATACTTAAGTGCTGGAAAAGCTTGAGGATACCCATCAAGGACACTTAACTTTGGTGCTTGCTAAGCATACTTAAATAGGATAAATATTTTTGTAGGTATGACTAAGCATCCCGGTGATACTTCAGTGTAAGACTAGCATATTTTCGTCTGCTAAGTACACTTAAAGATAATAAGTATTTGTATGGGTACGGGCCCTGTACCTTGGTCTTGATTCAGGAGACCTCAAGTACCAAAGGCTTTGGCTCCTCGTGCCGCGCCTCAAGAGCCATCCCCAAGACTTCCAGCGACTCAGCAAAAACAAAATCAGTGATCTTGGTATTGCCGAGGGATGCCTCGCAATCACTTTGGTCCACAGGTGCCTAATACCCAGTCCATACAAGTGTTAAAAAGTGATGGGGCAGGACGCACCCTTGCCTCACTCATGTATTCACATGAAAAAACCTGGAAACAACTCCCCCACACTTCACAGCACTCTCAGTCCCAGAGTACAAGCCAGTCCTCATACCAACAATCCTTGTTGGAATCTCGCGAAACCGCAGAAGATCCCATAGTGACTCACGATGCACTGAGCCAAACGCCTTCTTGGGATCAACATAGGGTGCAAGCATCCCATGTCGAAACTCACGTCAGCGTTCCACCTGGACACGAAGTGCTAGGATACGATCTGTTGTTGACTTATCAGGCGTGAACCCAGATGCAGCAATAGTAAAAATAATATTCACTAGTTTTATGTATTTTACAAATAACTTATTTAGATACACGTTATTCACAATATTTTGTGTTTACACCACCAGAGACTGCCCAAGGGAGAAAAAAAAATAACGAAAAGCCTTAATTGTCAGTCCCTATAAAGAAAACAGTACGATAATATTTAATGGGGGGTGGGCCAATTTAGTTCAGGAGGTGCCTTATTACTCCTCTTTTGAAAATATTTAACTCGTAGGAAGGTGGAAAAATTGAAAATTAAAGAGAGTTCCAGAGTTTACCAGTGAAGGGGATAAAATAGTGAAGATACTGGTTATCTCTTGCATTAGGGAGATGGATAGAATGGGGATGAGAAAAAATAGAAAGTTTTGTGTAGCGAGACCGCGTGAGGGGGGAAGGCATGCAGTAAGCAAGTTCAGAAGAGCAGTGAGCATGATAATAACGGTAGAAGAAAGCAAGATAAGTAACATTGTGGCGGTGATTTAATGATTGAATACAGTCAGTCAGAGGAGGGGAGTTGATGAGACGAAAAGCTTTTGACTCAACCCTGTTTAGGAGAACTGTATAAGTGGATCCCCCCCAAAAAAACATGAAAGGCATACTCCATACATAGGCGAATAAGGCCCCTGTACAGAGCAAGCAATTGGGAGGTAGAGAAAAATAGACGCAGACGTCACCTAACTTCATAGAAGCTGTTTTAGCAATATACGAGATGTGAGATTTTCAGTTCAGATTCTTAGTAAAGGTTAGTCCTAGAATGTTCATTGTAGAAGAGGGAATAGTTGTCTGTAAACTATGTCGAGTTGATAGGTGAATGAATTGGGTATTTGAGACATTAAACAAAACAAGGTTTGCTTTGCCCCAATCGGAAATTATTGAAAGATCCAAAGTTAGGCGCTATGTGGGTCTCTCCTTGAATTACTTAGTTACCTCCGCCAACGAAGTTGGAGGGGTTATGTTTTCACCCCGATCTGTCTGTCTGTCTGTCTGTTAGTGTACAGGATTTCTCGAAAAGTTACGAATAGATTTAGACCAAACTCGGTATATCAAGTCTATTTGGTATAAGGAAGAACTGATTTAATTTTGGATGAAATCTATTGACAACTGTTTCCGTGGCAACCAATTGATGAAATATTCGGGCGGAGGTATGCGCTCTACTGAGTGCCCCCCCCCCCCCTAGTTCCTATTGAGTTGGACGTCTAATGAACGACGTTGAAAAATGCATGGTAGAATCATCAGCGTAGGAGTGGATATGGCATTGAGTTAGACCTACAAGATCATTAATGAATAATAGAAAGAGAGTGGACAGAACGCTGGGGAACACCACCATTGATAGACTTAGAATAAGAACAATGACCATCTACAGTAGCTGCAATTGAACGGTTTGAAAGGAAACTTAAGATGAAGGTACAGAGAGAAGGATAAAAACCGAATGAGGGTAGTTTATAAATTTAAGATTTATGCCAGACTCTATCAAAAATTGTTGATATGTCAAGGGTAACAGCAAAGGTTTCACCGAAACCGTTAAAGGAGGATGACCAGGATTCAGTTAGGAAACCAGAAGATCGCAGGTAGATCGCCCTTTCCGGAAACCTTGCAAATTATCATATAGAAGATTGTGAGCAGGTATCTGCTTAAGAGTCTTATTAAATATAGATTTAAAAGCTTTGGAAAGGCAGGAAGTCAAAGCTATAGGACGGTAGTTTGACAATTTTGACGGTAGGTTTGTACATTTGTTTATCTTATATTAAGGCGCTCACAATAATTCATCCCAACGACAAAGAGAGAACTGGAGACAACGCCTCCCATCATTACGGTCGGCTCAACATGCTTTTATCTCACTTAGGTCTCGCTGTGCCATGAACTCAAGTAATGATCATAATCTAATTTATTCTATATGTCTTGCGAAATCAGCTTCTCAGAAATTAGATAGATTGTGGCCTTTGCGTCCAATTTTACTCCCTCCAGCTATCCTTTAATTAACAGGGTAGAATCAAAAGCTATTCAAATTAAGTCTCATCCTCTAACTTATTGGCTTGAATCTCTCAATCACCGGCGTAATGCTGCCTCTCTTGCTATCTTCTACCGCTATTTTCATGCATAATCAAGGCTCTTACTTACTTACTTACAATTTACACGCTTACTAAGGATCTTTTGAGCCTGCTAATTGCATGCATCCTCCCACCCTCACGGGGTCTTGTTGCACAAACTTTATATTTACTCTCGTCTCTATTCTGTCCATCTTACCTAATACAAGAGTTAACCAGTATCATCACTCTTTCATCTCTTTCACAGGTAAACTCTGGAACTCTCTTTCTGTTATTTTCCACCTTTCTACGACTTAAATTACTTGTAAAGAGGAGTATCAAGACACTTCCCAGACTTAATTCCCCCACAAATATTATAAATCTCATACTATCTGCCTTATAGGGACTGACTGACATCAAGCGGACTTTTTGTTAGTTTTTCTCTTGGTCAGAAGCTTATGATGTAAACAAAAGAGAGAGAGAGAGAGAGAGAGAGAGAGAGAGAGAGAGAGAGAGAGAGAGAGAGAGAGAGAGAGAGAGAGAGAGAGAGAGAGAGAGAGAGAGAGAGAGAGAGAGAGAGAGAGAGAGAGAGAGAGAGATGATGTGGGTGTGTCTTTGTGTATAACAAAAATATAAACATAGCCAAGATCTTTTCATCCCACGTCGTAAGCTACCACCTTCATGGATTTAGAGGAAAAAAATATAGTCATAGATGCACAAAGAAATTTGATTGGTGAATTATGTTGGAAATATCTTTGAACGTTTTTTGTCGACATGCCCGACCCCCATACCAATTTAAAGAAGCTAAATTTTATGTCACTAAACTTTGCTTTCATATTGAAAAATAAGTAGAAGAGAAGAAAAAAACGCTTAAAACTGTCAATTATGGGTAGAAAATAACTCTCACTGCATCTCACTTTTGTTCATCTGTCCTCAATGTATTTTATTCTTACGGAGTCGTGGACTATATGCCTTCAATTATATTGAGCGTATCTCTTGCAGTATTTGATGACATAATGGACTTAGGGTACGCCGTAGGTCCAATGAAAAGTGAAATATAGATTATTTCGAATTTGGCAGGGTGTTTTCTTATGTAAAATTGAATTTTAAGGGTTGTTTGTCCTCTTCAACTTTTTGGTTTGAGCACTTCTTGCTATGCAAAAATGGACTTTTATATTTATATGCAAAACATAGCTTAGCCCCGCTAAAGTAACGGCATTTGCACCTATCATCAATTCTTGATCGTCTTTTTCAGGTTGGCTTCTCCTTGTAAACCAAGTGGGTCGAAGCCCGCAACTAGACACAGTTCTGGATCTAAGTTGGCCGCCTTTGTTGGCGGTGGACGAGAGTTTGCTGAGAGTGAGGTGCCTACATATCGCGGCGTGATGAAGAGGGGAATCCTTTTCCAAGAACTCGGCGGCATCCGGGAGGGTGTTGACAAGCGGGGGTACCCAGTGAGAGACATTGCGAAGGATCTGACCCCCATGGTGCTTGCCCAGTGGAAGAAATCAAACGCCCAGTTTGCACCTCCAGTGGTTGTTATTGACGGTCCGTGACCAGAAGGATAGATAATTTTTGGAAGAAGGTTAGTGAAGTGGTGAGAGACAGAGCAACTAAAGCAGTACAGGAATTCGTGGAGAAGAATATGGACAGGCTGTTTGACATAACGGCCTGCCCTCACACGATCTTCCTCTGCAAGGACCAGGAATCCCACTGCTCCAACCCCCAGCTGTGTCACGCGAGAGCACACGTGCAGTTTGACTGCCCCCTGGCCAGCAAAGTCCCTACTTTAGACCTGGAGTGGCTGTACTACCAGAGGATCAAAGTTGGGGAGGAGAGTGCAATGATGATGACAGGGGTAGACAAGAATGCGACGCATAGACAAGTGAAAGCAGCAAAGAGAAAGCAGTTGGAAGAGGAGGCTAAGCTGAAGAAGCAGAAGCAGAAAGATGAAAAGGTCAGACGTCTTGAGCTGCAGGAGCAGATGTTTCTGGGCCAGGCTGAAGATCACCAGGATTCTGAGGATGGGACGGAGGAGTCGTTCACCCTGCCACTCAGAGGAAAGAGGCAGAAGCAACAGGAGGCTGCCATACTGGTAGACCGACTGCTCAGGGAGAGGCTGGGGTCCCTGGCACCCCTTGTGATGCAGTACTTGGACAGGCCAGCTGCAAGAAGAAACACAATGCCAGTCCGGAACCTGGCGCTGGCAAGCATCCGGTTCGACGTTCCGCCCACTGCTGCTGCTGCCTTGGCTTCTGGATTCCTCCAGGACCTTATCGCTGACGGCCACCTCTCTCCAGACATGTCGTACCTGGTCTGCGATCCTAACAAGCTGAGGAGGGCCAGGCAGGATGCCATGGCATCGGCCAGGGACCTTGACCAGGGGAAGCACCACTGCACCAGGGTACCAAAATAGTTGGATTGGGTTACGATGGGAGGAAGGACAAGACCAGGGCGATGGTGCCCGACAGCTATGGGAAACTGCACCCAAGGTTGATCAGGGAGGAGCATGTGTCAGTGACAGAGGAGCCATCTGGAAGGTACCTTTGGCACTTTGTACCAGAGGACCCGGTGCCACCTGAGAAGCCTGTGTTCAAGGTGGCTCAGACTCTCTATGACCTGCTGGTGACATACGACTCCACCGACTCACTGATCGAACTGCAAGGTGACTCAACTAGGGCCAACACGGGGTGGAAGGGTGGTACTCACGCCCATTTGGAGAAGATGTTGGGACGCAAGCTCTTCTGGAGTATATGCGTGTTGCACACAAACGAGTTGCCCCTGCGCCACCTTATCACCAGCATCGACGGGCCTACCTCATCTGACACTGGCTTCACGGGTCCAGTGTGCAGTCTGCTGTCCAGCGTGAATGAGATGCAGTACAACGCAGAGTTTAGAGGAGTGCCAGGCGGTGAAGATCTCACGGAGATACCGGAGTATATCCTGGTCAACATGTCCACTGACCAGCAGGTCTCCTACCAGCTGGTCCAGGCTGTGAAGCGGGGCGTTCTCCCGTCCGAGCTGCAGGAGATCAAGTGTGGCAAGGTGTCCCACTCCAGATGGCTCACCACAGCCCAGTCGCTCGTGTACATGTGGACCAGAAAGCATGGACTGACTAGCAAAGAACTGAACACCCTGGAAATCCTAGTCAAGTACTGCCTGCAGGTGTACTTCAAACTCTATTACGACATCAAGGTTCACCACAGACTAGAGGACGGCCCCAAGCACATCCTCACGCAGCTCAGAGTGATGAGGTCGCAGCCCATGAAGGTCCAAACAGCTGTGACCTTCTACGTGTGGACAGGAGCATGGTTCGCACACTCAGAATGTGTCCTCCTCTCGCTGATGGCGAGTCAGAGTGAGGACGACATCAGGTTCGCCGTGACCCAGATTTTGAAGCTGAGGGCTGGCGAGGAGTATGGGGACACCAGTGTAAGACCTCGCATCACACCCAAGCTGAACTTGTCAGCCACCAGCTTGCAGACACTGATCAGCTGGCAGCCTGGCCAGGTGCACGAGCCGGCATTCACCTGTTCACTGTCCGAGGATCAGAGCCAGGAGATCTGGTCAAGCCGTACGAGGTTCCGGAGTTCTCTATCCACACTCAGAGCACCGAAAGAGTCGTGAAGCAGGTGACAGAGGCTGCAGCAGCAGTGGTGGGGCAGCAGGCCAGAGACGGGTTCATCCGGGCTCGGGCCCACCACCGGGAGACCATGCCCTGCTTCAGGTCTAAGAAGGACATGATGGACACGTTCTAGGCCAACGTAGAGGCTGTGACACTGTGATGTAGTGCCTGATGAACCAACTGATCAGAAAGAGCTTACCACGCTAGTCATTTGGAACTCATATTGGTGCATGATGCAATAAACAGGACCAACCGGCCACTGCGTACTCATTTAAGCATTATTCGATAAGGGTGCAATATAAAAGTGAGATTTTGCATAGTAAGAATTGCTCAAATGCAAAAATGGAAGAGATAAAATCGTCTTAGAATTCTATTTTACATAGGAAATTAGCATGCCAAAGTTGAGAAAAAAAAATTTGTTATACGGCGTACCCTAATAATGGTGCTTCCAGAAATTTAATTGAAATCCGGCACGACAGGAATTCAATAGATATGAGGCATTACGTCTGCGAGGACACTCTTGCGGAGAAACAAATTATCGTGCACATTCCTTGTCGGCTCCAGCATTTTCAGCATACTTTCTTTCAGACTTTATCCGCGTGTAAAATCGAAAGCCATCTAAAAGAATTTAATACGAAAGCCTCCCCACACGCAACCCGTAATATGAGTTATTCTTGTCCTGTGTAGCAGTTACGATTGTCGCCAAAGAATAAAGATACAAGCAAATACACGGTGATGCTTTTCTTTTCATTGCTTGACGTATACAACAGGCTAAGAAAGTATAGGAACTCTATTGTGGCGAATAGTAAACGTGGTAAATATATATATTTTTTTTTCATTTCAAATGACTGACCAAGGGCAAACAAAAAGTAACAAAAAGCCTACTTAAGCTGCTAGTCCTTATAAGGAAGACAGTGAGATATTTCAAAAAGGAGGTTGGGCCAATTTAGTTCGGAATGTGTCTTGACACTCCTCTCTTTAAAAATAAAATAGTTGTAGGAAGATGGAAAAATAGAAACATGAAGAGAGTTTACCAGTGAAAGGGATGAAAAAGTTTAGATAGTGTTAACTCTTGCTTTAGTAAGATGGACAGAATAAGGATGAGAATGTGTAGAAAGTCTTGTGTGAAAGGCCGAGTGAAGGGGGAGAGCCATGGAGTTAGCAAGTTCAAAAGAGCAGTGAGCATGAAAAGAACTGTAGAAGATAGCAAGAGAAGCAACATTCAAACAACAAGAAAGAAATCAAGAATATAAGACAAATGCAAAGGCAAAAGTGTAGGAGCTTTTAAATCTGACTTTTGAAAATGAGAAAAGAAGAAGAGTTAGCAAACCACGATAACTGAATTTACATATTGGAGAGAGAGAGAGGGGGGGGAGAATACAGAGAGAGAGAACGAGAGAGAGATAGAGAGGTAAATATAACTAAAGAAATGTATATTATAACGAGAAGGAGAGAGAGAGAGAGAGAGAGAGAGAGAGAGAGAGAGAGAGAGAGAGAGAGAGAGAGAGAGAGAGAGAGAGAGAGAGAGAGAGAGAGAGAGAGAGAGAGAGAGAGAGAGGGGGGGGGGGGAGAATACAGAGAGAGAGAACGAGAGAGATAGAGAGGTAAATATAACTCTAAAGAAATGTATATTATAACGAGAAGAAATACAAAGATAGGGAAAAATATATAACAGCATAAACAACCTACCGCGTCTATCCCTCCCTGGAAAACTTCAACCAGCAGAAGGAAGACGTCTTTCGGGGACAGTTCAGGGTTGGTCATTAGGGTTGCGAGGAAGGGATGCCGCTGAGAAAATCCCTCAGGGTCAAAAGCTTGCTCCTCCTTTCGTCGCATCATCTCCACATGTACTACCCTGTGAGAGAGGGTGACGGTGTATAAGTGTGTGTGTGTGTGTGTGTGTGTGTGTGAATATAATATAATACATTATAATACATTAATTGCTCAAACTTTTACAGAAAACGTATGAAGCACAGCTCTTCGGTAATGTTAATATGAGTTATCTCTATATAATTTCCTAAAAAGTTTTAAGACACCTCTGACAAATTGTGCCAAATTATTTAGTACATTTTTATTTCTACTGTGCATCAAGAGAGTAAATATGATTTAAGTTTGGTTTGTTATATAATAATCAGGGATATATTTTTTTTTTTTATCAGAATAATATCCTGGATTTGACACTGGACTAACACATGGTATCCATCCCCTATCTATCCACCATTACATGTATTACAATAACGCTCTTCCCTGTTAATTTGCCGATATCTACCAGTAATAATTGGTAATTGATTATTTCCTGTGCAAAATTTACTCATGTAGATACGACTCGTTTTACATAATTTTCTGAGTTATTCTTCAGTGCCATAAACTATTTTATACATTTTATAACTACTAAAAATGTTTTTTGTTGCTATTTTCCATACCAAGTTGTTATCCAAAGATCTTTGAGCATATGTTCAACAGCTTGCATAAACCATCTTCGATTATAGCCTAAACAGCTTGAGAAAAACACACACGTCTTAAAATACCACACTCATTACCTATGTTCCTTATACAATCCAATCATGGTGATCAGTAGACACCAGACATGTGTAACTGTAACAAACACTTATAAATAACGTGACTCAATTTGGTATTTTTTTTCATGATTAACCTTGACCAAAAATGTATAATCCTGCATTTAATACTGTGTCTGTGTATGTGTGTGTGTGTGTGTGTGTGTGTGTGTGTGTGTTTGTGTATGTGTGTGTTTGTGCGTGTGGGTGTGGGTGTGTGTTAGATACTTGATACTTGATAGTTTATTTGGCTTGGTGTAATGCAATAGTGTTCATAATCAATCATACCTCATTTAAGCACTGGTCCATTTAGCCGAAGCTCTTTTTGGCTTGCATGCTATGATATTTCGTGTTGGTTGTGGACTTAATGTTTTGAACTATGTATACATTGACATACTCAATAATTCAAGTAAGAGAAGTGATGATCAACATAACCGTAATGTTACTGGGAAGTAATAAATAATATAATAATAATAAAAAAAAAAAACGTATAATGTATACTGAAATAATATATATATATATAATAAATACTATATTATATAATATATATATATATATTATATATATATATATATAATATTATATATATATATATATATATATATATATATATATAGTAAAAATAATAATAAGAATCAATAATAATAACGATGATAAATAGTGATAATAATCAAAATAAAGATAATAGCAATAATGGTAAAAAAAAATGACAATAATGGTAATAATGATGATAATAATAATAGTGATAAAAATGATATCGATAATAACAATGATGAGAGAAAAAAAAATATATATAATAATAATAATGATAATAATAGTCATAATAGTAACAATAATATAAATACTGAATATCAAAGTAATAATGATAAATAATGAATTATAATAATGAGAGAGAGAGAGAGAGAGAGAGAGAGAGAGAGAGAGAGAGAGAGAGAGAGAGAGAGAGAGAGAGAGAGAGAGAGAGAGAGGTCTGATTAGTTATGCATCTAGTTTGTGTGTATAGGACGACTACATAAATATTAGGATAAATTACTTTCTTTTTTGGTAGATATGGTTCAAACTATAAGTTAGTTTTTCCGTTTAACTTTATTCGTCCATATCACTTCCTATAGTCCTTCCGAATCTATCTAGTACTTAATATCTCAGTCTGATTACCGAAGTCATATATGTTTTATTGCCGCAGGTATTATTTCATATTCAAAAGTAAGGCATCAAATATGTCAGCAGTAATCGTTTAGCTCTAGCTTCTATGCTTTTTGCTAATCAATTCCATGTTTTGCTTGTTTGCGCCTCCCAAACAATATATCTTTCCCTACATATCCCTTTATCGATTTACTGTAAGAAAATGAAAACAGCACACATTTCATCTCCGGACTCACCTAGATATGATGTCTTGGGCCCTGGCGAGGTGGCGGTATCCTTTCGTCGGTAATGAAATGAAAAAGCACACATTCACTCCGATCCTGATGATGTCTTGGGCCTGGCCGGGTGGCGTAAGCATAGTGGTGTAGAGAAGATTGAGTCACCAAGCACCCTCAGCACCTCCGCATTCGCTGCGATGATGCTTTGGGCCTGGCTTTTCGGCGTCGGCTGAACATAAGTGGATGTGAGGCAGCCTAGACGAGTACCCATAGACACAATCCCCACCGCTGCCAGAGACAGAAAATAAAGTTATTACGAAAACGTGATCATCGTGATAACATTCGATCATTTAAAACGTAACAAGTTAATTGGAAAAAAATTACGTAAGGTCAAAAATATAAACAAATGGGATCAGTTTGACCCATGACAAAATTAAGAAAGGTATAATGCAATATCAACAGGTGATTCTGCAAGATCACAAAATATAGAACAGTTTCGTGTCAGCATGTCAGGAGAATATGAAATTAAAGTAAATCAAGTTCCTGAGCAAGCATCAACCCTTTAAAAAAATTGGTTACGCCAGGAACTCCTGAAATGCCAACATACATCCCAATATAATATGAATAGTACGTAAGCAATGAGTGAAGATCTTTTTGAAATTATTTATAGTAAACACAATTTCATCTAGAGTCCGATAAAAAAAAATCATTATCATTTTTCAAGTAAACGTCGGTCTTAATGTAATTTTACATTCATGATATAGAGAGGGCAAAATAAACAAAAGCATCGCACGCACGCACACACACACACACAGGCCACACAATGTAAATTGTATTTCCATGTATTCTTTTTTCCAAAGTTATAACCAAAGGTGTACCTCAGGTATCTACCCGCCTGAACGCCTCGGTGGGTTAGGGCGTCCAGTACCATTACGTGGTCCGGCGTTTGATCCCCGGCCTCGCTCCTTCTCGGGGATTTTTCCACTGAGAAATTCGGGTGGTTGCTATCTCCCTTGAGCAAGGGAATGGGGGGGTGTGGTGTGTAAAGTCCCAGTATTACCCAAAGATCGGTAATAATGAGCTCCAAGCTCGCACCGGGAGGATGAAACTGGCGATCGCGAGTCCGAATCGCGTGGACAAGACCAAGGGTGAATGATACACACACACGCACACACACACACACAGGTCACAAATTTATATTGTATTTTAATGTATTCTTTTTCAAAAGTTATAACTAAAGGTATATTCTCAGGGATATATTCTAGGGCCTCTATTTTTTCTCATATGTATCCCTGATATAACATATGCTAGCATAAAAATTTTATTTACTATTTATTATGATGGCACTAATCTCGTATTAGCTAATACAAATGCTTGTGGGCCCTTCGGACCCATGTATTGATGTTTGTAGTAGTACAAACGTTGTCTAATATACAAAAGTATATTAGACAACATGTGATTGCAAACTCCAATCGTGTTGTTGCTGTCGTTGGTCACTGGTCAAAGTGCCTCGGGGTATACCACGTTCCGTGTGATTCCATCCCTGTGTGTTCCGTGTGATTCCAACACACACACTCACACACGCACACAAATGTCCATGAGTCTATTGAGTTTGTGGAATGCGGCAAGACGTTACCGCAGAGTTTTTCCTGTAATATAATACTCCTTAAGTGTTTTTAGCCCAAAACCCCACTTCAAAATGATTCAATCGACATGGGACCAAGCCGCTTACCACCTACGATTTATTTGCGATTTTGTGAGCCTACTCTCATCAAAATTGAATTTACAGTTTCGGCTACCCAAAACATACAGACAGACACACACACACACGGCTACTCCTATAGTATATTAGATATTAGATGAATATTGACTCCTTAAACATAAATAAAAAAAATTGAATTCAATTTAATAAATCAATGGATAAAGTCCAATAAATTGCACCTCAATATTGACAAAACCAATTACATACTTTTCCAAAAACAATCAATAAAGAATGTCATGCCTCCATTGTCATTGAAAGCTCAATTGATTCAACGTGTTCCTTATACAAAGTTTATAGGAATCTCTCTCTCTCTCTCTCTCTCTCTCCTCTCTCTCTCTCTCCTCTCCTCTCTCTCTCTTCTCTCTCTCTCTCCTCTCTCTCTCTCTCTCTCTCTCTCTCTCTTTGTATATATATATATATATATATATATATATATATAAGAGAGAGAGAGAGAGAGAGAGAGAGAGAGAGAGAGAGAGAGAGAGAGAGAGAGAGAGAGAGAGAGAGAGAGAGAGAGAGAGAGAGAGAGAGAGAGAGAGAGAGAGAGAGAGAGAGAGAGAGAGAACTTAAACTGAACCTTCCACATTAATGTAGTATGTTTGAATTAATCTGAATTTTTTGGTATATTGTATAGCGTCCATCATTAACTTACAACTGAATCTATGTTAATTACATATTATACATTTTTTTACCCTCACCTGATCAAATGGGGCATATTCTGAGAAAACATAGATGCTATTCAGTGCCATTATTTTCATATCAGCTTGGAAAAAAATTACTACTGCGGGCAATGTAATGAAACCTCTTCTGCTGCTGCTTTGGTTAGTTAATATAAGTAGATAATTTTCCCATATGTTTTTTATAACAAAGATAAAGATTCATTGTTAAATGAGCATTCGTCAAAATAATTTACAGCACGCCACTAATACTTGAGTATTTGAATCAAGGACTGGAAATATAAAAAAATTCCTGCACAGAGATAACTTTCTTGATTTATACATTTATATAAATTCAACTGACGAATACCAGCAAAGTATATGAGAAACATATATCTTTACCAGTGTGTTGATGCCTAAGGGCTATATTCAAGAATGCTCGTCAAATCCCGGCCGGTGGAGATTCTCCACCGTCGTACCTCCACTGGTGGCATGTACAAGAAATGCCCGACCGGTGGATATTTGACAGTCGTACCAACACAAGCAGTGGCTGCAAAAGCAGTCGTACCAACACAAGCGAGTCCAAGGCTTTATCAGTATTTTGACTGTTTTACACCTATCTAATTCCTTTTACTAGCTAGCCTAATTTATCATTTCTGCCATTAAAATAATAGCTTTGTTAGTGTTCGCCACTTATCTGAGGCATTGAGGAAGAAAAAATGGGCCTGAGTGGACTTGGGACGGGATTTACGTACGTACACCCCTGTGGGACGGGATGTACGTACATCCCGTCCCCAGAACATGTGGCCAGCCGCCAATAAGCAATATCTAATTACTTTTACTAGCCTAATTTTTAATTTCTGCCATTAAAATAATAGCTTTGTTAGTGTTCGCCACTTATCTGAGGCATTGAGGAAGAAAAAATGGGCCTGAGTGGGCTTGGGACGGGATTTACGTACATTCCTGTACGTACATCATGTCCCAGGAACATGTGACCAGCCGCCAAAAAGTAATATGGCGGACCACCACCACCACAGCCGCTCTCCTTCGTCACCACTTCTCACAGCAATATAAGGCCTCCTGCACCTAGTTTTACCTTAATTATGACACGTGTGCATTCACAAGGTATGCAACTATGCATGTTACTCTCGGTTGTGTTGAAAACTCACCTGTAATGGTCTGGGAAGAAATAGGATGGAATAAGTGCACAGCGAGATGAAGGTGGGATCTGCATGGTGTCGCGAATCAGCTGACTCAAACCTCCACCCGTTGCGTTACCTCTTTTGATTCTTGTATACCGATTCGCGATGCAACGGGTGGAGAAAAGTTCTTGAATATAGCCCTAAGGTACGACCCTTTCTATCGACCAGGACATACCACAAGACGTGGTTTTACCCTAGGACCCCCTTCCTTACTTATTAATCACCCGTAGCTTACATCTTGCACATACGGCCATTACGGTACGGGTACGGATTATCACATACATATGATATAGCAGTAGGATCCATGACATTTTTGTAGTTATACTCTACCTCACTGACAAAAAAATAGTATAGGAAGGCTGTTAGTGACCCATTCTTTGAGGTGCAGGTTGAATGAAAGCGGAAATCCTGCTTGTTCTGTATATTGAAGTGAAGTAGACTGGAGCACAAGACTTACCTACATGGTGGTATGCCGCGGACTGCCTGTGGCGGTATAGTATGAATGATCTAAGTTCGCGTCGCAGCGCAACTGAAGTTGCCAATTACTTAATTATTCAGGCATACAATTATTGCCTAATGTCGAATTTCGAACCACACGGATATTAATACAAAGCATATCCCACATAGACTCTGACACCCACTCGATATGACCCCATATCGACAAGGGAGAAATACAAGAACAGAACGATGGAGTTGGGATCATTCCAAGGGGAGTGGATCATTTCCTTGTAGGAAAACAAAAATAAATCTTATAAATTATTATACAATGAAGTATTGGTAAATAAAATGAATATGTAATTATAAATTATGAAAATAAATAGAAAATATTTAAGCATTGTAAAATGAATACCATTTGCTTAATATCACATATTGAGCATAACCATAGACCACTGTAAATCTTGACTGTGCACGGAATATCGGCCTGTTGCACAAGGGCCTGAAGTCGGAGGGCCGCTCGGATTCATATATTATATATATATATATATATATATATATATATATATATATATATATATATATAATATATATATATATATATATATATATATATATATATATAATATATATATATATATATTAATATATATATATTATATATATATATATATATATATATATATATATATATATATATATATATATATGTATATATATATATATATATATATATATATCATATATACGGATCATATAGACTGGTTTATCAGTATATATGATATACTGTAATTTTCGTAAATGTTTGTTCTATAATATTATCAAATAAAAAACAGTAAAATACGCTAAAGAAATGCCCTTACGAGACTGAAGAAATATGCATGAACTTAATATTCACTTCAACTCTTCGCCATTTAAAACTTTGCGAGTCAACTTTTATCATGAAGGGTATCAATAGAAGCGCAATTTTATTAGCTTTCCATTGATATACTTCGTTTTCTGATAAATGAATTAGAACCATGCATAAATTAGCATTAAATAAATAAATAAAATCATCATGCGGGTAATTTTCTCGATTGATGATGTTATTTATTTATTTATATATTTCATTTTCTGATAACGCTAATTTATATATGGTGCTAATTCATTTAACTAAATAAATAACCTCTTCAATCGGGAAAATTACCCGATTGATGATTTTATATATTTATTTAACGCTAATTTATGCATGGTTTTAATTCATTTATCAGAAAAAGAAATACATCAATGGAAAGCTAATAAAATTGCGCTTCTATAGATACCCTTCATGATAAAAGTTGACTTGCATAGTTTTAAGTGGCGAAGAGTTGAAGTGAATATTAAGCTCATGCATATTTCTTCAGAGCCTCGTTATGGCATTTCTTTAGCGTGTTTTACTGTTTTTTATTTGATAATATTATAGAACAAACATTTACGAAGATTACAGTATATCATATATACTGATAAACCAGTCTATATGATAGTCCATAGACCACTATATCTCTTTGTCGGGCGGGCCGCAGGCCGCTATGCAGCCTGGCAATTTCAAAACATTGTCGCGTGAACAGTCCAGAGATATAGTGGTCTATGGCATAACCTATAACTAACACATGCAAAAAATGTAAAACAATATATATAATATATGCAAATTGAAAATATTAATGGACACGACTACGAAGGTTGTCAGGATGCTAAGAGGACTGATGTGAGGGAGAAGATGAAGTTCAAGAATGAGCTGATGGAGTAGGCTGAGGCGCTGATGGAGTGATGTGTGGCTCTATTGGAGTGAGATGAGGATCCTCATAGTCAAAGCCAGAGGAAACTTTCTTGAGGGAGTCAAAATGTGATAATTTATGAAAGAAGTTTGCTAGGTCAAACAACTTGACCTTGTTCCCATGCTCCTTAGCTATGACCCTGAAGGGGCCGTCAAATTTTGGGTTTAATTTGGATTGATGACATCTACAAGAGAGTAAACAATATCACATACTTCAAGTGTGAAGTTGGAAGCTGACTTATTATGATAGATGAGCATATCAGCCTTAGATAGGGCAAGCGATTGCTTGACACGCTGATTGATTTGTTGTAATATGTGAACCTTAGTCTTGACAAAGTCATCTAATTTGTAGACAGGTCGAGAAGGCTGTGATAGAAGATCACAAGGAAGACGTTTGTCCTGAACAAACAGTATGTAATGAGGAGTCTCAAAGATGGACTTATTGATGGTGGAATTTAGAGAAGCCATTACTTGAGGCTTGTCGCCTCCGTGGTGCAGTGGCTAGCGTGCCTGGCTACGAATCTGCGGGCCCTGGTTCGATCCCGGGCCAGGGCAAGTCGGTGACCAGCCTACCCAGCTGTTCTTCCTTCCTTTCGGGGTTGATAAATGGGTACCTGGGGTAACCTGGGGAAGGTAACTGTGGTAACCCGGGAGTCACACTAGCCCTGTGTCCCGGGGTAACGGGTTCTCACCCACCACAGGCTCTAAGGGCTAATGCCACGGAGATGAGCACCGCATGCCACGCGCAGCTTAGCGTATGCTCCCATCTTTACTTTACTTATTACTTGAGGAGTATGAGTGTCCCAAAGAGTGTCTGTATCGCTGAAAAGATCAGAAGGTGAAAAAGATCTTGGAGTGAGGGTGAGCCCAGACCTCCGACCTAGGAAACAATGTATTGAGGCCAGAAATAGAGCTAATAGAGTATTAGGATTCATTACCAGAAGTGTTAAAAGTAGAAGTGCGGAAGTTATTCTAAAGCTTTATCTGGCTCTAGTCAGGCCTCACCTAGACTATGCAGTTCAGTTTTGGTCTCCATATTACAGGATGGATATAGTGTTGTTAGAAAAAGTGCAGAGAAGGATGACCAAAATGATACAAGGGATGCGTAACTTTAGTTATGAGAGGAGATTGAAGTTATTAAAATTACACTCACTCGAGAGACGCAGAGTAAGGGGCGATCTGATAGAAGTTTTTAAGTGGATAAAGGGATTTAATAAAGGAGAGGTAGGAAAAGTTCTTACGGCTTTTAACCAGGGTAGAACAAGAAGTAACGGATTCAAGCTGGAAAAGCGTAGATTTAGAAAGGAAATAGGGAAAAACTGGTTCACAAATAGGGTGGTGAATGAGTGGAATGGTCTCAGTAGACAGGTAGTTAGTGCGGAGTCATTAGGGAGCTTTAAAGGGGAGCTGGATAAGTTCATGGATGGGGATGAAAGGTGGATGTAGGTAGTGTTAGGTGACAGGAACTACCACGTGTAGGCCTCGCGGCCTCTTGTAGCTTCCTTATTTTCTTATGTTCTTATGTTCTTATGTCTGTATCAGGGATAAGAGGACGTAAGGTGTTGATGATTTTGTGGTTGTGCCGTTCAACCAAATCATTAGCACTGGGCCTGTAGGGAAGGACATTACATTTTGTGATGCTGAACCGTTGGCACAATGAAGTGAGAACTTGGTTAACAAACTCTGTCCCATTATCTGACAAAAAGAACTTTGGGAGCAGTGAAATGACAGATAACATGTTCCAAAAATGTACGTGCTACAGTTTGTGTTTTTTAAGTGGAGCAAGAATTGAAAAGCGTGAGAAATTATCAACAGTAACCATTAAATATTGATTGCCACGTTCTGTGAGGGGGAGCTTTAAAAGGTCAATGGCAAGAGAAGCAACATTGCGGCGTTGATTTAAAGATTGAAGACAGTCCGAGGAGGGGAGTTGATGAGACGAAAAGCTTTTGACTCAACACTGTTTAGGAGAGCTGTATGAGTGGAACACCCCCCCCCCCCAAACATGTGAGACATACTCCATTCATGGGCGGATAAGGCCCCTGTACCGAGCAAGCAACTGGAAGGTAGAAACGCATACGTCGTAAGGACGTAGTAAGTTATTAGAAGCTGTTTTAGCAAGAGATGAGATGTGAGATTTCCAGTTCAGATGTTTAGGAAAGGATAGTCCAAGAATGTTCATTTTAAAAGAATGAGATAGTTGAGTGCCATTGAAGAAGAGGGGATAGTTATATGGTAGTTTTTGTCGAGTAGATAGGTGAATATATTGGGTCTTTGAGGCATTGAACAAAACAAGGTTTGCTTTGCCACAATCAGAAATTATAGAAAGATCAGAAGTTAGGCGTTCGGTGGCATCTCTCCGTGAATCACTTAGTTCCTGTTGAGTTGGACGTCTAATAAACGACGTTGAAAAATCCAGGGTAGATTCATCAGCGTAGTAGTGGATAGGGCTTTGAGTTAGAATAAGAAGATCATTAATGAATAATAGAAAGAGAGTGGGTGATAGGACAGAACCCTGAGGAACACCACTATTGATAGACTTAGGAGAAGAACAATGTCCGTCTACAGTAGCTGCAATAAACGGTTTGAAAGGAAATTTAAGACGAAGAGATCTACAGAGGGGATAGAAACCGAATGAAGGTAGTTTGGAAATTACATATTTGTGCCAAACTCTATCAAAAGCTTTTGATATGTCAAGGGCAACAGCAAAACTTTCACCGAAACTCCTAACGGAGAATGACCAAGATTCAGTTTGGAAAGCTAGAAGATCGCCCTTTACAGAAACCGTACTGACGATCAGATAGAAGATTGTGAGCAGATAGATGCTTAAGAATTGTTTTATTAAGTATAGATTCAAAAGCTTTAGAAAGGCAGAAAGTGCCTGACTAACAAAGCTTTTCCTGAAACTTAGACATCAAAGTAACTTAAAGTAATCATCCAGACCCATTTTTTCTTTGCATAATTATGTTGAATGTTCATTCAAAATACCAAATCCACAAAAAATAATTCATTTCCACGCCTTATTTCCCTAAAAACATGACTTTTGTAAAAAACGCGGGAAAAACAGCAGCCCCATTCCAGCCGTGGCGGGAAACTTGCTGGTGACGTCACGGCAGGCGGCCTCCCAGCCCGGCCTTGATACAAATACACGTAAACTCAGAAAAGAATATAGTACATGAAGAATTGTGGGTGTTTCTGATATTTTTTTTGCGATATGGCATATACATGCATCCTTTATGGGTGCATCAAGAAAGCTGTGCCTTTCCAGAGAGCTTAGCACCCATTTTCGACCTATACGGCCACGATATATGTGTAGAGCGCCGGGGAGAGACGGGCGAGAGGCGCGCAGCGAGACAATCTGCTTCACACCGCCCGCCTCTCCCCAGCGCTCCAAACATATATCGTGGCCGAATAGGTCGGAAATGGGTGCTAAGCTCTCTGGAAAGGCACAGCATTCTTGCTGCACCCATACAGGATGCAAGTATATGCCATATCGCAAAAAAAATATATCAAAAACACCCAAAATTCTTCAAGTACTATATTTTTTTCTGAGTTTACGTGTATTTGTATCAGGGTCGGGCTGGGAGGCTTCCTGCCGTGACGTCACCGAGCCGTGGTCCGTCGTCTGCTGGTCGTCAGTTGTGTTTTGAGAGCTCGGGGAATTTACAGATTTTGAATGCGGATCATTTAAAAACGGGTGACTGGATGCAAAAAGTGACAACATATTGTTGATATACTCGATAATGGCTATATTTTTACTGCATTAAATCAGGAATGATGAAATGGTCTGGACGATTACTTTAAAGAAATGGTGGCAGGTATAAAGAACGGGAGGCGGGGACCTTTTCGGTTTCTGGCCCATGGTCTAGTAGTTCACCATAGTTCAACTGGAACTAGATATGATATGATGACATTAATACGATGGCTTGGGGGCGACAGAGTACTCTCAATATGATATTTACTGGTGCTACGCGACCGTCTTGAACGTTTCTGAAACAAGAGCAGGACTCGGTCCAGTCTTTTTTTCGTGTTTGACTGATATGTATATTTCAAGACACTACTAACTCATCTACTAATAGATGTACATAGTGAATTATTTGACCTTTTAGAAAAATAAAACTATGCGTAGACGTATATTCAGAAAACGAGCAACAGGTCACAGTGAAAAATCAAGAGTGGTACTACTGCCCACACTAGCTCGTCCATCACATAGTGTGTTACCAAGTGCTAAATGTATGTTTCTATTTTTATTTCCAAATAGGAAGCATCTCAATGGATAAAAAGCACTGTAAGTGATGCGTATTCAAACTGCTATATTTCAGGGGATGAAAAATATTTTATTCAGAAATGTTGTCAGATAAAATATATATATATATATATATATATATATATATATATATATATATATATATATATATATATATATATATATTATATATATATATATAATATATATATATATACTATAATATTATAATTATATATATATATATTATTATTTTATATTATATATTTATCTATATTATAATATATATCCACCAATTATCGGATGTACTCTTCGATTTTTTCATTTTAATTTTTCCGTGAACGCCTGTTGAAATTTTTCCGTGAACGCCTGTTGAAATTTTTCCGTGAACGCCTGTTGAAATTTTTCCGTGAACGCCTGTTGAAATTTTTCCTTCAACGTCGAGTAGCGGAATTACATATACATATGCTGCCTATCGACATTATCTTTGACGGCGAGTGCATCGGAGGACAAAATAGAACGACCTGAAGCTCTATAGCTAAAAGCTGCAGCTAGAAGACCAGCTCTATCACATTTTGCAGTGCCAGCTACAGACCTACGCTTGGCAATCCATAGATCAGTTCACACCAGTTGGCAGGAGCGATGGAATAATATAGGGCAAAATAAACTACGCACCATCCGCCAAAGTATCGAGGACTGGAGCTACTGCGGTCTTTCCCGGAGATGGGAGACTGCCTTGGCACGATTGCGTATTGGTCACATTTTATATACACATGGATTCCTCATGGAGGGGGACCACCCTCCTTACTGTGATGATTGCTTGGTCCCCTTAACTGTGCTGCACTTGCCGGTCGAGTGTCCTAGTCTTGGGGACCTACGTGAGCAATTCTTGTCCCGGTGTCGGGGGGAGGACGGTGCCTACCGTCTCTCCCTGGCATTGGGAGAGAGGTGTTTCTCACCGGGACATCCCTTTATTTGAGGTCCATCCCTTTATTGAGAGGGTTGCCCTTCTCAACAAGTTATGATGTTTTTAATATTCTTTTATTATTGCTTTTAATGCACTATTGTTCTTTTATATATTTTGTTCTTTTATATATTTTGATTATATCTTAAAATTTGTTTTTTGATATTACTTTTACTGTCTTTTATGTAGGCAGGCGTCAATAACCCCGCAGTTGCGGCGCCTTAAAACTATAATATCTATCCGAGGCTCTACAGGTGTCACTATAAAAATGTTACCGGCCCCATCACGGGCGAGCGCTAACCATCATACCCACACACACACCCACACAGATATATATATATATATATATATATATATATATAGAGAGAGAGAGAGAGAGAGAGAGAGAGAGAGAGAGAGAGAGAGAGAGAGAGAGAGAGAGAGAGAGAGAGAGAGAGAGAGAGAGAGAGAGAGAGAGAGAGAGAGAGAGAGAGAGAGAGAGATATACACATAAATACAAAACAGATATATACACTTATTTTTGTGTTCAGACCCCGATCGTCCTTTTTCCTTGACCAGTATCATTACGAATTTTTCATCTGCTCAACCAAATCCACTTTTTACGTACCTTCTAACGTGTAATAAAATAGGATGTTGAGAAGGTCAGGAATGACGAATCTTGACATATTTCCTTCATTCCTTTTCTTGTTGCTTTCGTTGTGGGAGGCAATAGCAAGAATCAGATCGTTGGCAACTTCAGTTTGTGCTGGCCTGTAGGTGTTCACTACCTCTCTCCGAAGCAAAGGATGGATGGCGCTGCGAAGCCGACGCCATTCTGGTCCGTTCCTGAGGTGACATGTAGAGGCTATAGTGATATAAACTAGTCACAAACCAGCCTCGCTTTGCCAAACATTTTTTGTTGCTATCATTTCTTACTGTGGTATTCCTTTGAAAAAAATAGTCATAAAATAGTCGAAAATCATTTTTCATTCACAATACTTATTAACAAAACTCAAACTGCGATTTTTTTTTGTATTCCATTATGCATTCTTTCATATTCCGTTACGTGTAATAATAACTAAAAGCAAGCATATAAGGACGTTTCAGATATCACATTATCTTTCAACAATTATAACCATTGTTTTTTTGCATATTTGTACTATTTTACGTAACATACAGTCGCCACACTAATTGTATTCTGCATATATTTATTACCTATAGGAATAAAGTATCTAAAAAGAAAAGGAAACGGCAGAAACGTGTCAACTGGAATGAAAACTGATCAAGCAATGAAAAACTAAGTTTTTTTCCTTCAATTATAATGTTTCGGTTTATGGGTGATTTCCTAGTTTGGGGAGGCGGTAGCAGAGTGGTTAGCGTCACCGGGTGGCGTTCTCAAAGACCCGAGTTCGATCCTGAGTGAGTGAGACCCATAAATCCACTTAAAATATTTATGCACCGTCGAGTGGCCTACGAACACCCACATGCCCTGTCCATTAAGTCTACCTTCGATTGCAAGTGCATCGGAGGACACAAGGGGGCGGCATGAGCCTCTAATCACAGGCGTCACTATAAAAAAAATCTTACCTGCGCCACCACGGGCGAGGGCCAACCATCACAGCCCTCAAGTGAGCCTCCAGGGCCTACCCTCCCGCCCCTGGAGGGCACTGCCTACCGGCGCTATAGGCCAAGATGTAGAAAAAAAAAATAATAAAATAAATAAAAAACAAATAATTAGAAACCATCCATTGAACATTGACTGCTGTATTAAGTAGCTAGTGTGTGGGTACGAGTTTGGTAACTGAACTTACTATATGTGCAATTTTCGTTATCATGGTTATGGGGCCTTGTGTAACGATCCAAGAATAACCCTTCCCCAGTTCATTTTAATCACCCACCTGTTGGCAATTTTCAACGCCAAATTGTTATAGGTAGGAATGATTACCAGTCAGTGTTACTGTAGGTCAGGTATTACAGTAAATCCAACAAGCGAAGGGGATGTGAGGAAGAAATGGAGACATGTGTAGCCTTTCTTTACGAGGACCTAATACAGAGAAGACACCACCACCTGCCTGTCACCTCTTTTATTTACCTCAGAATAGCTATGGGGTTTCTCAGAAACGAATATGTGGACATAGAGATAAGGAATATAATTGGTGTAATGATATTATGACAACTCTGTATCGTACCAAGGATGCTTGATAATACAGATGATCCACTTAAAGTTTTTTTTTTTTTTGCGCAGACCGCGATGGTGGCGCCTAAAGCAGCCGACAGGAATTACTAAGCTTCCTCCAATAAAATGATCCTTGCTCAGACAATTAATTGTCGATTTTTCTTTACTGGTAATGCACATGAGCTATTCTGATGATTATTGGGCTCCAAAAATATTCATTATATTCGTGATGATCAAAACATGATATGATTGAATGTAATATTCGGATGTGGAGTGATTAAATTTAAAGTGAGATTCAAGAAGTGGAAATGAGTTACCTGAGGGGTGGATGTAGTAGTGTGAACAGATTGAAGGGTAAGAGTAATGAAAATGTATATGTAATATTTGGTATGACTAGTGAGGGAGAGGAAAAGAATTGTGGAGTGTTGGAAAGAATGGGGAAGTACTCTGAGATGGTTTGGACACTTAGGGAGGATAGATGATAGTGAGATAATAAGAAGAATGAATATAAGTAGAATAGATGCTTGAAGTTTCAGGGGACGACCCCATTTTAAATAGGAAGATCAGAGTGTTGGAATATATGCGTTAGAGAGAGATGTAAGAGTGAGATAATTGGAATGTGTGAGAATGAGGTTACTGTCCATGTGCCTCAACTTAAAAGAGGATGACCCCTATATTATATGGAAAAATAGAGTGTTGGAATACGTGAGTGAGAAAGGGGTAGTAATAGCGAAGAGAACTATCATAAATGAGAGTGAGGTGCATGGACACACACGCAGGTCCTGGAGGAAATGAGAAGACGACCCACTGTTGTATAAGATGTTGTAGTATGTGAGTGAGAGACGGGACGAAAGACGGGAGTGAGTCCTACTTAGAAAAATACTTTGTCTGAACAGGAGTTATTAATCATGCATCAAAAACACATAACTCAAGTTATCGTTAATCAGGGGTAGAAAATCGGTAAATATGCATATTTTTATGATAGATATGTTTCAGTAATCATTGTCGTCGATAAAATCGGTAAAATCGTCGGTAAATTGCAGCTCTGGAAAAAATATAGCACTAAAAGAAGACATTTAAAAAATTCATAAAACAAACTAATGATCATAGGAAAACAAAACTTTGAAACGTATCTAAACTTGTTATGTATACCTTAAAATTACAATTAAATTTATTCGGGCAAACTTTTTTTAGTATTGTTGTTTTTGTAGGGTAACAAACAAACATACAAAAACAAAAACAAAAACAAAAACAAAAATACAAAAACAAACTTGTGATGAAGCAGAACTCGAATAGACAATTACATTGACATGATAACTTAATGGCATCAACATTGAAAAAACATTATGTATTCATTGCCAGACTTTGAAGCTAAATTACTCAAAACAATGGTTTTGTGGCTTACGCCTCTTTGCTTATGCGTGCCTCATTTATATATATATGCATATATATATATATATATATATATATATATATATTTTTTAAGAGAGAGAGAGAGAGAGAGAGAGAGAGAGAGAGGAGAGAGAGAGAGAGAGAGAGAGAGAGAGAGAGAGAGAGAGAGAGAGAGAGAGAGAGAGATACATATATATATATATACCTTTGGAAGGACAAGGGGATACAACAACTAGTCGAGTAAGATTCGACTTACTGCCTCCGAAGTAATAGTTTTGATGGACGATTGGACCACCATTAAAGAGGCGTATGTATGGCTTTGACCTTCCTCCCACTGATCTGTCTAAATCAAAGAACGTCTAAATCATGAATGGGGAGTTGTCCATACAAAGAATATATCGATCCAACATAGATTTTACGCATCGTCGGTAGCTTGATGGGTATTAGGTAAGCATTCCGGCAGTGAAAACAGTAAGGGTCCGACACACCAAAAAAATGGGAGTCCAACGCAGAACAACGGCCACAGTGAGAAAAGTCATTATAATTATTTTTAGCATCAACAAACCCGTTTACGAATGTGGTCGGTACAAACTCTAACTATGTGACAGGACCAATTTTCCCATTCACTAGTAAGTATGAACAAAAGATGGCGAATATGAGTATGTTTTTACTACCTCTTATTTTGGGCATTCTCTAGACTACTTTATAGTCCGGGAGCGCACTGAGGTTTATTCATAATCTCGAGTGGAAAAGGTTTGGGGTGCGGAATGTACACATGGGACCTGTGGGAGTCTGGAAAGGTGATTCTTAAGTTGCGCGAATGGTGCGTTTGGTTGTCAGCGCCACCAGGTTTAGCAGAAAAAATAGTTTAATCATAATTTGTAGTGGAAGCTCAATTCAAGCATGGATCGATAGATAATCATGCACTGATCATATATCATCAACTTAAGAACAAAATCTATGGTGCATATCCAATTAAGAACACCGCTAATTACCGCTTTAGTCAAAATTATGAGAGGAAAATTAAAACAAGTGCCTAATTGTAGTATGCTGTACCAGCAAGCTTAATCAAGTGCTTAAGAACACTTTTTATGGTGCGTTCCGTAGGCCTACTTAAAAACCGGTAGAAGGTCACCGGTTCGAGTTTGCGACACTCAAATGCAACAAATCGTTACTTTTCCGTGTGGTATAGCGTAGACCCGAACGGAACTATACATCGTGCCATTTATGTTTGTGTGTGGAGTGCATCATCATGTCCCACCACGAGGTTGATGGTAAGTTTTCTATTTTGATGAATTATCCATGATCAGTAATAAAGTGTTTCATTTATTTTTGTGTTAGGTTCTCTCGCCATCCCGAATACTGGGAATGTATCTGCCATGCCATCCGACCCCTCTGCCGATACGATGAACGAGAGTGTCAGGACACCCGACATCCAGAACATCGAGACGCCACGTGGTGAGTAGACGTTCTACATGCACTTTGTTCAATCTCCACATAACTCCGTAATGCGAGTCAGATTTGGTGACAAATAAAATATCACTCGTGCGGCTGAACGCCAGTGCCTGTTCCGTGGCCGTAACCAGGATCGGGGACCCGTCTGCAAATTTTATTACAACATATTTTTACATCATATAATATTGTGTGGCTTAGATATATGAGAAGGTGCGCTTTTGTTTGCAGATACACCAGGCATGAATGCTGCAAAATGCTGCATCCTGCACGTTGATCAGAGAGACGAGGCATCAGGTGAAGACATACTGTCGTTCAAAGCCGACAAGTGGGCCGTAGTACAGAGAGCATCCATTACGCGGGGAGAAAAGAAGAACTTTTCGACATCACGGTATTGCAATGTAATCAAATCACTCCCAAATGAACCCGCAGAAACTGATGGTTACCACAGTAGATGTTACAAGAACTTCACTGCAGTTCCTCAGAGGACTGTGGTGATTCCCCCCCCCCCCAGTGTGCCCCCAAAAACTATTATGCGGTCTGCGGTAGAACCTCCATCGCCACCGGCGTCTACATCAGGAATATTTCCAAAAGAGTGTGTATTTTGCAACAAAGAGCGTAAAAATAAAAAGGGTCAAATTGAGTTAACCGGCGCATGTCTCACTAAAGACGCCGAAACTGGCATCAAGAAAGCCGCACAGATACTCGGACATGATCAGCTAATTGTTAAATTCTCAAATGTAGACTTTGTGGCGAAGGAGGTTCGCTACCACCACAGCTGTACGAAGGATTTTTTGGCTGCGGCATCCAGGGCTGCGGCGTCCAGAGCAGCTTCAAAGAGAGAGCCCAATGAGGGTAGCAGCATGGTATTGATACAATTAGTTCCTATATTGAGCAGTCCGTAATCCAAAACAAACGACAAGAATTACTGACATCTATATATGCTCGATACGTTGATATGTGTGTTGACGTCGATGAGAAACCGCTACAGACCGCGCAATACCTGATGAAAGTGGTCATGAAGAAATTCGGAGAACATTTGCATCATGCGCTGCAAATCGAGAATATTCCTATGTGGGTTGCATGGTTATGTTGGATAATTACACCGGACTTCCTACCCTACTGGGCTCTGCACCTTCAGACGTTCTCCGAATTTCTTCATGACCACTTTCATCAGGTATTGCGCGGTCTGTAGCGGTTTCTCATCGACGTCAACACACATATCAACGTATCGAGCATATATAGATGTCAGTAATTCTGGTCGTTTGTTTTGGATTACGGACTGCTCAATATAGGAACTAATTGTATCAATACCATGCTGCTACCCTCATTGGGCTCTCTCTTTGAAGCTGCTCTGGACGCCGCAGCCCTGGATGCCGCAGCCAAAAAATCCTTCGTACAGCTGTGGTGGTAGCGAACCTCCTTCGCCACAAAGTCTACATTTGAGCATTTAACAATTAGCTGATCATGTCCGAGTATCTGTGCGGCTTTCTTGATGCCAGTTTCGGCGTCTTTAGTGAGACATGCGCCGGTTAACTCAATTTGACCCTTTTTATTTTTACGCTCTTTGTTGCAAAATACACACTCTTTTGGAAATATTCCTGATGTAGACGCCGGTGGCGATGGAGGTTCTACCGCAGACCGCATAATAGTTTTTGGGGGCACACTGGGGGGGGGGAATCACCACAGTCCTCTGAGGAACTGCAGTGAAGTTCTTGTAACATCTACTGTGGTAACCATCAGTTTCTGCGGGTTCATTTGGGAGTGATTTGATTACATTGCAATACCGTGATGTCGAAAAGTTCTTCTTTTCTCCCCGCGTAATGGATGCTCTCTGTACTACGGCCCACTTGTCGGCTTTGAACGACAGTATGTCTTCACCTGATGCCTCGTCTCTCTGATCGACGTGCAGGATGCAGCATTTTGCAGCATTCATGCCTGGTGTATCTGCAAACAAAAGCGCAACTTCTCATATATCTAAGCCACACAATATTATATGATGTAAAAATATGTTGTAACAAAATTTGCAGACGGGTCCCCGATCCTGGTTACGGCCACGGAACAGGCACTGGCGTTCAGCCGCACGAGTGATATTTTATTTGTCACCAAATCTGACTCGCATTACGGAGTTATGTGGAGATTGAACAAAGTGCATGTAGAACGTCTACTCACCACGTGGCGTCTCGATGTTCTGGATGTCGGGTGTCCTGACACTCTCGTTCATCGTATCGGCAGAGGGGTCGGATGGCATGGCAGATACATTCCCAGTATTCGGGATGGCGAGAGAACCTAACACAAAAATAAATGAAACACTTTATTACTGATCATGGATAATTCATCAAAATAGAAAACTTACCATCAACCTCGTGGTGGGACATGATGATGCACTCCACACACCAACATAAATGGCACGATGTATAGTTCCGTTCGGGTCTACGCTATACCACACGGAAAAGTAACGATTTGTTGCATTTGAGTGTCGCAAACTCGACCCGGTGACCTTTTACCGGTTTTTAAGTAGGCCTACGGAACGCACCATAAAAAGTGTTCTTAAGCACTTGATTAAGCTTGCTGGTACATCATACTACAATTAGGCACTTGTTTTAATTTTCCTCTCATAATTTTGACTAAAGCGGTAATTAGCGGTGTTCTTAATTGGATATGCACCATAGATTTTGTTCTTAAGTTGATGATATATGATCAGTGCATGATTATCTATCGATCCATGCTTGAATTGAGCTTCCACTACAAATTATGATTAAAACTATTTTTTCTGCTAAACCAGGTGGCGCTGACAACCAAACGCACCATTCGCGCAACTTAAGAATCGCCTTTCCAGACTTCCACAGGTCCCATGTGTACATTCCGCACCCCAAACCTTTTCCACTCGAGATTATGAATAAACCTCAGTGCGCTCCCGGACTATTAGGACGCATGGTAAGAATTACTTTAGCAGAGATTTCATATGTAATGGTTATACATAGGTATACCCTTTACAAAGGTTGAAAACCTTATGGGATTGAATTGGCCATACTAGGTTGATGCATGGGTACCTAATGGAAGGGGGCCCTCCCCTTGACTGTGAAGACTATTAGGTTCCTCTGACGATCCATCATATATTTGTGGAATGCCCCAGTCTTGGGAAGCTACGTGGCAAACATCTAAGTATGCACAGGGAGGAGGATGGCTCCTATAACCTCTCCTCGATGCTTGAAGTTGCATTTCGTGTGGGGAGCAATGTTTATTTTTTCTTCATTTGTAGAGGAGGCTAATTGTAGGTACTTGTAGTTTTTATTTGCTTATTTATTATTATATATTGCTTTTGCCTTTTCATTCCGAATTTCATTATTTTCTGAGTTTTGCGTCCTTCAATGTCAGTGCATTGTAAAAATGTACAGATTTGAGCAGGCAACAAGAACTTTGTCGTTGCGTCGCCTTATCCTCAATAGTCAACTCAATCAAATTTTTTAAGTTTGTGTACTTTTTGTGTATTCGTTTTAAATTATACATTTATAAGAAACTGATGAATTGTATGATGTTGGTTGGCTACTAATGCAACTCTTTAACATGCACCTTTTCAGATTTATGTACATTCCTCTCTCACGCAATTTCGTGGTTTTACTAGGAAGGAAGTAGGTTAGTAGTAGGAAGTCTGAACTTTTTGACACTTTTTTTTTTACTTGTATGTGTACTTGCTTAAGATTGTGACATCGAACTGCTACTTTTGAAGATTTTTGTTTTTTACATTTTCTGCCCCATTTTTACGCAGCTGCACATAATTATCATGTTTTCTCACTTTATTTTCTAGTGTATTGAATATTCAACTTTCTTGGGATGTCTTTGTAAGAAACTTTGCTCACATTACGTTGGCGTTCTTTGCAATCTTTCTAATTTTCTTAAATTTAGATTAAATATTACTTCTAATTAAATGGGGGGGGTTCGCATTTCGGGTGTAAGTGACATTTTGGTCTAGCTTGAATCTTACGGCTATATGCAAGAATGCTCGTCAAGTCCCGGTTGGTGGATATTTCTGACAGTCGTAACCTGACGGGTGGGACATTCAAGAATTGTATTCAACTGCCCGACCAGTTGAGATCTGTGCAGACGTACCTACACAAGCGAGTCCAAGACGGCATCAGTATTTTTACTGTTTTACACATATCTAATAAATTTTACTAGTCTAATTTATCATTTCTGCCATTAAAATAATAGCTTAGTTAGTGTTCGCCACTTGTCTGGGGCTTTCATGTAGAAAAAATGGGCCCGAGTGATGTTTGTGAGTACATTTGAACGGCCCGCCACCGCCACCGCCACGGCCCATTGTGTGGAGCATTGCTCCACACAATGGCTGACCACCACCTCCACCGCCGCCCGGCTTTCTCACCAGTTAACACAACAATATAATAAGGCCTCCTGGACCTAATTTTACCTTAATTATGACACTTGTGCATTCACAAGGTATGTTACTCTCGGTTATGTTGATAACTCACCTGTCTGGGAAGAAATATGATGGAATAAGGGCAGAGCGTGATGCATGGTCAACGCAACCAGTGGAGTATTTACAAATTATGCTTGACTGTCCCCGCGCGGTGTAACGGATAGTAAAAAATTCTTGAATATAGCCCTTAGTCGGAAGGATATAATGGGGGGCGCGCCACATTTCCTACACCATGTATACTGCGCATTTCCTACACAGCACATCTCCTACAAATTTAGCTGATTTTAGAGTAGTGACATATTTCCTACAGAGATACAGCATATCTCCTACACACAGTAGGTGTAGGAGATATGCTTGACACTTGTTTTTGTGTAGGAAATATGACCGCCTATGTGTAGGAGCTGTGACAGTATGTAAATATGTGCATCTGTAACATTTTACAACATTTTATTCCTCCGACAATAAGGCTCGTCCTCCACAGTTGGGGTGTTGAATGCAACGCAGGTATACAGTTTGTTGTTTCTGGCCACATTTCGGAGGTACCGGAATCCAGAGTTGTCTTCGTAAACCACTGCGTTGAAGCGGATGTTTCCCTCAATACTAGCCATGCTTGGTCCAGGAACAGTGGAGTACAAGGCTCCGAAATGCCGTCTGTCCCGACAAATGGAGAAAAACCTAAACTCGACTCAGGACTGAATGTGAACGATACTTGTCTCTCTGTTTTGGTTGTTCCATAATACTGGGCAGAAAGGACATATAACAAGCTAAGTACCTGTTGACTGGTCAAGGTCGTCAGGAGTGTGGTGAGCCAGAAGCGCCGAGTACGGAGGCGCCCCACTAAGGGGGTGTAGGAGATACGCTGTATCCTTGTGGGAAATATGTCACTACTCTCAAAACTGCTAAATTTGTAAGAGGGTTTTGTGTAGGAAATGTGCTAGATACTTGTTTTGGTGTAGGAAATATGACAGCCTATGTGTAGGATATGTAGCAGTACTCCAACTATTGTAGGTTTGTAGGATATGTGACTACGCCCCATATAATACACCCTGAATATGCAAATGAACATGGGTGATGGGTAAATTGTTGTCTTTATAATATACATTTGTGATTTTGATGTTAAGATTTCCCCTGTCACAGAATAATTGGTACTTGTCCACAACATGATCAAAAAGGGATACATCAACAAAAGCAGATCACAAGCTGTTTGCCCTAAAAAAATTCAATGCAAATTACTTATTTTAATTAATGTTATATAATGTTTATAAGTAAAAATTCTAAATAAATACGTATAATATAAAATAAAATTCTTCAAAAGTGGCAGTTCGAGGTCACAATCTTAAACTATATGCTTGAGATATTGTGGAAGAAAAATTAATCACTATAATTTCGATAGAATGCAATATAGCATTTATGCTCCTGATTTTGCCCAACCACCGCAAATAGTGTGTATATTTTGTATATTTTTTGCAATAAATATAACAATGCAAATTGGATTAAAGACCCTTGGTGACGGCGTATTTTATGATTTCCAGTTAAATAAAAGAGCTCATCCAGCCAGTTGGCGCTTTTAGGCTATTTCAACGGGGCACTGGTAGTCAATCCCAATTAAAGCTGGATCGGGCAGACTATCATTTCATGGTCGTGCGTCCTGAAAGCCCATGATTCCGCATGCTCCATGTGATCGAAGTCGTGATCGAGGGCGGGGTGTCCGGATGAAGATCTGCGCCACGAGCAAGAGTTAAGTTAAGGTTCACCACTCACAGAGAACACTTCGGACTCCCCATATTTCTTTTTTCATCTTAGTAAAAGACAACTATAAATATGTGAAAGAAGTTTAATTATATTATTATTAATGTACTCATCACAGCAATACTAAAAATATATTGCGCATGTAAATACTCCTGGAATAAAGATTGTAGATTGCCATACGCAGCATTGGGTGGTGGACCCTCCAACTGAGCAGCTTCACACCACTGGGTTACAGGCAGTGGATGCCGATCCTCCCATTGACGAAACCGCACCCTCTCTAGACGAAGTCAGAGAGGCTGTAGCAAAATTGAAGGGTGGAAAGGCAGCTGGTGTTTGTAATATCAGTGCGGAGCTCCTCAAAGCTGGGGGTGAGGCCATGATCCGCGGGTTGCATGCTGTCCTGACTGCCGTGTGGCAATCAGGTACCATTCCTCCTGACTGGAAAAGGGGGCTGGTCGTCCCTATCTGGAAAGGGAAAGGGGACCGTCAGGACTGCAACAATTACCGCGGTATTACACTGCTCAGCGTACCAGGCAAGGTGCTTGCCCATCTATTGCTGACACGAATTCGCAGTCATCTGGTGAAGCATCAGAGACCTCAGCAGTCTGGGTTCACGCCTGGTAAGTCAACAACGGACCGTATCCTAGCGCTTCGTGTCCTGGTGGAACGCCGACGTGAGTTTCGACAGGGGATGCTTGCAGCCTATGTTGATCTCAAGAAGGCGTTTGACTCAGTGCATCGTGAGTCACTCTGGGATCTTCTGCGACTTCGAGGGATTCCTGCAAGGACTATTGGTTTGATAACTGGTCTGTATTCTGGGACTGAGAGTGCTGTGAAGTGTGGGGCAGGTGTATCCAGCTTCTTTCCTGTGAATACAGGAGTGAGGCAAGGGTGCGTCCTTGCCCCATCACTTTTCAACGCTTGTATGGACTGGGTATTGGACAAGGTTGTAGATCAAAGTGATTGTGGAGCATCCGTCGGCAACACCAAGATCACTGATCTTGTTTTTGCCGATGATGCAGTAATCTTTGCTGAGTCGCTGGAGGTCCTGGTGATGGCTCTCGAGGCGTTGCACGAGGAGGCAAAGCCTTTGGGACTTGAGGTCTCCTGGCTCAAGAACAAGGTCCAGGTATTTGGAGACTTACTAGATGAAGCAGTACAGTCTGTTCATGCGTGTGGCGAGGACATTGAGATCTTGGAAAGTTTTACATACCTTGGTAGCGCAGTCCATAATGACGGCGGGTCACGTCAAGAAGTCTTACGGCGGATTGGCATAGCCCACGGTGTTATGGACTCGCTCAGCGGGAGTATTTGGCGTTCTCGATACCTGTGCAGGAGGACAAAGATCCGGATCTTCAAGTCGCTTGTGATCCCTGTCTTACTCTATGGTTGTGAGACATGGACACTAAATAGTGACTTGAAGAGACGAATCAATGCCTTTGGTAATAAGTGTCTTCGCAGAATCATGGGGTATCGCTGGGATGATTACGTGTCAAATCAGCGATTGCACCGTGAGACTGAATCGAGGCCTATTACCTGCATAGTTCGTCAGCGCCAACTTCGGCTATATGGGCATGTGGCACGCTACCCTGAAACCGATCCTTCCCATCGGGTTGTATCTGTAAGAGACAATCCGGCGTGGAGGAGGCCAAGGGGGCGCCCACAAGGCTCATGGCTGGGGCAAGTTGATGTTTCTTGTCGAAAGATGCTTGGTATGGGAAAGGAGCCTGCATGGGAACTCGCGCGTGGTGACCCCCGGGAGTGGCGTCGTAGGGTGGGCGAGGCGACGCGCCCCCCGGCGTATGCCCCCAATGATTGATTGATTGATACGCAGCATTCATGAGTTATGATAATCATTGAATAATCAATGTTATTTTGTGTACAGTTACGATGAGGTCATATTTAACTAAAGAAAAGATATATTTATATTTGCATGAAAAAATATGCACGTACTTGTACAAAGAGGTGCGATGAAGTATGAAGTGATGGGGAAAATATTATTAATAATTTAACAAATATAAATATTGCAATGCGAATAATTTGAGGACATTATGGGATAGTGTTTAATTAATACTCGTGTAGCAGATGAAGGGATCTATGGCTGTAGATTGTTAACAAGTGTAGGTATTCGTTATATTGGTCATCCCTCACGGAATGGCTTGGCTATAGTTTAATTGAAAACTAATAAAATATCCCCAAGTATAATGAGATTACATGCCTTGCATATGCCCCGTGTGTACTTGTACGAGTGTGAAACTCGGGTTATTACTTCAATTAGTGGCGCCAAAGTAGGGAGGAATTATCAATATCAAAAAAAAAAAAAAGTATGTAAATAATAACCAAACGTCACGTTTCGCTCACGACCACCTCTCACCGTAGCACATCAACTTCAATTGACGTGACCTCAGCAAACATGACAGATCTTTCAATTAGAGTATCGAACTCCTTCGCTAGTGCTTCGGAAGTACCAACATTCTACTACTAATAGTTTAGTCCAATCATAGCGACAATGATAAGTTAAAATATCCACATCCGATAGTGCATGATACTCATGAGCATGCGATATCCTGCAAGATAACGCAGAGATATATGTCAGAAATAGGAACTTAGACTTACCCTGGGACAAGGCCGGGGGAGGTGAACCACTGGGGGCGCCTCAAACGATAGTGAGTAAGAATGCCAAGCCCTGGACGTAGTGGGTACCGTCCTTCTGCCTGTGACATAGACAAGAATAAAAGAGTAAGTGAGGTTTCATTGCACGCAGCATGACCATCAACAATGTAAAAACTACTGATGCAAGTTATCCTACCAATGTATGAAGATGGCAAAGGAAAATATATATATATATATATATATATATATATATATATATATATATATATATATATATATATATATATATATATATATATATATATATATATATATATATATTAATTATTATTTTTTTTTTTTTTTTTAGCTAGTAGCGGTGCGGACTGAGAAGGAATGAGATGATATCAATTATGATCTAGGCTATCGCTACTATTTTTCCTAACCTGAAACATTTTTCTTGTATCATCTGGCCGGAACACCAACACCATGTCAAGTTTTCCTGAGAAATTAGCAACCTTCACCACAGGGCCATACTTTTCGTAGAGCCGCTGTGCTGTCTGCCAATACCTCTCTAGTGGGTAACCTCCTGTTGAAAAAATAGGCAAAGGTAAGATTATTTTCTCCTACTGTGAAGCAGAGAGCTCTAGTCGATATAAAATTACATGTTATTTCATACTCAGCATTCAATTCAAAGCAATAACTCATGACAAAACATAAGACTAGATGCATCATAACGGTGGTATAGGCCAATGTTTGGGTAGAAGATAATTATCATATCTCTCTCTCTCTCTCTCTCTCTCTCTCTCTCTCTCTCTCTCCTCTCCCCTCTCTCTCTCTCCTCTTTTCTCCTCTCTTCTCCTCTCTCTCTCTCTCTCTCTCTCTCTCTCTCTCTCTCTCTCATTCTGTCTTTCAATATACATATATATATATATTGATATTTCAGGGTGAAAAAGACACTCGTCATACTTGGGGTTGTTTATGTGCAACGTTTCGCCAAAGGCACTTGGCATCATCAGGCTAAAAATAGTTAAAAATTTAATATATTACAATGCTAAAAAGCGAACATCTAAAAAAAAAAAATATTTCTTAAGAAACAATAAAGTAATCCTATATTATCTAAAATTACTAACTAATAAATAAAATATAATTTATACTTAACGGACCTTGGTGTGTATGCTGTCTGAGTTGGTAGAGGACTGAATGAACAATAGTTTCGTGGGTAACATTTCGGCTTGTGTGCCCCACACATCGATCGAAACGAGAGTCGGACAATCGAAACAGTGATAGTCATTTGAGTATATGTAGTTGGTGTGAAGTGACTTGGTTATTACTAACATTACTTGGTATTAAGCTAAATACTTCGTCCCGATAATTGACCCACTAACTAGTAATGAACACACAATTAAGAACTCTTTTGAATTTGCACATGAATTAAAAACAGTTAACGTAAACAACGCGGTAATGGCTAGTTTTGACATCCAGTCACTATTTACAAATATTCCATTAGATGAGACTATTGAAATAATCACTGATAATTTATTTCATAAAGCTACCATTTTTCTTAATTACACAAAAAACAATTCTCTGATTTATTAACTTTAGCTATAAAAGACTCTCCATTTATATTTAACAAAAAACTTTATGTCCAAACTGATGGTGTTTCCATGGGATCGTGCCTGGGTCCTTCATTTGCTAATGCCTTTTTATGTCACAATGAAGACATGTGGTTGTCTAAGTGTCCTAAGCATTTTAAACCTTTTTATTATAAACGATATGTAGACGACACTTTTTTACTCTTTAAAAATCCGAGCACATTCCCTTATTCTGAACTACCTTAACTCTCAGCAAACCCAAACATTAAGTTCACATATGAAATTTTAAAAACAATCATCACTACCATTTTTGGATATCCTAGTTATTCGTAAAAATAATTATCTTACCACCTCAGTCTATAGGAAACCTACTTTCACTGGCTTGGGAACTCAATGTTTCATTCATCCCTAACCTTTTTAAAATCAATACTATTAAGACCTTACTACACAGATGCTATAGTTTTTCTTCTAATTGGTTTTCCTTTGATAATGATCAAATTCCTTACTAATTTTTTTTCCAAAAAAATGGCTACCCCCTCAAATTAATTGAAGCACCCCTCTCAAAGTTCCTAAAAAAAAAGTTCAACCCCAAGTCGAACGAACCCGAACCCATATTAGACACAACTATGTTTAAAATTCCATTTTATACGGCCATCTCAGTTACACCATTCGAAAAAAAACTCATTCTCTACTTAAATTACATCTTCCTAACTCAAATTTTAATTTTTTTTTACTAATTCATTTACCTTAAGAACTCATTTCAAATATAAAGACTATACCTAAAGCCCTTATTTCTAACATAATTTACGAATTCAAATGTTCTAGCTGTAACGCTAGATACGTCGGCGAGACGACAAGGAATTTACCCTTAGGCTTTCTGAGCATAAAGGTGTTTCTGCACGTACTGGTCGACCCATTTCTTCACCTTCGCAATCTGCAATCCGCTCACACTCACATGATTTAGATCACCCTTTTTCTATGATTGACTTTAGTATCCTATCCAAAGCACACTACCCTAGTGACACTAAATTATTAGAATCCATACACATCAAGCATCTGTCCCCTGATCTTAATAACCAAGTCACTTCACACCAACTACATATACTCAAATGACTATCACTGTTTCGATTGTCCGACTCTCGTTTCGATCGCCCCACACAAGCCGAAATGTTACCCACGAAACTATTGTTCATTCAGTCCTCTACCAACTCAGACAGCATACACACCAAGGTCCGTTAAGTACAAATTATATTTTATTTATTAGTTAGTAATTTCAGATAATATAGGATTACTTTATTGTTTCTTAAGAAATATTTTTTTTTTTAGATGTTCGCTTTTTAGCATTGTAATATATTAAATTTTTAACTATTTTTAGCCTGATGATGCCAAGTGATTTGGCGAAACGTTGCGCATAAACAACCCATAACTTTGTGTGTAACTTTTGGCATTCTGCGGGCAGATTGATGACGTACTTAAAGACGTTGAGCTGTCAAAAACAGGCAACTGCCTACAGGCAGTTGTGGAGCACGCAATATACATAAAAATACTCATAAATTGAGTATATATGATGTTTTCTAACTCAAGAACTGAACAGGGCAAGTATACAAATGAAATTAGGCCATATTACAATGCCATCCGCTCGTGATGAGTTTGTTATGAGGTGATGGGCCGAGTGGTGAACGGTGGCATCTCACCATGGCTCACCACACCATACACCACCACGCACGGCCCCGTGACAGACAAGGTCCTCCTCATCCTTCCTCTTACCCTTTATTCTTCCCTTCTTCCTCTACCTAATTCCTCCTCCTTCATCACCACTACTACTACTACTACTACTACTACTACCACTACTATTACTGCTGTTACTACTACTATAGCCGTGTTTTTGTCGTCCAAGCATCGTCTTGGTACGAAGACCGTTTTTTCTCGCAATTGAAAATGGATTGGTTTCTGCGACAACAACACAACAAGCTTGATAGGGGCCGGAATAATAATCAGTCTAAAACATTGCAAACAATATCACAAAGCAGTATAACACACATTTCAGCAAGTGTTATTGGAGTGGTCTTCGTAATCCAAGACGGTGCTTGGACGATAAAAACACGGCTTTTTACTGCTGCTACTATACTACTACTATTACTGCTGCTACTACTACAACTACTACCAACTGCTATAAGAAAAGGTTAGGAGGAGGAAGAGGAGGAGGAGAAGGAGAAGGAGAAGCTAGGAGGTAGAGGAGGAGGACGAGGAAGAAGGGTACGTGGAGCATTTTGGTGTGGATGATAAATTTGTTTATAAACACAGCTGAGAGCGTGGAAGCCTTGTGATTGGCTGAAACTTTTTGATAAATACTATGTGATTCGCTGGCGAGGCTGTGACGTAATTGTACTCGCTCAGCTAATCAGCTATCGAAGCCCATAGTGACACCGTAGCGCCACTGCCATATCTCGTACCAGAATCCCCGCGACTTCCGGGTTGTACAAATAGAGGAAGTTAGTTAAGCTAAACACCGTGCCCTTTAACTCTCTCTGAATGTCTGCCCAAAGATGGTTAACCTTGGAGGTTCACTTGAGGGCTGTGATGGTTGGCCCTCGCCTGTGGTGGCGCAGGCAGGATTTTTATAGTAACGCTTGTGATTAGAAGAGGCTCATGCCGTCTCCATGTGTCCTCCGATGCACTCGCAATCGAAGGTAGAGTTAGCAACATGTGGGTGTTCTTAGGCCACTCGACGGTGCAGAAATATCTTAAGTGGATTTATGGGTCTCACTCGGGATCGAACTCTAGTCTTCGAGAGCGCCACTCGGTGACGCTAACCACTATGCTACTGCCTCCCCCAACTAGGAAAACACCCATAAACCGACAGTATATAATATAATACATATATATATATAATATATTATATATATATATATATATATATATATAGAGAGAGAGAGAGAGAGAGAGAGAGAGAGAGAGAGAGAGAGAGAGAGAGAGAGAGAGAGAGAGAGAGAGATATTGGTGTTGGATCGAATAACCGCAACCGCAACCGCACTACAATCGCACAAAAATTCAGAACCGCAACCGTAACCGCATTTCTAGAGTCTTCACAACCGCAACCGCAACCGCCGTTCCATAAGTGCGGTTGCGGTTGTGAAAGCTTAGTATATATAGTATGCACGTGACGTCATGATCAAGTGATAAACAATAACAAAGCGACTCTGGCCGTGAGGCTGGCCGAGGAAACCGGGGAAAAAGTTTACTTCCATAGTAATTTATCCCTTACCAAATACATTTATCAGTATAAATGATAGACTGTTATCTTCGGAAATGTTTGTTCTATTACATTATCACATAAAACACAGTAAAACACACTAAATAAATGTCATTATGAGACTCTGAAGAAATATGCATGAACTTAAAATTCACTTAAAGTAATCGTCCAGACCATTTCATCAATCCTGATTTAATGCAGTCAAAATATAGCCATTATCGAGTATGTCAACAATATGTTGTCACTTTTTGCATCCAGTCACCCGTTTTTAAATGATCCGCATTCAAAACCTGCAAATTCCCCGAGCTCTCAAAACAGAGCTGGCGACCAGCAGACGACGGACAACGGCTCGGTGACGTCACATTACCTTGCCTCCCAGGCCAGCCCTATACAAATACAGGGAGACTGAGAAAAAAAAATAGTACTTGAAGAATTTTGGGTGTTTCTGATATATTTTTTGTGCGATATACTTGCATCCTGTCTGCGGGTGCAGCAAGAAAGCTGTGCCTTAGCAGAGAGCCTTAGCACTCATTTCCGACCTATTTGGCCAGGTTATGTGTGTGCAGCGCCGGTAAGAGGCGGGTGAGAGGCGCGCGGCAGGACAATGTGCTTCACACCGCGCGGCTCTCACCCGCCTCTCACCGTCGCTGCACACGCATAACCTGGCCAAATAGGTCGGAAATGGGTGCTAAGCTCTCTGGAAAGGCACAGCTTTCTTGCTGCACCCATACAGGATGCAAGTATATGCCATATCGCACAAAAAATATATCAGAAACACCTCAAAATTCTTCAAGTACTATATTTTTTTCTCAATCTCCCTGTATTTGTATAGGGCTGGCCTGGGAGACAAGGTAATGTGACGTCACCAGCAAGTTTCGCGCCACGGCTGGAATGGGGTTGATGTTTTTCCCGCGCTTTTTACAAAAGTCATGTTTTTAGGGAAATAAGGCGTGGAAATGAATTATTTTTTGTGGATTAGGTATTTTAAATGAACATTCAACATAATTATGCAAAGAAAAAAAGGGTCTGGGCGATTACTTTAAGCTCGTCGCCGTTTAAAACTTTGTGAGACAACTTATCACATGAAGCATATCAGTAGAAGCGAAATTGTATTGGCTTTCCATTGATATATTTCGTCTTCTGATAAATGAATTTGCACCATGCATAAATTAGCGTTAACTAAATACATATCATCGTCAATTGGGGTATAAGCTATATGTGTGCTGCAAAACTTGTGTTCAACAATAGGTATTTAGTATGTATTATGTACCAAGTGTGGCTAAATCACACTATAACGTAATATCCCAGTTAATAATTACGCATTTTTCGTAGTATATGATAACCGCAACCGCGGTTGTCATAAGTCTGATAACCGCAACCGCAATCGCGGTTGTAGAAAATTCGACAAGCGCAAACACAACCGCAACCGCGGTTATGAAAAACCGACGATTCGATCCATCACTAATATATATATATATATATATATATTATATATATATATATATAAGCGAAAGTGTGTGTGTCTGTGTGTGTGTGTGTGTCCGCCCCAGGTGCCGCCCCCTGTGGCGGAATCCCCTCATATGGCAGTTTTGGAACCGGCTCGAGCAGGGGAAGGTTTTAAGCCCATTTATGAGATGATCCGGTCACTTTTTTTTTTTTTTTTTTTTGCCGCCTATTAGCGAGAATTGTGAAAAAAATAGTGGGTTGCGAGAATTGAGGAAACCTTGATGTAGGGTGATGGGTAATGGGTGAGTGAATGGGTGGGGTGATGGGTAATGGGTGTGGGGTGATGGGTGAGTGAATGGGTGGGGGGTGATGGGTGATGGGTGAGAGAATAGATGGGGGGTGATGGGTAATGGGTGAGTGAATGGGTGTGTGGTGATGGATAATGGGTGAGTGAATGGGTGGGGGGGGGGGTAATGGGTGAGTGAATGGGTGGGGGGTGATGGGTAATGGGTGAGTGAATGGGTTGGGGATGATGTGAATAGGTTGGCGTTAATACATACATTTCTACATCCATGATTTCAGGAAAGCTAGAAGGGGCTATCTGGAGAGTCTGTGTTTGGTGGGCCTAAGGCCCACCAAACACAGACTCTCCAGACTGCCATTGGACTCTCCACTGCCATTGGTGGGCAGAAGGCCCACCAATAGCCCTCCGCAGGAGCTAGCCAAAAAGTCCGCCCGGAGGGCGGCTTTGCGGCTAGTACATATATATATATATATATATATATATATATATATATATATATATATATATATATATATATATATATATATATATGCGTATATGGTAAAGAGAGATAAAAAAAATAGAGATTAAAAGTGTTTAAAACTAGAACAAAGAGGATATGAAAAAGTATGGACGGCAGCAGACACGGGATCCTGGAGGACAGAAATGCAAAGAGGAGGAGGCGAAAGAGGCAAAGAAGGATTTTTCTAGATCTTGAAATGAGACTTTTTGGAGTTGAAGAAATGGGAACGAGGCTGTGTCGTTTTTTGTTCGCCCCGCGTTGTATTTGTACCCCTTTCCGGTGTCATTACTCGTTTATTTTGGCACTAATTAGGCTTTCTTTTGTGGCTCTTCTTTCTTAACCTCGGGTATCACTATTATACCTTATTTTTCAGTCGTATTTCGTAACTCCTGTGATTTTATACCAAATCTTCCCCTTTTCTCACCCTCTCATCTGCTTATCTTTACTTAACTCCTATTACTTTCTTTATTTCTTCCCTTTGATAATAATGATGGGTGTTTTTCTATTTCGCTGTCTTATTTCTATCTTTTATCACTGTATTTTTGGCCTCTATTTTTCTCAGCCCTGCTCAAAGGCCTCTCGCTCTCCCTTCCTATCTGCCCTCTTATCCCTGCGACTAAACCACACTTTGCTGGAATGGCGTAGTTAGGCTCACTTAAAGACAATTACGTGGTGAATTTCCGTTGTTGATTGAATAATCCTAAGCGAAAGAGGCGAGGAGTCTATTTTTTTTCAACATGCCAGTTTCAGTAAAGTTATACTTATTTGACTGGTATGGTCGTGGCCACGTCTTCGATAGCTTTATATTCCTTGGTTCCTGAATATAAGATTAGAAGTGTGCGTGTCTTGTATTCCGATAGCTTAGTTTTGCGGGTATTCCATGTGCACAAGGAATGGCTTGGGTACTCGCGCCAGAAGTGTAAGAGGAAATACAGTGTAAATCCCGCAAGTCAGGACAACCCAAATAAGTGGGTCGTTTTGAGGAGTGAGCAAATGCCACTACATTCCCCACATTTTGCTTAGTATTGATTTCGGCACAACAGTATTCCTCCTCCTCCTTTTCTTCTTCGTGCTTCCCCTAATACAATTTGTTATTTCTTTTTCCATTCTCTACATTTAAAAACTGCAACATCCCTTCGCTTCCTTATCATCCCAAGCTTGACATTTGCACTAATCTAATTTTTCTGTATGCACTGTTCATATTTCATCTTTTATCTGAATGTTGAAACATAAATAATAAAATACGTTGAGTTTGGTAAAGTTATACAATTTTTTATTTTCCTTTTCTCTTTTCTCTTTCTCCTTGTCTCTTTTACAATTTTTAGTGATTCTTGTAGTGCTCTTCAATCACTATGTAATTTTAACTCTCCCCATCCGCTGGTCA
>JACEEZ010008567.1:157500-205000 GCA_016584305.1 Chionoecetes opilio
ACGACAATGACATTGTGCTGGATTATATGACTGAAAATTTACGTAGGTCGACTCCTTATGAGTCGGCGGATACGTCGAGGATAAGGGGCACCTCGGAGCTCGACTCCCTGATCTCTTCAGGGGAGCTTCGGGGGGTCCTGAGGCACAGCAAGAGTACCTGCCCGGGCGTCAGCGGTATTAACAAAGTTATTCTCTCTCACATCCCAGAGCGGGCGATGGATCGGTTGCGGGACATCCTGAACGCGGCTCTCTCGGCTGGTTACTTCCCGGAACGCTTCAAGGAAGCGAAGATGAGGATGTTGGTCAAGTCTGGGAAGGCACCTACCCGCCCAGACAGCTATCGCCCCATCTCCCTCCTGGAGGTTCCGGGAAAGCTGTTTGAGAGAGTCATCGCTGGGAGGCTCCGCAACTACCTGGAGGAAAACGGCCTGTACAACGAGGCGCATTACGGGTTTCGCCGTGGAAGGGGCACCACTCACGCCATCGCGGTGGCCACGGAGGCCCTCGCCATCCACCACGCCTCCGGCTACAGGTGCAACCTGGTCCTCCGGGATGTTAGCAAGGCGTTCGACAAGGTGTGGCACCTTGGACTCAAGTACAAGCTGCTTCACCTTGGGCTCCCGGGCCCGGTCGAGCGTTTACTCTGCGACTTCCTGGAGGATCGGACGGCCAGAATCAAGGTCGGCACCCAGGTTGGCCCCCCCTTCCCACTGGAGACAGGAGTACCGCAGGGGAGTGTTCTCTCCACAACTCTGTATGTCCTGTACACCAGTGACTGCCCGTCGTCGGTAGCGGGCATGAACGTCCTGTACGCCGACGATGTGTCCCAGGTCGTTTTCCATCCGGGACGATCCAGCGCCATGCTCAACGCCCGCACTGAGAGAGAGAGGTAGCCAGGATCAGCGCCTTCGAGGAGAAGTGGAGGATCAAGACCAACCTCGCCAAGTTCAGCGTCATCCCGATGGCGACCCAGAACCCCACACCGCTAATGGTGGACGGTAGAGTGGTGGACTTCCAGGCCAGCGGTACCGTCCTCGTCCTACAAGTATCATCGCGAGGGTACGTGTCGCACGTGACGTCACGAGTACGGCGCGCCAAGTCAGTCCTGTTTACCCTCTACCGGTTCCGGGACCTCGACGCTGGGCTAAAGCTCCACCTCGTCAAGGCGCTGGTCCTCCCTGTCCTCACCTACCGCTGCACGCCCTGAGCAGGACAGCACTCAGCAAGCTGCAACGGGTGCAGAACGCTGCTCTCAGGTTCGTGGTGCACCACAGGTGGGACGACTTCGTGACAATGGAGTCGCTGCACGAGTCCGTGGACCTCCCAACCATCAATGTCCGCCTGCACCACATGGCCTCACAAGTGTGGCTCCGGATGCAGGAGGAAGACTGGGAGCAGTTTCTGGGCCTGCAGGAACTCAGCGACGCGGCCCCGGATCGTTCCCACGGGTGGTTCCCCAGGAGCCTGAGGGCCTTGCGTGATGACCCCGATCCCGCCCCACGTTACACTTAGCTCTGCTTTATGTCCTCACGTTTTTCTCGTTATAAAAAATAAAAAAATAATAAAAAAATAAAAAAAACACGTTAATCTGTTAACTTTGTGTTAATTATGTATTTTCCATGACAAACCCACTTATTCATTATCTATTGTTTACTCAGTTTTTTGTTTTAACGCATATTTGTTTTCTTTTCTGTGTCTTGTCTTATTTCAAATTTTTATATGTATATACTTGTCTTTTGACTTACCTGTTCACTTCATCCTATAATTATTATGTGATCATATCCTTTGTTTTTTATGTTACTTAAAAAATATTTAGATTGCAATAATTTTTTTTTTTTATGTGTGAATGTTTTGTCAATGTTTTAACAAAAAAGTGGCCGGGCGATCGCCCGGCCACTTTTTTTCTATTTCTGTATTTCTGTACTTGGTATTCTTGTCCCCCCCCCCTCTTTGTAATTTCCCCCACCTTTTCTCAATAAACTTGAAACTTGAAACTTGGTAGACGCGTGACCTCCGGTCTCACTTAGTTCTCGCTCCTCACCTTACCCCCGGAGGTCACAGTTCGCGTTCCGCCTCTGGGCAGGCCCCGTGGTCTGCTCAGCTTAGTCCCTGGTCACACGTTCACGCTCCTCCTCGCCCGGCCAGGCCATGGACTGAGCCCAATATCTTTCCTCCATATATATTTGTGAATACAGCAACTGCCTATAACTACTGAAGATGAGTATTTTCACCATTACCCATACCCATAATACTTATAAGGAACACGCACGCTTTAGACAATACAGACCATGAACCGCTTCCGCTTGTCCGCTTGACCGCTCGTGTCCACAGCTACCCACGCCACTACCTGTCCTCGTGTTCCTGCTTCCTGCCACTACTCATCAATACAAGTATAGTACCACCCTCCCCGGTACAAAATGAACGGCAGCGGTATTGGTCTCTGTCTGTGTGTTCCTTTGTGTGGGTATCGACGCCACGTGCTCGATGATGTCGGTTCTGCCTGAAATGCTACCTCGCCGTATTTACACGCCCGCACGCCCCTGACGCAGCCCTATCCTGCTTTGATGTCGCGTGGATGCGGCTCCTACACTCATCGGCTTCCTGCCAACAGCGCCCATCCATGTTTGATGTCGCGTGCCACAGAGTCCTCAGTCCTGAGTCGCTGACTCGCTACACCCAGCGCTAGACAGGCCTCGAGCAACACGCAATACAACAATCGAGTTGCAGTAACGAGCTGCGCAGCCTGAGTCCCAGTGTGGACGGGCCAAACGGCAGTTTATGTTCCGAGGCAGTTTTGACCCTCTAGATATTTTCACATCGGGACGTATCATATACCAACATAATCAGGAAAATGTGTAGATTCAGGAACCGTGTTTAAAGAAAAAGTACAATGAGAAATAGCTGAGCACTAAGGAGTTGAAAGAAATACTGTGAGAAAATGTTTATGCGCTACTTTATTTGGCTGTCATTTTCGTATAATTGATACTATTGTTGCAAATTTATGCTAATATGATGTAGAATTTTCTCAGCGACGATAGTGGCCCCAGTTTTTTTTTCAGTATCAAATGGTGGTGGTAGAAAACTGGTTGGGAATAAAGTGTAAAAGCCAGATGGTCGCCGCGCTAGGCTGCGGGCGTCACTCATCACAATACAGCGGGATATGTATGGGCATAGACCACTGCAAAGTACCAAAATACCAAGTAAACCCACTTCGTATACGAACAGAAAAATCCGGCAACTCCGGTCAAATAGTGACGTCGATGGAACGCTCTCTCTCTCTCTCGAAGCAGCCTTGAGGAGTGAGAGCGTCTTCCATCTACGTCACTATTTGACCGGAGCTGCCAGATTTTTCTGTTCGTATACGAAGTGGGTTTACTTGGTATTTGGTACTTTGGACCACTGTACACAGCGCGCCAAAGCATTGTTCGCGACATCATAACACAGCGCTTCCATACGGGAATTCAGAAAATGTACTCTATGGCAGACTACTGACTTCCGAGAGAGATATCTTACATATGGCAGCTTGTTTAAGGCACGGGCAGTCCATCAAGACCGTTGAGGAATGTTCAGATGCCACTTGTCAATTATAGACCAAGCATTTTAAAAAGTATCGCCTTCCTTCCCGCGAGTAATTTGAACAGACGCGCGTTGGTATGACAATAATTATTTTCATAATGAGTGGCAAGAAAGACCTAATAAAGGAGCAAAGTAAAGTTATTGTATCTCTACACAAGGCAGAGAGGCCAGTGGAAGAAATATCAAGGATTGTGGATGTTACGAGGAGATGTGTGCATAAGTGGGTGGAAAGTTTCACGGTGGAAAGCATCGTCGCGACAGCCGCGACACCAGAACATTATAAGTGGCCAGGGCGAGGATGTAAAAGTCATATCGCAATATTTTTCTTGCTCTTAATTGAGGATGGGCATCCACTTGACGTTGCATGACATTTAGGGTGCTTGCTGATGATTTACACCCTCGCCCTGGCCACTTATACTGTTAGGGTGTCGCGGCTGTCGCGACGATGCAACCCACCGTGAAACATTCCACCCACTTATGCACACATCTCCTCGTAACATCCACAATCCTTGATATTTCTTCCACTGGCCTCTCTGCCTTGTGTAGAGATACAATAACTTTACTTTGCTCCTTTATTAGGTCTTTCTTGCCACTCATTATGAAAATAATTATTGTCATACCAACGCGCGTCTGTTCAAATTACTCGCGGGAAGGAAGGCGATACTTTTTAAAATGCTTGGTCTATAATTGACAAGTGGCATCTGAACATTCCTCAACGGTCTTGATGGACTGCCCGTGCCTTAAACAAGCTGCCATATGTAAGATATCTCTCTCGGAAGTCAGTAGTCTGCCATAGAGTACATTTTCTGAATTCCCGTATGGAAGCGCTGTGTTATGATGTCGCGAACAATGCTTTGGCGCGCTGTGTATACCTGGACTGCGCACGGAATATCGGCCTGTCGCACAAGGGCCTGAAGTCGGATGGCCGCTCGGATTCATATATAATATATAAATATATATATATATATATATAATATATATATATATATATATATATAATATATATATATAGATCTATAGACTGGTTTATCAGTATATATGATATACTGTAATCTTCGTAAATGTTTGTTCTATAATATTATAAAATATAAAACTGTAAAACACGCTAAAGAAATGCAATTACGAGACTGAAGAAATATACATGAACTTAATATTCACTTCAACTCTTCGCCATTTAAAACTTTGCGAGTCAACTTTTATCATGAAGGGTATCAATAGAAGTGCAATTTTATTAGCTTTCCATTCCTATATTTCGTTATCTGATAAATTAATTAGAACCATGCATAAATTAGCGTTAACAAAATAAATAATATCATCAATCGGGATGATGAGATCTGTATTCTGGGACTGAGAGTGCTGTGAAGTGTGGGGCAGGTGTATCCAGCTTCTTTCCTGTGAATACAGGAGTGAGGCAAGGGTGCGTCCTTGCCCCATCACTTTTCAACGCTTGTATGGACTGGGTATTGGACAAGGTTGTAGATCAAAGTGATTGTGGAGCATCCGTCGGCAACACCAAGATCACTGATCTTGTTTTTGCCGATGATGCAGTAATCTTTGCTGAGTCGCTGGAGGTCCTGGTGATGGCTCTCGAGGCGCTGCACGAGGAGGCAAAGCCTTTGGGACTTGAGGTCTCCTGGCTCAAGACCAAGGTCCAGGTATTTGGAGACTTACAAGATGAAGCAGTACAGTCTGTTCATGCGTGTGGCGAGGATATTGAGATCTTGGAAAGTTTTACATACCTTGGTAGCGCAGTCCATAATGACGGCGGGACACGTCAAGAAGTCTTACGGCGGATTGGCATAGCCCACGGTGTTATGGACTCGCTCAGCGGGGGTATTTGGCGTTGTCGGTACCTGTGCAGGAGGACAAAGATCCGGATCTTCAAGTCGCTTGTGATCCCTGTCTTACTCTATGGTTGTGAGACATCGACACTACATAGTGACTTGAAGAGACGAATCATTGCCTTTGGTAATAAGTGTCTTCGCAGAATCATGGGGTATCGCTGGGATGATTACGTGTCAAATCAGCGATTGCACCGTGAGACTGAATCGAGGCCTATTACTGCATAGTCCGTCAGCGCCAACTTCGGCTATATGGGCATGTGGCACGCTACCCTGAAACCGATCCTTCCCATCGGGTTGTATCTGTAAGAGACAATCCGGAGTGGAGGAGGCCAAGGGGGCGCCCACAAGGCTCGTGGCTGGGGCAAGTTGATGTTTCTTGTAGAGAGCTGCTTGGTATGGGAAAGGAGCCTGCATGGGAACTCGCGCGTGGTGACCCCCGGGAGTGGCGTCGTAGGGTGGGCGAGGCGACGCGCCCCCCGGCGTATGCCCCCAATGATTGATTGATCAATCGGGAAAATTACCAGATTGATGATTTTATTTATTTATTTAACACTAATTTATGCATGGTTCTAATTCATTTATCAGATAACGAAATATATCAATGGAAAGTTAATAAAATTGCGCTTCTATTGATACCCTTCATGATAAAAGTTGACTCGCAAATTTTTAAATGGCGAAGAGTTAAGTGAATATTAAGTTCATGCATATTTCTTCAGTCTCTTAATGGCATTTCTTTAGCGTGTTTTACTGTTTTTTATTTGATAATATTATAGACCAAACAATTACAAAGATTACAGTATATCATATAAACTGATAAACCAGTCTATATGAGGTAGTCCATAGACCACTATATCTCTTTGTCGGGCGGCCCCGCAGGCCCCTATGCAGCCCCGCTATTCAAAACATTGTCGCGTGTGCAGTCCAGGTATACAGTGGTCTATGGTATGGGACACGCTCTCTAGGTATATAAATACTCTGTGATGTGCTTATATTCACATTATTATGTAATAAGACGCAGAAGATATACTTGATAAGAGCAGTGATGGTGAGAAAAAATGTACAAATGATGAAACTGAAGAGTTAAATTGACCGAGAGTATCTACGGCTGAATAAATCAGACGCGAAAATCCCCGGCACTGGGGTGAGTCTTGGTAGGTGAGTCAGGAGTTGGTAAGCTCTTCCCTGTACGCGAGACTGGCAGAAATGAAGAAGAAATATCGTACATAGGGCGCGCTACTATTGGCATCGGGAACACTCCTCTGGCGCATGCGCAGAGGAAGAAACAACCTTCTGGGTTAGCTCAACCTCCTCAGTCCTGAGCCGCTGACTCGCTACACCCAGCGCTAGACAGGCCTCGAGCAACACGCAATACGAAAATCGAGTTGCAGTAACGAGCTGCGCAACCTGAGTCCCAGTGTGGACGGGCCAAACGGCACAGTTTATGTTCCGAGGCAATTTTTACCCTCTAGATATTTTCACATCGGGACGTATCATATACCAACATCATTAGGAAAATGTGTAGATTCAGGAACCGTGTTTAAAGAAAAAGTACAAAGATAAATAGCTGAGCACTAAGGAGTTGAAAGAAATACTGTGAGAAAATGTTAATGCGGGACTTTATTCAGCTGTCATTTTCGTATAATTGATACTATTGTTGTAGATTTATGCTAATATGGTGTAGAATTTTCTCAGAAACGATAGTGGCCCTGGTTTTTTTTCAGTATCAAATGGTGGTGGTAGAAAACTGGTTGGGAATAAGGTGTGAAGCCAGATGGTCGCCGCGCTAGGCTGCGGGCGTCACTCATCACAATACAGCGGGATATGTATGGGACACGCTCTCTAGGTATATAAATACTCTGTGGTGTGCTTATATTCACATTATTATGTAATAAGACGCAGAAGATATACTTGATAAAAGCAGTAATGGTGAGAAAAAATGGACAAATAATGAAACTGAAGAGTTAAATTGACCGAGAGTATCTACGGCTGAATAAATCAGACGCGAAAATCCCCGGCACTGGGGTGAGTCTTGGTAGGTGAGTCAGGAGTTGGTAAGCTCTTCCCTGTACGCGAGACTGGCAGAAATGAAGAAGAAATATCGTACATAGGGTGCGCTACTATTGGCATCGGGAACACTCCTCTGGCGCATGCGCAGAGGAAGAAACAACCTTCTGGGTTAGCTCAACCTCCTCAGTCCTGGGTCGCTGACTCGCTACACCCAGCGCTAGACAGGCCTCGAGCAATACGCACTACGAAAATCGAGTTACAGTAACGAGCTGCGCAACTTGAGTCCCAGTGTAGACGGGCCAAACGGCACAGTTTATGTTCCGAGGCAATTTTGACCCTCTAGATATTTTCACATCGGGACGTATCATATACCAACATAATCAGGAAAATGTGTAGATTCAGGAACCGTGTTTAAAGAAATAGTACAATGAGAAATAGCTGAGCACTAAAGAGTTGAAAGAAATACTGTGAGAAAATGTTAATGCGGGACTTTATTCAGCTGTCATTTTCGTATAATTGATACTATTGTTGTAGATTTATGCTAATATGGTGTAGAATTTTCTCAGAAACGATAGTGGCCCTGGTTTTTTTTCAGTATCAAATGGTGGTGGTAGAAAACTGGTTGGGAATAAGGTGTGAAGCCAGATGGTCGCCGCGCTAGGCTGCGGGCGTCACTCATCACAATACAGCGGGATATGTATGGGACACGCTCTCTAGGTATATAAATACTCTGTGGTGTGCTTATATTCACATTATTATGTAATAAGACGCAGAAGATATACTTGATAAAAGCAGTGATGTTGAGAAAAAATGTACAAATAATGAAACTGAAGTTAAATTGACCGAGAGTATCTACGGCTGAATAAATCAGACGCGAAAATCCCCGGCACTGGGGTGAGTCTTGGTAGGTGAGTCAGGAGTTGGTAAGCTCTTCCCTGTACGCGAGACTGGCAGAAATGAAGAAGAAATATCGTACATAGGGTGCGCTACTATTGGCATCGGGAACACTCCTCTGGCGCATGCTCAGATGGAGAAACAACCTTCTGGGTTAGCTCAACCTCCTCAGTCCTGGGGCCATATTCAGAGACGCTAACGTCCATGCTTCACGACCTAGCGACTACCATCAGCTGTTTTGGTATTCAGCGTGCAGATTGAGGACGTACTTAAAGACAAAATACGGCGACTACCTAAGGGGTGGTGTAGAGGACGCAAAATACATAAAAATACTCAGAAATTGAGTATATATGATGTTTTCTGACTCAAGAACTGAACAGGGCAAGTATACAAATGAAATTAGGCCATAAAACAATCCCATGCGCTCGTGGTGATTTTGTTTTGGGGTGATGGGCAGAGTGGTGAACGGCGGCATCTCACCCGTGGCCACCTCGTGTCACCACACCGGCGGGTAGCTGCCACAAACCACCACGCGCACGGCTCCGCATCAGACTGCAGGTATAATGGCTCCCTTTTCCTTAATAAAAACCCAAGCCCTTGTCCATCAAGCCGTGATGGGTACCGGGTGTTAGCCGGGGGTTTGTGACCCCCCTCCCGGGGTGGTTGCTTCCCCCAACTGGCAGGAAGACCAGCTACGAATAGAGATTATCAAGCGAAAAAGATCACCCGTAGCAACCATGTACCTCCACTGCCATATCTCGTACTTGAATGCCCACGAGTTCCCGGGTGTAGAAATAGAAGGAGTTAGTTAAGCTAACCACTGTGTCCTTTAACTCTCTCTGAATGTCTGCCCTGGGTCGCTGACTCGCTACACCCAGCGCTAGACAGGCCTCGAGCAATACGCACTACGAAAATCGAGTTACAGTAACGAGCTGCGCAACTTGAGTCCCAGTGTAGACGGGCCAAACGGCACAGTTTATGTTCCGAGGCAATTTTGACCCTCTAGATATTTTCACATCGGGACGTATCATATACCAACATAATCAGGAAAATGTGTAGATTCAGGAACCGTGTTTAAAGAAATAGTACAATGAGAAATAGCTGAGCACTAAGGAGTTGAAAGAAATACTGTGAGAAAATGTTTATGCGCTACTTTATTTAGCTGTCATTTTCGTATAATTGATACTATTGTTGCAGATTTATGCTAATATGAAGTAGAATCTTCTCAGAGACGATAATGGCCCCAGTTTTTTTTTCAGTATCAAATGGTGGTGGTAGAAAACTGGTTGGGAATAAGGTGTGAAGCCAGATGGTCGCCGCGCTAGGCTGCGGGCGTCACTCATCACAATACTGCGGGATATGTATCTGACACGCTCTCTAGGTATATAAATGCTCTGTGGTGTGCTTATATTCACATTATTATGTAATAAGACGCAGAAGATATACTTGATAAAAGCAGTGATGTTGAGAAAAAATGTACAAATAATGAAACTGAAGTTAAATTGACCGAGAGTATCTACGGCTGAATAAATCAGACGCGAAAATCCCCGGCGCTGGGATGAGTCTTGGTGGGTGAGTCAAGAGTTGGGAAGCTCTTCCCTGTACGCGAGACTGGCAGAAATGAAGAAGAAATATCGTACATAGGGTGCGCTACTATTAGCATCGGGAACACTCCTCTGGCGCATGCGCAGAGGAAGAAACAACCTTCTGGGTTAGCTCAACCTCCTCAGTCCTGGGTCGCTGACTCGCTACACCCAGCGCTAGACAGGCCTCGAGCAATAGCGCATTTTCGTGACGTTCACCGCCCTGGTTCAGTCCAGTCCGGACCGGGTCAGGGTGGACTGATGGTCGCGAAAATACATCGAGACTGGCCCCGTCCCATTCGTCGTTCCTATTGGCTGGGGGATCGAGTGGGCGGTACTGAACTGAACTGTGGAGGCGGCAGGCGTCCATCTTGTCAATGTCCTTTTTGTCGTCCGCCTTTTAACCTGTGCTGAAGACTTTACAACTACCACGCCTGTGATACTTTAGTCTTATTATGGTCGGCCATCATGGTGTTTCATGTCTTAACAGCAGCACGAGAAGCTCCTGGTCGCCTTCCCCGCTGACTGTAGTGCGCATGCGCCAGTTCTCCCCACACTGGTCCAAGGTGGTCCTGGTATGTGGGTCGGACCGGACTGGACTGGGCTGAACCGTTCTAGACTGCCTCGCAAAAACAGTGACCGCCCGGGACTAGCCCAGTCCAGACCGGGCCAGAGCGGTCGCGAAAATACGCTACAACACGCAATACAACAATCGAGTTGCAGTAACGAGTTGCGCAACCTGAGTCCCAGTGTGGACGGGCCAAACGGCACAGTTTATGTTCCGAGGCAATTTTGACACTCTAGATATTTTCACATAGGGACGTATCATATACCAACATAATCAGGAAAATGTGTAGATTCAGGAACCGTGTTTAAAGAAAAAGTACAATGAGAAATAGCTGAGCACTAAGGAGTTGAAAGAAATACTGTGAGATAATGTTTATGCGCTACTTTATTTGGCTGTCATTTTCGTATAATTGATACTAACTATTGTTGCAAATTTATGCTAATATGATGTAGAATTTTCTCAGCGACGATAGTGGCCGCAGTTTTTTTTTCAGTATCAAATGGTGGTGGTAGAAAACTGGTTGGGAATAAAGTGTGAAGCCAGATGGTCGCCGCGCTAGGCTGCGGGCGTCACTCATCACAATACAGCGGGATATGTATGGGCATAGACCACTGCAAAGTACCAAAATACCAAGTAAACCCACTTCGTATACGAACAGAAAAATCCGGCAACTCCGGTCAAATAGTGATGTCGATGGAACGCTCTCTCTCTCTCTCGAAGTAGCCTTAAGGAGTGAGAGCGTCTTCCATCTACGTCACTATTTGACCGGAGTTGCCAGATTTTTCTATTCGTATACGAAGTGGGTTTACTTGGTATTTGGTACTTTGGACCACTGTATACCTGGACTGCGCACGGAATATCGGCCTGTCGCACAAGGGCCTGAAGTCGGAGGGCCGCTCGGATTCATATATATATATATATATATATACGGATCATATAGACTGGTTTATCAGTATATATGATATACTGTAATCTTCGTAAATGTTTGTTCTATAATATTATCATATATAAAACTGTAAAACTCGCTAAAGAAATGCAATTACGAGACTCTGAAGAAATATACATGAACTTAATATTCACTTCAACTCTTCGCCATTTAAAACTTTGCGAGTCAACTTTTATCATGAAGGGTATCAATAGAAGTGCAATTTTATTAGCTTTCCATTCCTATATTTCGTTATCTGATAAATTAATTAGAACCATGCATAAATTAGCGTTAACTAAATAAATAACATCATCAATCGGGAAAATCGGAAAAATTACCAGATTGATGATTTTATTTATTTATTTAACACTAATTTATGCATGGTTCTAATTCATTTATCAGATAACGAAATATATCAATGGAAAGCTAATAAAATTGCGCTTCTATTGATACCCTTCATGATAAAAGTTGACTCGCAAATTTTTAAATGGCGAAGAGTTAAGTGAATATTAAGTTCATGCATATTTCTTCAGTCTCTTAATGGCATTTCTTTAGCGTGTTTTACTGTTTTTTATTTGATAATATTATAGAACAAACATTTACGAAGATTACAGTATATCATATAAACTGATAAACCAGTCTATATGAGGTAGTCCATAGACCACTATATCTCTTTGTCGGGCGGCCCCGCAGGCCCCTATGCAGCCCCGCTATTCAAACTTGTCGCGTGTGCAGTCCAGGTATACAGTGGTCTATGGTATGGGACACGCTCTCTAGGTATATAAATACTCTGTGATGTGCTTATATTCACATTATTATGTAATAAGACGCAGAAGATATACTTGATAAGAGCAGTGATGGTGAGAAAAAATGTACAAATGATGAAACTGAAGAGTTAAATTGACCGAGAGTATCTACGGCTGAATAAATCAGACGCGAAAATCCCCGGCACTGGGGTGAGTCTTGGTAGGTGAGTCAGGAGTTGGTAAGCTCTTCCCTGTACGCGAGACTGGCAGAAATGAAGAAGAAATATCGTACATAGGGCGCGCTACTATTGGCATCGGGAACACTCCTCTGGCGCATGCGCAGAGGAAGAAACAACCTTCTGGGTTAGCTCAACCTCCTCAGTCCTGAGCCGCTGACTCGCTACACCCAGCGCTAGACAGGCCTCGAGCAACACGCAATACGAAAATCGAGTTGCAGTAACGAGCTGCGCAACCTGAGTCCCAGTGTGGACGGGCCAAACGGCACAGTTTATGTTCCGAGGCAATTTTTACCCTCTAGATATTTTCACATCGGGACGTATCATATACCAACATCATTAGGAAAATGTGTAGATTCAGGAACCGTGTTTAAAGAAAAAGTACAAAGATAAATAGCTGAGCACTAAGGAGTTGAAAGAAATACTGTGAGAAAATGTTAATGCGGGACTTTATTCAGCTGTCATTTTCGTATAATTGATACTATTGTTGTAGATTTATGCTAATATGGTGTAGAATTTTCTCAGAAACGATAGTGGCCCTGGTTTTTTTTCAGTATCAAATGGTGGTGGTAGAAAACTGGTTGGGAATAAGGTGTGAAGCCAGATGGTCGCCGCGCTAGGCTGCGGGCGTCACTCATCACAATACAGCGGGATATGTATGGGACACGCTCTCTAGGTATATAAATACTCTGTGGTGTGCTTATATTCACATTATTATGTAATAAGACGCAGAAGATATACTTGATAAAAGCAGTAATGGTGAGAAAAAATGGACAAATAATGAAACTGAAGACTTAAATTGACCGAGAGTATCTACGGCTGAATAAATCAGACGCGAAAATCCCCGGCGCTGGGGTGAGTCTTGGTGGGTGAGTCATGAGTTGGGAAGCTCTTCCCTGTACGCGAGACTGGCAGAAATGAAGAAGAAATATCGTACATAGGGTGCGCTACTATTGGCATCGGGAACACTCCTCTGGCGCATGCTCAGATGGAGAAACAACCTTCTGGGTTAGCTCAACCTCCTCAGTCCTGGGGCCATATTCAGAGACGCTAACGTCCATGCTTCACGACCTAGCGACTACCATCAGCTGTTTTGGTATTCAGCGTGCAGATTGAGGACGTACTTAAAGACAAAATACGGCGACTACCTAAGGGGTGGTGTAGAGGACGCAAAATACATAAAAATACTCAGAAATTGAGTATATATGATGTTTTCTGACTCAAGAACTGAACAGGGCAAGTATACAAATGAAATTAGGCCATAAAACAATCCCATGCGCTCGTGGTGATTTTGTTTTGGGGTGATGGGCAGAGTGGTGAACGGCGGCATCTCACCCGTGGCCACCTCGTGTCACCACACCGGCGGGTAGCTGCCACAAACCACCACGCGCACGGCTCCGCATCAGACTGCAGGTATAATGGCTCCCTTTTCCTTAATAAAAACCCAAGCCCTTGTCCATCAAGCCGTGATGGGTACCGGGTGTTAGCCGGGGGTTTGTGACCCCCCTCCCGGGGTGGTTGCTTCCCCCAACTGGCAGGAAGACCAGCTACGAATAGAGATTATCAAGCGAAAAAGATCACCCGTAGCAACCATGTACCTCCACTGCCATATCTCGTACTTGAATGCCCACGAGTTCCCGGGTGTAGAAATAGAAGGAGTTAGTTAAGCTAACCACTGTGTCCTTTAACTCTCTCTGAATGTCTGCCCTGGGTCGCTGACTCGCTACACCCAGCGCTAGACAGGCCTCGAGCAATACGCACTACGAAAATCGAGTTACAGTAACGAGCTGCGCAACTTGAGTCCCAGTGTAGACGGGCCAAACGGCACAGTTTATGTTCCGAGGCAATTTTGACCCTCTAGATATTTTCACATCGGGACGTATCATATACCAACATAATCAGGAAAATGTGTAGATTCAGGAACCGTGTTTAAAGAAATAGTACAATGAGAAATAGCTGAGCACTAAGGAGTTGAAAGAAATACTGTGAGAAAATGTTTATGCGCTACTTTATTTAGCTGTCATTTTCGTATAATTGATACTATTGTTGCAGATTTATGCTAATATGAAGTAGAATCTTCTCAGAGACGATAATGGCCCCAGTTTTTTTTTCAGTATCAAATGGTGGTGGTAGAAAACTGGTTGGGAATAAGGTGTGAAGCCAGATGGTCGCCGCGCTAGGCTGCGGGCGTCACTCATCACAATACAGCGGGATATGTATCTGACACGCTCTCTAGGTATATAAATGCTCTGTGGTGTGCTTATATTCACATTATTATGTAATAAGACGCAGAAGATATACTTGATAAAAGCAGTGATGTTGAGAAAAAATGTACAAATAATGAAACTGAAGTTAAATTGACCGAGAGTATCTACGGCTGAATAAATCAGACGCGAAAATCCCCGGGGCTGGGATGAGTCTTGTGGGTGAGTCAAGAGTTGGGAAGCTCTTCCCTGTACGCGAGACTGGCAGAAATGAAGAAGAAATATCGTACATAGGGTGCGCTACTATTAGCATCGGGAACACTCCTCTGGCGCATGCGCAGAGGAAGAAACAACCTTCTGGGTTAGCTCAACCTCCTCAGTCCTGGGTCGCTGACTCGCTACACCCAACGCTAGACAGGCCTCGAGCAACACGCAATACAACAATCGAGTTGCAGTATCGAGCTGCGCAACCTGAGTCCCAGTGTGGACGGGCCAAACGGCACAGTTTATGTTCCGAGGCAATTTTGACCCTCTAGATATTTTCACATCGGGACATATCATATACCAACATAATCAGGAAAATGTGTAGATTCAGGAACCATGTTTAAAGAAATAGTACAATGAGAAATAGCTGAGCACTAAGGAGTTGAAAGAAATACTGTGAGAAAATGTTTATGCGCTACTTTATTTGGCTGTCATTTTCGTATAATTGATACTATTGTTGCAATTTATGCTAATATGATGGGAGAATTTTCTCAGCGGCGATAGTGGCCCGTTTTTTTTTCAGTATCAAATGGTGGTGGTAGAAAACTGGTTGGGAATAAAGTGTGAAGCCAGATGGTCGCCGCGCTAGGCTGCGGGTGTCACTCATCACAATATAGCGGGATATGTATGGGCATAGACCATTGCAAAGTACCAAAATACCAAGTAAACCTACTTCGTATACGAACAGAAAAATCCGGCAACTCCGGTCAAATTGTGACGTCGATGGAACGCTCTCTCTCTCTCTCGAAGCAGCCTTGAGGAGTGAGAGCGTCTTCCATCTACGTCACTATTTGACCGGAGTTGCCAGATTTTTCTGTTCGTATACGAAGTGGGTTTACTTGGTATTTGGTTTTTGGGGACCCTGTATCCCTGGATTGCGCACGGAAATCGGCCTGCCCGCAAAAGGGGCCCTAAAGTCGGGGGCCCGTTTCGGTTTCATATATATTATAAAATATATACGGAAAATATAGACTGGTTTTCAGTAAAATATGAATACTTTTAATCTTCGTAAATGTTTTTTTCAAAAAATTTTATCAAAATAAAAACTGTAAAACACGAAAAAGAAATGCAATTACAAACTCTGAAAAAATATCCATGAACTTAATTTTCCCATTAAAACCTTTCGCCATTTAAAACTTTGCAGTAAAACTCTTATCAAAAGGGTATCAATAGAAGTCCCCAATTTTATTAGCTTTCCATTCCTTATTTCTTTTATCTGATAAATTAATTAGAACCATGCAAAAAAATTAGCTTTAACTAAATAAATAACATCATCAATCGGGATGTTTAGATCTGTATCCGGGGGACGAGAGTGTGTGAAGTGGGGGCAGGGTTATCCGCTTTTTTCCCTTTTGAATACAGGAGTGGGGGCAAGGGGGGCGTCCTTGCCCCACCCACTTTTAAAACGTTTGGTATGGAGGGTATTGGAAAAGGTTGTAGATAAAAGTGATTGTGGAGCTTTCCGGTCGGAAAAAACCAAATCACTGATCTTTTTTTTTGTGGCCGAGATGCAGTAATCTTTGCTTAAAGCCCCGCTGGGGGTTTTCCTGGTGATGGCTCTCGGGGCGCTGCCGAGAAGGCAAAGCCTTTTTGGACTTGAGGTCCCCTTTGGCTTTTGGGTATCTTATTATCTTGTATCTTGTATCTATGAATGTTTTATGGCCCCGGGGGTTTGTTCTGTAAGGCCAACCCCGGCGGGGAGGAGGCCAAGGGGGCGCCCACAAGGCTCTTTGGCTGGGGCAATTTGGGATGTTTCTTGTAGGGGCGGTTTGGGTTATGGGAAAGGACCTTTGCAGGGGAACTCGCGCGTGGTGCCCCCCGGGGAGTGGCGTGGGGGGGGTAGGGGGGGCGAGGCGACGCCCCCCCCGGCGTATGCCCCCAATGATGATTGACCAAGGTCCAGGTTTTTTGGAGACTTACTAGATGAAGCAGTACTTTGTTTGCGTGGGGCCCGGGGGGACTTGAGATCTTGGAAATTTTTTTACATACATTGGTACGCAGTCCCAAAGGGGACGGCGGGTCACGTCAAGAAGTCTTACGGCGGATTGGCATACCCCCACGGTGTTATGGACTGGGCTCAGGGGGAGTATTTGGCGTTGTCGGTACCTTTGCAGGGGGGAAAAAGATCCGGATCTTAAAGTCGCTTTTTATCCCGGGCCCTTCTCAGGGTTTGTGAGACATGGACACAAAAAGTGACTTGAAGAGACGAATCAATGCCTTTGGTTTTTTTGGGTGTTTTCGCAGAATCATGGGGTACGCGGGGATGATTACGTGTAAAATCAGCGATTGCACCTGAGACTGAATCGGGCCTATTCCCCTGCATAGCCCCTTTAGCGCCAACTTCGGCTAGGGGGGCCCATGTGGCACGCTCCCCCTGAAACCGATGCTTCCCATCGGGTTGTATTTGTAAGAGACAATCCGGCGGGGAGGGGGCCCAAAAGGGGGCGCCCAAAAGGCTCGGGGCTGGGGCAATTTTGATGTTTCTTGTCGGGGACTCGGGGGTAGGGAAAAGGAAACCCTGCATGGGAATCGCGCGTGGTGACCCCCGGGAGTGGCGCCCGAGGGGGGGGGCGAGGGGGACGCGCCCCCCGGCGTAACCCGGGTCACTTAGGGGGGGGAAAAAAGGGCTTTCGTTCACCCTTAGGTAAAGGAAAGTTTTTTGAGGGTCTTATCCAAGCATTTTGGTGCCGCTGAATCCGAAAATGGGTAGTTGGGTCACTCTTTTAGCGGTAATTTTTCGCGAAATTTTTGAAATTTTGGGAAATTTGGGCAATAAAATTGGCAATTAAAAATTTGCGAATGAGAACCAACGTCGTAGAGACCTCTTTTGGGACTCAAATTGAAGCTTTTTTTAAGAGGGGCATAAAATTTTATTGAGTACCCCGGGGTTTGTATCTGTTCGGATTACTGACCCTATAAGGGAAAATTGGGAGATAAGGGGAAAAAAAATTGGGAAAAAAATAAAAGGAATAATTTTGGCCTTAAAGCCTGAGTTCTTAATAATTAAAAACAAAATTTTAAAATTAGTAAAAAAAGTAAAAAAAACAAACAATTTTTTCTTAGGACACTTTTTATTAAACGAATTTGGAAAAGGGTGGACAATTTTTGCTTTAAGAAAACAGGGTTTTTTTTCAACTGAAAAATGTTTTAGGATAAGACCCTAAAAATACTTCCTTCACCTAAGGTGAAGGGGAAACCCTTTTTTTTCCCCCCCCAAAAGTGACCGAGTTTTTTAATCCAGAACAAAAAAATTTAAAAAAACGAAACCGAGTCCCCTCCGCGTTTTTTTTGGAAAAAATAACAATTGAACAAAAAAAAAAACCCTTACTTGCGATAGCGAGCGTTCACAAGTTGAAAAAAATCGAATATCTAGTCGTCAAACGCCATCGCCCGTCCTCATGCCCATCTCCTCTTTGTTGATGCACATCTCGGGGGACAATCGCAAAGCTCCCAACAAGGAGTCTGCAGGCGTTTGAAAAAGCGGCAAACGATTGGTCCCGGGGTTCGTTTGATCCGCACTGTCCCACCCTGATACTTTGGGGGCGGGGGGGAGGGGGAAAGGGGTAGGCGCCCCGGTTTTGGTTTCCCTAAAACCTTTCTTGGTCGGTCGAGGGTCACCAACTCCTTCTTCACCGCCCCCTCCCCAAAGACGGCCGTAGCTGGGCTCGCATAAAGTGCTGGGTGGTTTGGGGTTGACTGTCGGAGGGGCCAGTTTCTCCCCAACCCTTCTTTCTGAAGTGCCCGGGCCCCCCTCGCCTTGGGGGACAGGGGAGCAGGTATATCCGTAAAATTTGCTTTACGAATCGGCACAGCAACCCCGGCTCTTTGCGTCAGCGGACCAGGGGGTTTGGAGGTACCCAAAAACGTCGAAAGGGTTTCCTGGTCGGGCCCCCTGGAACACAGGCCAAGCTTGCCAAATTGCCTTTTCCGAAGAGGGCGCAAATGGTTTCGCAACCAGTCAGAGCATGGCGGACGTGATCACATCCGCGTGAGGGGCCCAGTTTATCGGGGATGAAAAATGAACGTTGAAAGTCGTCCCTTTCCAAGTGGAGGCCGTGTTGGGGGGGTATCTTGGGGGGAAATGTCGGAGGAGGAGGACGAGGACGTCAGTGTTCCCGGGGAAAAATACGGTTGCCTCCACTCTTTTTCGAGCATGGAGGGGATGATAAAATCTCTTAGTGGGCCGGGGTTTCCCCTTGTTTTGAAGGAACTAGGCTCCGTTTTTGGGGCCAGAAAATTTTCCCGGCTTTTTCGCGCCACGCGCAGACGACGCGAATCCCCCCCTGAATGGTGCTGGTTTGGGAGGGGAATGAGAGAGGGGCCCTAGCAGTCTTGTTGCTTTTGGTGGACAAGATGTTTGCCATGGGCATTCCAGTTTGATCCTCGTCGCTGCTTTGGGGTTTTTCGATATTGTATCCTCCCCCCCTCGGGTCGCTGTTCCCCGTCCCTTTTCTTTGGGGGGACCCCGCCGAGGGCCCCTACCTGTCCAAAAAACAAAGGGCAACTCCCCGTAGCCAACCCCCAGTTGGGCAACTTCTGCAGGAGGGACCAACCAGGTCCTTAAAGTTTGCTGAAACCCCCCCAAAAGGGGGGCTGCTGAAGATAGCCATCCCCTCGAGGACCAGCACGCGAAAAGGATGAAAAGGGGGGGCGAAGGGGGCCCTGGAGACCGCCGCGTTCATCTTCTCCAGAACCCTGAGAAGGGCAAATTTTTTTCGTGACCCCCCGGGTGGCCTTGGGCGTCAAAGAGGGCAAGAGGGGAAAAGGGAGAGGGTTTTTAAAAAAAGGGAGATGATGGTGCGAAGGGCCCGACTTTTCTGTCAGGTTTGGGGGCGAGCAGCAGGCGGCCCAGTGAAGTCCCGAGGATCCCGTGACAAAACACCTTTCCCTCCGATTTGAAACTTTGGCCCTTTTCTTGCCCCGCGTTTTGAATGTATTTTTTTGGCTGACGATGCAGGGCCCCCCCCATGGACTTTGCTGCGCATTTCCCGATCCTTCCCTCTTTGTTTCTTCAGAGAGCTTCCTTGCCGTCTCCTCCCCATTTTTGTCAGTGCGTCCCCCCATCTTATCTGGAACAAACCCTTGGGGGGAAAGGGCCATTTTCTATTAATTTAGACGGTTTGTGGCCCTTTTTGAGAACAGATTTCGCCCCCCCGGAAAAAATTTTTAGACTTTTTTATGTGAAAATTTAAAGGGCCCAAAAATTTTTTCCTTTTAATTTTTTTTTCCCTTTTTTTTTACTTATCTCTAAAATTTTCCCTTATAGTTCGTAATGCGAAAAGATACAACCACGGAGTACTAAAAAACATTTTAAAGCAATCTTAATAGCTTCAATTGAGTCCAAAACGGGTCTCTCGACGTCGGGGTTTTCATTCTGGGAATTTGTAATTGCCCCAATTTTTTTTGCCAAATTGCCAAATTGCAAATTTCGCGAAAAAATTACCGCTAACGGGGTGACCCAATACGATTTTCGGATTAAACGGCACAAATGCTTAGGATAGGGCCCCCAAAATACTTTTCCTTTACCTAATGGAACGAAACGCCCCAAGTGACCCTTTCTTTGTATACCCCCCCCAAGATTGATTGATTTAAAAGAGTATTTAATACCTAGAGAGCGTGTCCCCCTACCATAGACCACTGTTACCTGGGCTGCACACGAGGGCAATGTTTTTTAATTTGGGGGCTGCATAGGGGCCTGCGGGCCCCCCCGAAAAAGGATAAGTGGGGTTAAAGGAAATACCTAATAAGACTGGTTTTTTCAGTTTTTATGATATACTGTAATCTTCGTAAAAGTTTTTTTTCTAAAAATTTATCAAATAAAAAACAGTAAAAAAACGCTAAAAAAAATGCCATTTAAAAACGAAGGGAAAAATGATGAACTTAAAATTCACTTAACTCTTCGCATTTAAAAAAAATTTTCGGTCAACTTTTTTCATGAAGGGTTTTCAATAGAAGCGCAATTTTATTAACTTTCTATTTAAAACTTTTTTTACGTTTACCCGCCCCTTTATTATGGAATGCCTTTCCAAGGTATTTAAAAAATTTTTCCCAAAATCCCCAATGTCCTCGGGCCCCATGCATGAAACAGACTGTAAATTTTCTTCATCTAGTAAGTCTCCAAAAACCTGGGAAACCCTTTGGTTTTTAGCCAGGAGACCTCAAGTCCCAAAGGCTTTGCCTCCTCGTGCAGCGCCTCGAACCATCACCAGGCCCCTCCAGCGACTCAGAAAAGATTACGCATCTCGGCAAAACAAGATCGGATCGGGGTGTTGCCGACGGTGCTCCAATCATTTGATCTAAACCCCTTCCTACCCAGCCCAACAACGTTAAAAATGATGGGAAAGGCGCACCCTTGCCTCACTCCTTATTCCAGGAAAAAACGGGATACACCTCCCCCCACATTTCACGCCCCTCTCAGTCCCAAATCAGCCCATTATCAAACCCAATAGTCCTTGAGGAATCCCTCGAAGTCGCAGAAGACCCCAGAGTGACTCACGATGCACTGATCAAACGCCTTTTTGAGATCAACATAGGCTGAAGCATCCCTGTCGAAACCACGTGGGCTTCCCCCAGGACCGAAGCGCTAGGATAGGGTCCGTTGTTGACTTACCATGCGTGAACCCAGATGCTGGGTCTCTGATGCTTCACCAATGACTGAAAATTCGTGTCAGAAATGAGGGGCAAGCACCTTCCTGGTCCTGAGCAGTGAAATCCCGCGGTAATTTTGCAGCCTGACGGTCCCCCTTTCCCCTTTTCCCGATAGGGACGACCCCCCCCTTTCCAGTCAGGGGGAATGGTACCTGATTGCCACACGGCAGTCAGGGCAGCATCAAACCCGAGGATCATGGGCCCCCCACCCCCAGCTTTGAGGGGCTCCGCACTGATATTACAAACAACCCGCTGCCTTTCCCCCCCCTTCTTTGCTACACCCTCTTTTGACCTTTTTTCAAGAGGGGTCGCTTTCGTCAAGGGAGGATCGGGACCATCCTTAAACCCCGTGGTTGAAGCTGCTCATTGGGGGGTCCACCCTGAACAAGCCCAAAGTACTCAGCCGAAAGAGCCCTCTGCCCATCCATTCCGACACGAGGGCCCCCTCGCGTTCGAATAGCACTCGCCCGAGAAGGGACTTGGAAGGGGCTTCTTCAGGGTGGGTAGACGGTGGGAGTCTTTAGCGTTCAAATGACCCTCGCACCTCAGCGAGACTCGACAAAAACCTCTCCTTGCTCTCCTCAGGGGGGTTCTAGTCCGGCGTGAAAGAGCCCTGTGTGGTCCCGGTTCAAAAACGGGTGTGTTATATTCCATTATTATGTAATAAACGCAGCTATACTTGATAAAAGCAGAAAGGGTGAAAAAAAAATGTAAAAATAAAAAAAACAAAGAGTTAAAATTGACCGAGATATCAGGGCTGAAAATCGACGCGAAATCCCCGGTGCTGGGGGAGTCTTGGGGTGAGTCAGATTTGGGAAGCTCTTCCCGTACGCGAGCTGGCAGAAATGAAGAAGAAATATCGTACATGGGGCGCATACTATTGGCTTTCGGGAAACACTCCTTGCGCATGCGCAGGGGAAAGAAACAACCTTCGGGGTTCTCAACCTCCTCAGCCTGAGCCGCTGACTCGCTACACCCAGCGCTAGACAGGCCCGATAACACGCAATACAAAATCGGTTGCAGTAACGAGCTGCGCACCTGACCCCGTGTGGAGGGGCCAAAGGGCACAGTTTATGTTCCGGAAATTTTTTTACCCTCAATTTTTTTCACTGGGACGATCATATCCCAACAAAATTAGGAAAATTGTATTTTCAGGAACCGTTTTTAAAAAAAAAGTAAAAAGTAAATGCTGGCACTAAGGAGTTGAAAGAATACTGTGAGAAAATGTTAATGCGGGACTTTTTTTAGCTGTCTTTTTTCGTATAATTGATACTATGTTCGATTTTGCAATAGTTAAAAATTTTCTCAGAACGATATGGCCCCGGTTTTTTTTTTCAGTAAAAATGGTGGTGGAGAAAACTGGCTGGAAAAAGGGTTTGAAGAAGGGGTCGCCGCGCAGGCTGCGGGCTCACCTCACAATGGGGGGAATGTATGGGACACGCTCTCTGGGTATATAAATACTCTGTGGTGTGCTTATATTCCATTTTTATGTAATAAGCCAAAAGATTACTTGAAAAAAGCATAAGGGTGAGAAAAAATGTAAAAATAAGAAATGAGGGTTAAATTGACCGAGAGTTCTAGGGCTGAATAAATCAGACCGAAAATCCCCGGCGCTGGGGTGAGTCTTGGGTGGGTGAGTCAAGATTTGGGGAAGCTCTTCCCGTACCAAGACTGGCGGGGAAAATGAAGAAGAAATATCGTACTAGGGTGCGCTACTTTTGGGCAGGGGGGGGAACACTCCTCTGGCGCTGCGCAGGGGGAGAAAAAACCTTCTGGGTTAGCTCAACCCCCCTCACCTGGGGCCCTTTCAGAGACCTAACGCCATGCTTCCGACCTCGACTCCCATCAGCTTTTTTTGGTTTTCAGCGTCGATTGAGACGTACTTAAAGAAAAAAATACGGCGACTACCTAAGGGGGGGTGTAGAGGAGCAAAAATACATAAAAAACTCAAAATTGAGTATTTGATTTTTTTCTGCTCAAAAATAAAACAGGGAAAGTATACAAATGAATTAGGCCATAAAAAAACCCCATGCGCTCGTGGGAGTTTTTTTTGGGGGTGTGGACAAGTGTAAACGGCGGCTTTTCTTACCTGGCCCCCTCGTGTCACCACACCGGGGGTAGCTCCAAACCACCACGCCCCGGCTCCGATCAGACTGTGGGTATAGGCTCCCTTTTCCCTTAATAAAAACCCAACCCCTTGCCATCAAGCGTGAGGGTACCGGGGGTTTGTGCCCCGCCCCCCGGGGTGGTTTGCCCCCCCAAGGGCAGGAAGACCACTACAAATGAGATTATCAGGGGAAAAGACACCCGTAGAAACCCAGTACCTCCCCGCCTATCTCTACTTGAATCCCCACGAGTTCCCGGGTGTAGAAATAGAAGGAGTTAGTTAAGCTAACCACGTGCCCTTTAACTCTCTCTGAATGTCGTCCTGTGTCGCAAATCGCTACACCCGCGTAGACAGTCCTCAAGCAACACGCAAAAAAATCGGTTACAGTAAAGGCTGCGCAATTGGTCCCAGGTGGACGGGCCAACGGCACAGTTTTTGTTCCCAGGCAATTTTTACCCTCTAGAATTTCACACGGACGTATCAATACCAACAAATCAGGAAAAATTTTTAGATTCAGGAACCGTGTTTAAAGAATAGTACATTGAAAATAGCTGAGCATTAAAGGGGTTGAAAGAATATGGAAAAATTTTTTGGCCTACTTTTTTTTAGCTGTCATTTTCGTTAATTGAACATTGTTGCAGATTTTGCAAAATTTAGTAGAATCTTCTCAGAGACGATAGGCCCAGTTTTTTTTTTTAGTATCAAAAAGGGGTTGTAGAAAAAAGGTTTGGGGAAAAAGATGTGAACCAGTGGTCGCCGCCTAGGCTGCGGGCGCACTCATTACATACACGGGGTTTTATGGGACACGCTCTTTAGATATAAATTCTGTGGTGTGCTTATTTCACATTAATGAATAAGACGCGAAATTTTCTTTATAAAAACGTGATTTTGGAAAAAAATACAAAAATGAAACGAAATTAAATTGACGGAGTATTACGGCTGATAAATCAACGCGAAATCCCCCGGGGCGGGATGAGTCTTGGGGGGGTGATCAGAGTTGGGAACTCTTTCCCTGTACGAGACTGCGAAATGAAGAAGAATATCGTACATAGGGGGCGCTACTATTCATCGGGAAAACTCCTCTGCGCATGCCAGGGAAGAAACAACCTTTGGGTTAGCTCAAACCCCCTCATCCTGGGGCCGATCGCTCACCCAGCGCTAACGGACTCGAGCCCCAATACAACAATCGAGTTGCAGTAACGGCTGGCAACCTAGTCCCAGTGTGGACGGGCCAAAAGGCCCAGTTTATTTCCGAGGGAAATTTTTACCCTCTAATATTTTCCATCGGGCGTACATAACCAAAAAATCAGAAAATGTGTAGATTCAGGAACCGTGTTTAAAGAAATGTACAATGAGAAACTGAGCACTAAAGAGTTTAAAAAATACTTTTGAGAAAAAGTTAATGCGCTACTTTATTGGGTGTCATTTTCGTTTAAATTTTACTATTGTTGCAAATTTTGCTAATTGATTTGAATTTTCTCACGACGATAGTGGCCCCCGTTTTTTTTTTTTTAGATCAAAAGGGGGGTGGGGAAAAAATGGTTGGGAATAAATGTGAAGCCCCGTAGGCTGCGGGGGTCACTCATCACAATACGCGGGGTATTATGGCATAGACCCTGCGAAGTACCAAAATACCAAGTAAACCCCTTCGTATACGAACAGAAAAATCTGGGAACTCCGGGGAAATAGTGCGCGTGGGGGAAACCTCTCTCCTCTCTCTCTCTCTCTCTCTCTCGAAGCAGCCTTCGGAGTGAGAGGTTTCCCTTACGTCACTATTTGACCCGGGGTTGCCCAATTTTTTCTGTTGATACAAGTGGTTTTTCTTGGGATTTGTACTTTTGGACCCCGTATCCCGGGTTGCGCACGAAAATTTGGGGCCCGCGCACAAAAGGGCCTGAAATCGGGGGCCCCTCGGATAATATATATTATATATATATATTAAAATATATATTATATAATATATATTCGGTCATATAGACTGGTTTATCAATATATCTTACGTAATCTCGTAAATTTTGTTCTATAATTTATCAAAAATAAAAATGTAAAACTCTAAAAAAATGCATTACGAGACCTGAAAAATATCTGAACTTAAAATTTCCCTTTAAATCTTCGCCATTTAAAAAACCCTTTCGAGTCAAATTTTATCATGAAAGGGGGATCAATGAAGTCAATTTTATTAGGGTTTTCCTTCCCATTTTCGTTATCTGATAAATTAATTAGAACCTGATAAAATTTGCGTTTTTTAAATAAATAACTCATCAATCGGAAAATGACCAGATTGATGATTTTTTTTATTTTTTAACACTAATTTTTTGATGGTTCTAATCATTTATCAGATAACGAATATATCAAAGGAAACTAAAAATTGCGCTTTTATTGTACCCCTTTATGATAAAAGTTTTACTCGCAAAATTTTTTAAAAGGCGAGGGTTAAATGAATATTAAGTTTATGCATATTCTTCAGTCCTTAAAGGCATTTCTTTTGCGTGTTTTACGTTTTTTTTTTTGATAATTTATAGAATAAAAAATTACGAAGATTAAGTTATGAAATAAAAGATAAACCAGTCTATTGAGGTAGTCCCTAGCCACTATATCTCTTTTCGGGGGGCCCCCCAGGGGCCCCTTTCAGCCCCCCCATTTAAAACTTTTCGCGGGGCAGTCCAGGTATCAGGGTCATGGTATGGGCCCCGCCCCCAGGATATAAATATCTGTGGTGTGCTTATATTTTACATTATTAGTAATAAACGCAGAAGATATACTTGATAAAAAACAGTGATGGTGAGAAAAATGTAAAAATGAAACTGAAAGAGTTAAATTTACCGAGAGTATCTAGGCTGATAAATCGACGCGAAAATCCCGGGGCTGGGGTGAGTCTTTTTGGGGGGTCAAAAGTTGGGAAGCTCTTCCCTGTACGCGAGACTGGAGAAAGAAAAAAATATCTTTCATAGGGGGGCGCTACTATTGGCACGGGAAAACTCCCCTGGGGGCATGCGCAGAGGAAGAAAAAACCTTTGGTTGCTCAACCTCCTCAGTCCTGAGCCGCTGACTCCTACACCCACGAGACGGCCTCGAGCAAAAACCGCAGCCCTTGTGCCTCCCCCCTTCGTTCATGTCCATGCCGCTTTCGCACGCCCATCCGTCCCTCCCGCCCCCTCACGCCCTTAATCTGCCCCCCGCCCCCGCCTTTTTTACGTCCCCGCCCCCGCTCGATTCGACTCGCGTGCGTTTGCACGCCCGTGCGGCCGGGGCCCGCACGCCCGCCGCTGTGTGTGCTGTCCTGACGTCCATGTGGCCACGCCTTTTCCCCCCTTTAGCCTTCCGCAGCCCCTTCCCCCCTTCACCCTTTCCCCACGCCCTTCTGCCTTGCCACTACTCATCAATACAAGTATAGTACCACCCTCCCCGGTATATATATATATATATATATATATATATATATAATATATATATTATATATATATATATATATATATATATATATATATATATATATATATACTAGCCGCAAAGCCGCCCTCCGGGTGGACTTTTTGTCTAGCTCCTGCGGAGGGCTATTGATTGGCCTTCGGCCCACCACCTGTGTTTGGTGGGCCTTCGGCCCAGCAAACACAGACTCTCCAGATAGCCCCTTCTAACTTTCCTGAAATAATGGATGTAGAAATGTATGTATTAACGCCAACCCATTCACATCACCCCCAACCCATTCACTCACCCATTACCCATCACCCCCCACCCATTCACTCACCCATTACCCATCACCCCCCACCCATTCACTCACCCATTACCCATCACCACACCTATTCACTCACCCATTACCCATCACCCTCCATCTATTCCCTCACCCATCACCCATCACCCCCCACCCATTCACTCACCCATCACCCCACACCCATTACCCATCACCCCACCCATTCACTCACCCATTACCCATCACCCTACATCAAGGTTTCCTCAATTCTCGCAACCCAATTTTTTTCTCTCTCAATTCTCGCTAATAGGCTACTAAAAATAAAAAATTAATAAGGGTGATCGGATCATCCCATAAGTGGGCTTAAAACCTTCCCTGGTCAACCTGGTTCCAAAACTGTGCCATATGATGGGATTCCGCCACGGGGGCGGCACCTATCGCGGACACACAGACACACACACTTTCGCTTATATTATATATATATATATATATATATATATATATATATATATATATATATATATATATATATATATATATATATATGTACCGGGGAGGGTGGTACTATACTTGTATTGACGAGTAGTGGCAGGAAGCAGGAACATGAGGAGAGGTAGTGGCGAGGGTAGCTGTGGACACGAGCGGTCAAGCGGACACGTCGGTTCATGGTCAGTCTTGTCAAAAGCGTGTGTGTGTTCCTTATAAGTAGTGTTGAAATTATAGTAATAATTGATGTGAACTCACCTTGCTATTAACCCAAGAACTACCTAGACTGCAATGATACCCTATTTAGACGCTAACTAAGGTATACTCAGCAGTGGTAGATGGGTGATGATTTGAAGGCTTGATTATTATTTGAGGGAGTGGTGGTAGTCGCTGTAGGCGGCTAGGGGGCGCTGGTAATTGTGGTATGGTGCACGTAATGGCGGCGATGGTGGTAGGCCGCGGTGGTGGTGCCAAGGTTAACTTTCCACAGTTCCTGGCGCGGCTCGTATACTGTTGTGGTGTTTTTACCACTTTGTCCTTGCTTTAACTGATTGATCGGTTATATTGGCTCACACATAATAAGATGAGCGTGACTACACCTTAGTGTACAATCAAGAGAGTGGCTACACCTTCATCGTGTAGGTTTAATGCGTGAATGATCGCCTTCACTGAAAATCTCTGATCAGCTGGGCTTGAGCCCCCCCTACGTGGCGGTTCCAATACGTGGAGGTTCCAATATTTTCCTCACAATTCTTATGTTATGTTAATCCTTTGATTAATTGTGGTACTTATAGTGAATACCACCAGAATTATATTACTATATATAATGCATCTTAATTTATACCCAATTCATAGTAATATATACATAGGTGGAATTTTTACTCATCCACCATACCATTCTCCCGATTAGAGAGCGGTTTTAGTGGATAATTTCCACAACTGGGGCGGAGAAAAATAAAAGTTTGCTTCAGGTAATTTGACCCCCTTTTATGAGGTTTCTCCAAGTGGTTTAAACACTTTAAAGCAGCTTGCTCCGAGGTCGGGAATGCCCTAGTTAGTCTGCCAAGATGCAGACTTAGGCCCGTACCGAGAGTCATGACGGTAGGCGGTAGAACGACGAGCGGCAGACCTTCGCTTACCATAAGAGGAATAAAATAACCTGTAATTTTGGAACGAAGAGCAGGGACGACGTTGGCGGTCACGGTTGGAGACACGGGTATCCCTGTGTCTTCACGCAACCTTCGATGATTTTTATTACATTCCTAATCTGGAGGATTAAGAGATATGTTAAAAATATTCTTGCCAATATGTATTTAAGTATAAGTATAAGATTATTAGGTATTACATATGCGGCAATAAGTGATTTTAGTGATAATAATTAAGGAGGTTCAGGATAGAGGGGTGGGTAGTGGCTTGAGCCGTCGCCATCATGAAGGTCGCTGCCAGAACCCGCCAGGACGGTTCTCTTACCGCATATGTTCACATGAGCGGTAGAGAAACTTACGAATACACGCCTCTACTGTTAATTAACTTCATTAAATATATATTTCACCAACTTCATAGCCGATCGCAACGTTTCTGTTGATGTTTTTGATGAGTATAAGGGCAAATTCGCATTATACACTATTTTAGTCGTACGGCTGGCTACGCAGTTTGAAGTAGCACTGCTGCCACTATATTGTCGCAGGCGCGAGATCTCAACAAACCTCCGATGTCGACTCTCGGTAACAAATGGAAGGTTTGCCGTTCGTCGCTACCTCGCTGTTCGTCCCTCTACCGCCTTCAACTCTCGGTACGGGCCTTAGAGTCCTCATTTACCTCTTCAGCTAACTCTAGGGGAATCAAATTATTTACCGTCCGCACATATCGTTGTCCCCTCACTAGTAACTCCACTGACCTCACAATCCCCTTTCCATCAGTATGCAATTTTGCTATTTTTCATACAGGCCATTGCGAACGAGGCATATCTCCCCTAAGGATTACTATATCCTACTTTAATTGGACTTTGATTTTCTGGCTGTTAAGCCCCATAAAACTTTTCCCTTAGACTCAGTAAATAATCTGCACTCCAATGCTTATCCCATGACCTTAAAATCTTACTTAAGGTGTGATAACCTTCCCGGAGATGTTGAGCCGGGTCATTTATTGTAGGATCTTGTATATCTTCCCTTGTTTCTATTAAAGGAAAGGGTTCCAGTCTTCTCCGATAAATTAAATGTGAATGCGTAAGAGCTTCTATATTTACTGATGAATCTGACATCAAAGTAGGTTAAGGGTCGGTTATTGATACGGGTCTCAATCTCAGTCACTATAGTTTTCAGGTCTTCTAGACCTATCTTTGTCTTGTGGAGAGTTTTCCTAAGACAAGACTTAACTATGCCAATCATTCTCTATGTGAAACCATTTTGCCAAGGAGCTCTAGGGTCATGAGCATTTCCTTAACTGTAGAGATTTTTGTACTGATGGATGATTTAATATTTCTAACAATATGGGGGAGGCTCCTACGAAGTTAGTAGCATTATCGCTAATCAATCGCCGAGGACACGACCGCCGAGCCACAAACCGCCGGAACACTTTAATAAAGGTTTCTGCACTTAAATCATCAGCTATTTCTAAATGAACAGCCCTTGTAGAGGTGCAAGTGAATAAGCAGACATATACTTTCCTGGGGGGAGCATTATCTCCTGTAATTATTATTGCCCCAGTATATTCGACACCAGCAACCTCAAATGGTTTTAATAATTGTACTCGATCCATGGGGAGTTCAGGGGGCCCGGGAGAGATGATTAGTCTTCCCTCATATCTCTTACATTTGACACAAGATTTGAGGTAGTATTTAAATGCCAGTCTACCCTGCGGTATCCAAAATTCCCCCCTGAGATAGGCTAATGTGTCAGACATTCCGCCATGTAACGAGTTCCCATGAGATTCATCCACTAGCAATTTAGTAAGATGATGACGTTTGGGAATTAGCATGGGATTGCAGGTTTTATCGGGAAGATCAGCATTCCAAATTCTTCCTCGACACCTAATGATGCCCTCATTATCTAGGTACAGACCTAATGATTTGATAAGTTTGTTCCTACGGGGTCTGGCCGAGGCTAAGAGCTGATATTCCTCAAAAAATTCCTGCTTTTGTATTGTTCTAACCCAAAACTTCAAAGGATCAGAACTATCCCTCTTTATGAATTTGAAGACCATTTTAGTAGTCTTTAATAGTTTGCTTAATAGTCCAGCACAGGGCTCTGTCACGCCGGACTAGAATCCTCCTGGGGAGAGACAAGGAGAGATATGTCAGGAGTCTCGCTGAGGATGTCGAGGGTCATTTGAACGCTAATGACCTCCGACCCGCCTAACGAGCCCTGAAGAAGTTCCGTTCCAAGTCTCCATCTCGGGCGAGTTCTATTCGAGCAGCAGATGGGCACCTCGTGTCGGACATGGATAGGCAGATGGCTCGTTGGGCTGCGTACTTTGGGCAGTTGTTCACGGTGGACCCTCCAACTGAGCAGCTTCACACCACTGGATTACAGGCAGTGGATGCCGATCCTCCCATTGACGAAACCGCAACCTCTCTTGACGAAGTCAGAGAGGCTGTAGCTAAGTTGAGGGGTGGAAAGGCAGCTGGTGTTTGTAATATCAGTGCGGAGCTCCTCAAAGCTGGGGGTGAGGCCATGATCCGCGGGTTGCATGCTGTCCTGACTGCCGTGTGGCAATCAGGTACCATTCCTTCTGACTGGAAAAGGGGGCTGGTCGTCCCTATCTGGAAAGGGAAAGGGAACCGTCAGGACTGCAACAATTACCGCGGTATTACACTGTTCAGCGTGCCAGGCAAGGTGCTTGCCCATCTATTGCTGACACGGATCCGCAGTCATCTGCTGAAGCATCAGAGACCTCAGCAGTCTGGGTTCACGCCTGTTAAGTCAACAACGGACACGTATCCTAGCGCTTCATGTCCTGGTGGAACGCCGACGTGAGTTTCGACAGGGGATGCTTGCAGCCTACGTTGATCTCAAGAAGGCGTTTGACTCAGTGCATCGTGAGTCACTTTGGGATCTTCTGCGACTTCGCGGGATTCCTGCAAGGATTATTGGTTTGATAACCGGTCTGTATTCTGGGACTGAGAGTGCTGTGAAGTGTGGGGCAGGCGTATCCAGCATCTTTCCTGTTAATACAGGAGTGAGGCAAGGGTGCGTCCTTGCCCCATCACTTTTCAACGCTTGTATGGACTGGGTATTGGACAAGGTTTTAGATCAAAGTGATTGTGGAGCATCCGTCGTCAACACCTAGATCACTGATCTTGTTTTTGCCGATGATGCAGTAATCTTTGCTGAGTCGCTGGAGGTCCTGGTGATGGCTCTCGAGGCGTTGCACGAGGAGGCAAAGCCTTTGGGACTTGAGGTCTCCTGGCTTAAGACCAAGGTCCAGGTGTTTGGAGATTTACTAGACGAAGCAGTACAGTCTGTTCATACGTGCAGCGAGGAATTGAGATCTTGAAAGTTTGACATACCTTGGCAGCGCAGTCATATATGACGGCGGGTCACGTCAAGAAGTCTTACGGCGGATTGGCATAGCCCACGGTGCTATAGACTCGCTCAGTGGGAGTATTTGGCGTTGTCGGTACTGTGCAGGAGGACAAGATCGGATCTTCAGTCGTCTTGTGATCCCTGCCTTAATATATGGTTCCGAGACATGGACACTAAATAGTGACTTGAAGAGACGAATAATGACTTTGGTAAAAGTGTCTTCGCAATCAGGAGTATCGCTGGGATGAGTTACGGTCAAATCAGCGACTGCCACCGTGAGACTGAATCGAGGCCTATTACCTGCATAGTTCGTCAACGCCAACTTCGGCTAATGGGCATATGGCACGCTACCCTGAAACCGATCCTTCCCATCGGGTTGTATCTGTAAGAGACAATCCGGGCGTGAGGAGGCCAAGGGGGCGCCCACAGGGCTCGTGGCGGGGCAAGTTGATGTTTCTTGTCGAGAGCTGCTTGGTATGGAAAGGAGCCTGCATGGGAACTCGCGCGTGGTGACCCCCGGGAGTGGCGTCGTAGGTTGACGAGGCGACGCGCCCCCCGACGTATGCCCCCAATGATTGATTGATTAATAAGGAAAACTTTTTATATCCATACAGGATCAGGGATAAATATAGGTTCCATAATTATATCTTCTGATATGTCTGACTTACTATAGACTTTTGATTAGGCCATCATTATTATTTTCAGCTAGGTAGGACCTTTAAACCATAATCCTGTATTTAGTTTGAGGATAGTTGTTCCTCTGGACAAAATATCAGCTGGGTTTTCCTTGGTAGCAACATGATTATAGTGAAATTGGAACCTAAATCATTTATCTTACCAAGACGATTCCTTACATAAGGGATTTTTTGTTATGTTCACAACCAGTGTAGGCAAATTTCACTATCGGTCCACATATATACCTCACCAATGTGTAATAAATTATTAGATATTGTGCTAATTAGTGCTAATTATATGCACGTCAGCTCCATTGAGGCAGGTTCTAGGCTTAATTGGGGCAACCGAGCCTAGACATAATTAAATTACATTCCTCTCCTGCTTTAAGATAAGCTACTGCACCGTATGCACTTTTTTGAAGCATCACAAAATATGTGTAGTGCTGGGGTTGTCACCAATCAGTATTTATTCTCCTACTTATGTGTACTTCATTATCTTTGAACTCAGATTTTATAGTCTCCATTCGTGTGTTTTCCATCAAGGGGGGTATCCTAAATCGAGGTGTTCTCCCCAGGCCTTTTGTATTAGGCATTTACCCCTTATAGTATTGGGCTACTATGCCCAAGGGGTCAAATACTTGGCTGACCTGACTTAGAGTGTTCTCTTTGTTAGGACTACTCAGAAAATCTGGACACCCTAATCTTAGTCATCAGTTTTTACATTCCACCATAATCCTAACACTGATTGGACCTCTTGGTGGCGTATAAATTAGGAAACCTTCCTGATTATCCCTTCTAGCCTTGGATAATTAGTATTCCAACTCTGTAAGGGGAGGCTGGCCTTCATGCACTATTTATTAGCCAGGTTATAATTGTATTAGTTCTCCTCTGAGTTTATCGTCCCCTGCAAATTATCTATATAGAAGTTCTTCCTAATTCTGGGCTATCTGAACCTTTAAAATGGTACTGTAATATTTTATTTAACAAAAGGGGCTTGAGCAAGAACCAAACAGAACTGACTAAACCTATATGTGGCTAAGGGCTATCTCCTGAGATATATTTTCAGGCCATAGGAATTTGTGAAATTTCTGTCTTCTTCCCTTAGACCTAATCTTAGGAAAGCTTTAGAGATGTCAGCCACATAGGCGAATTATCTGTTCTGAATTTTACTAGGACATCTCCTAGATTGGACAAGAGATTCGGTCCTGTCTGAAGGCAGTCATTTAAGCTAGCATCTCTTTAGTTTGAAACTACAATTGAAAACATCTAATCGGGGTGGTTGATAAATCTTGGCCACTGCATGGTGGGTAAATAATGTCCTATATTATGATTTACTGCTCCGTCAGTTTATCGATAAAGTCATCCTTAATTGATCTTGAATTATCTTATCATAGCACTCCAATTTAGACTGATTTTTCTTCAGTTTTCTTATTGAACTATTTAATTGGCTCTTAACTATGTGATAATGGAAGATAACACACGGGGATCTATTTGCCAAGGTAGTCCTACTTCATATTTACCATTTACCTAATTGACAGTGTGATCATAGTGATCTAGAGTATTTTGCTCCTCTTTAGGTAACTGTTCAGGTATGATACCGATAGTTTCTAGATCCCATAATTTATGCACGGGGATATCCCTTCTTCCAATAACTCGTGATTTGAGTGGGTATAATGAAGTTCCAATTCTAGCAACCAAGAGGGGTTGTGCAGACTAGGAATGCATTCCTCTTGTTCAGGCGGTGAGTGGTTTGTGGGATAGTTCCATTATAACATCACACCGGCACTGGTGAATATGGAAATGTTATGTCTTTTGATGACCTTACTAGGAATCGCCAAATAATCAGCGCCTATTATTAATTGGTATGGACCATCAAACATCTTCAAAGGTATTTCTAACTAGTCTAACACCTTTGCCTTTCAACATTTCAGCTGTAGATTTATAGTCCTTTACGGTTAAATTTATACCGATGTTATTACTACAGCAGCTACCTACATTTATAATTCCTAATTGGGCTAGTGGTCGAACAATGTCAAACTTTGAGCTTCTATGTTGGCCAGAAAGCCGAATGGCTAAGTTCACCTTGCTAATTATAGGTGTTGTACTAGATCAACTATCTCTCCACTAATAAATGATCTTTGTGCACCACTGTCAAACATTGTTACACAATGGCTGAATTACCATTGTAGCTCACCTTCAATTCTGCCGTAGTGACAGCGGATGAACTACTCCTATTAGTTAGTTACTGCCATTTTAACGACCGTAGGGTCTGTTTTCACATCACCATTAGGACATAAGGCTATGTGATGAATGGATTTTCTACATTTCTTACAAATACCCAGACTAATAGGAAAGGCTTGTATTGCATGTGTACCACTAAGGCAGGTTAGGCAGTTTCCCAGGTCCATTAACCTTTTGAGCCTAGCGGAACAATCTGGGTATATATTACAAGTGGAGGGTGGATGTTCTTCCTCGCAGAAAGCACATTTTTTCTGACTTCACTGGTAATAACCCTATATTTAGGAATGGCACCTGTTCTTTGAGTAGGTCTTAATGGTGGTTTACCGGCTGGTCTAGTTTGAAACTTATCTACCGGTTTTCTTCCCATCGTAACTTTAGTAGGAGCGGGATAACTACCCACCAATGAGGGCTCTTTAAACTCTAAAGGCGGCTGATATCGCTGATTACCTTTAGGTCTAGTTATCTCAATCTCCCTGTGGGGTTCCTGCTCAATACCTTGCAAATGTTTGCACTCTTGTAATAATCCTTCCTCTATTTGCTTGACCGTGAAGTAATTGTACTATTGTACCTCTGATTTAAGCGGTCTCGCATCCTGGTTGGTAGTTTTCTCCACATCATGATACTGACCATCCAGTCTGACTCTGTCAAGGATTTATGAGCTTCAATGGCTCTTAGTGTGCAATTTAAAGTTATTCTGAACTCTTCCAATTCTCTGTGATTGTGAGAAGGGCTCAGTAGATCCATGAACTTGCAGAAAAGATTCTTTATTATCTGATCTTTATCTTCATATTTATCTCTAAGAATCTTGAGGGCCACATTATATTTGGCTTTTCTACTGTTAATTCCTTTACCAGCAGATATGCAGAACCTCTCAACTGACCTAACAAATAGGTTAATTTATGCACCTCTGTTAAATCAGTCCTATCATCAATCAATTTGAATTTATCTCAGAAAGAATACCAATTTTCCCCTTCAAAATGGGGCAATGACAAATCTGGTAATTTAAGTTGGGGTAAAGAGGCTTTGGCTGTGGGTTTCTGATTACGCACTAAGTTCTCATATTTGAATACCGTTTCCATGTATTTTGTACATTCTTGATCATACTTGGTCTCATAATTAATTAATTCTTCACCCCCAGCTTCTAATGATTGAAAGTAAGCCTCTTCATAATTATCCCATTTAGTTTTTAACATTCGCAGACTTGTATTTAAACTATTATAGTCAATAGGGATAGTCTCAGCTGCTTCCTCACACTTTTTATATATTCGTGTAAGCCATCCTAATTTAGCCGCTAATGCTTTAGTTCCTTCCGCCATGATTTTAATTGATGATTAGATGAAATGAAAAAAAAAAGAGAAAAAAAAAAGGTTGGATTCAAGTTTAAACAAGTTAGGGTTCCCTAATTTAATGATTTTAATCCTAAGGGTGGATGTGCAACTGACTCGGCCTACTAAGGCGCAAATCCATGCCTTTAACCATCCACCACTTTATTTAATACAACTAACTTCGCAAACATTGTTGGCGGATGGTAGCTTACCAATGCGGCCAGTGTGCCGTGGCTGTCTGTGACACGGCGGGCGAGTACGGGTTGTTTACTAAAGGGGCCGGCGAAAAACTGGTGGCTATATATCGTTACCCCCCAGAAAGAGAACTGTGAGGTCATGAGAGCCACTAAAGTACTTCATTGAGACGTGCGTCTGTGTTAATAAATCAGCACGACCGCCGGGTGCCCGAAAGAGCCTGAGTTCCACATCTTCCACCGCCACTCGCTGAGGGCATAAGCTGTGCCCCACAACGGCTACCTTGTACCATTCCCAAAGATAATCCTCATACGGGGCACCAAACTGTTGAAATTATAGTAATAATTGATGTGAACTCACCTTGCTATTAACCCAAGAACTACCTAGACTGCAATGATACCCTATTTAGACGCTAACTAAGGTATACTCAGCAGTGGTAGATGGGTTGATGATTTGAAGGCTTGATATTATTTGAGGGAGTGGTGGTAGTCGCTGGTAGGGCGGCTAAGGGCGCTGGTAATTGTGGTATGGTGCACGTAATGGCGGCGATGGTGGTAGGCCGCGGTGGTGGTGCCAAAGTTAACTTTTCACAGTTCCTGGCGGGGCTCGTATACTGTTGTGGTGTTTTTACCACTTTGTCCTTGCTTTAACTGATTGATCGGTTATATTGGCTCACACATATTAAAGTAATCGTCCAGACCCCATTTTTTTTGCCCAATTATGTTGAATATACATTCAAAACACCTACCAAAAATAATTGATTTCCAGGCCTTATTTCCGTAAAAACACGACTTTTGTAAAAAGCGCGCGAAAAAAAAATTCTTCCCTCCAACAGGGCTACGCATGTTATTGATGACGTCACAAAAGGGACGCTCCAATGTAAACAACACTCGTCTGCCTCTGTGAGACCTGTCGGCAAATGTTATGATGAGCGATTGTACTTCGGTATCAGACAGTGAATCTGTCGCTGTGATAGATCTAGAGTACGATGCTTAATCTGAGACCGAACTAAATGACGCTGCTCGCGTATATGAGGAAAATGAACCAGATTGTGATGGGAGCCCAACCCTATATGTTTGAGCCAGAGTACGAGGTGGATGAACAGGTGTTAGCGGAGCCTGCTGAGGTTCAACACTACTACACACACAAACACTTCTACACACACACACAAACACTACTACACACACACAAACACTACTACACACACACAAACACTACTACACACACACACACACACACACACACACACACACACACACACAAACACTACCACACACACACACACACACACAAACACTACTACACACACACAAACACTACTACACACACACAAACACTACTACACACACACAAACACTACTACACACACACAAACACTACTACACACACACACCACACACACACACACAAACACTACTACACACACACACACACACAAACACTACTACACACACACACACACAAACACTACTACACACACACACACACACACACAAACACTACTACACACACAAACACTACTACACACACACAAACACTACTACACACACACACAAGCACTACTACACACACACACACATACTACGCACACACACACCACACACAAAAAAACACTACTACGCACACACACAAACACAAACACTACTACACACACACAAACATACTACACACACACACAAAAACACTACTACACACACACACACACAAACACTACTACGACCACACACACAACACAAACACTACTACACACACACACAAACACTACTACTACACACCACACACACACACACACACACACACACACACAAACACTACTACACACAAACACTACTACACACACACAAACACTACCACACACACACACACACACACAAAACACTACTACACACACACACAAACACTACTACACACACACAAACACTACTACACACACACACAAAACACTACTACACACACACAAACACTACTACACACACACAAACACTACTACTACACACACATAAACACTACTACACACACTACTACACGCACACACAAACACTACTACGCACACACACACACACAAACACTACTACGCACACACACACACACACACACACAAACACTACTACACACACACACAAACACTACTACACACACACACAAACACTACTACACACACGCACACACACACAAACACTACTACGCACACACACACACACACAAACACTACTACGCACACACACACACACACAAACACTACTACACACACACAAACACTACTACACACACACACACACACTACTACACACACACAAACACTACTACACACACACACAAACACTACTACACACACACACAGCAGCGCGGGAAGAGGAGCCTCCCTTTTGCTACGTCATCCAGCCGTGGCGCATCGTCTGCCAGTTGCCATGAGCGTTTTCGAAGCTCGGGGAATTTACAGATTTTGATTGCGGATTATTAAAAAACGGCTGACTGGATGCAAGAAGTGACAACATATTGTTGATACACTCGATAATGGCTATACTCTAACTACATCAAATCAGGAATGATGAAATGGTCTGGACGATTACTTTAAGATGAGCGTGACTACACCTTAGTGTACAATCAAGAGAGTGGCTACACCTTCATCGTGTAGGTTTAATGCGTGAATGATCGCCTTCACTGAAAATCTCTGATCAGCTGGGCTTGAGCCTCCTACGTGGCGGTTCATACGTGGAGGTTCCAATATTTTCCTCACAATTCTTATATTATGTTAATCCTTTGATTAATTGTGATACTATAGTGAATACCACCAGAATTATATTATTATATTTAATGTATCTTAATTTATACCCAATTCTATAATAATATATACATAGGTGGAATTTTTACTCATCCCACCATACCATTCTCCCGATTAGAGAGCGGTTTTAGTGGATAATTTCCACAAGTAGTATGGATATGGGTAATGGAGAAATACTCATCTTCAGTAGTTATAGTCAGTTGCTGTATTCACAAATATATAGAGAGGAGAGATGTTGGGCTAGGCACATGGCCTTGCCGGGCGAGGAGGAGCGTGAACGTGTGACCAAGGACTGAGCTGGGGCAGACCTTCGGGCCTGCCCAGAGGCGGAACGCGAACTGTGACCTCCGGGGGTAAGGTGAGGAGCGAGAACTAAGTGAGACCGGAGGTCACGCGTCTATCATATTTATATGCGGGGTCAAGGAGAGTTTCCATATACAGTTGCCATATATTCCCTACCTACCGACACCTCATGGTACATTTCCCCCCCGCTGAAAATACGCAACGTGCCCTCACGTTGCATAGGAGATATAAAGACATGAACAAAACATAGGATATATAAGGTGCAGTAAGGGGAAATAATGAAGCTGAATGGGAACACATAAAAATACTAGGAAATACACCTAGAACGAAAATGACGCTAAAGAGAACATGTGAATGAATCACTCAAAAACATAAATATGGAAACTACACCAAAGGAGAAAATATGAGAAAATCACACAAAAATGGAAATATATAATTCACACCAAGGATAATATATGTATGCGAGATAAGTATTCAAAAATGGAAATAAATAAACGACCTCAAAGGAGAATATACATGAGATAATCACGCAAAAGCGAAAACAGATAAACTTCTGCAATATTCTTTGATAAATGGAGAAAAGGGTTGCATCAAAAATATTAGAAGACGTGAATATTCTCTCTCTCTCTCTCTCTCTCTCTCTCTCTCTCTCTCTCTCTCCTCTCTCTCTCTCTCTCTCTCTCTCTCTCTCTCTCTCTCTCTCTCTCTCTCTCTCTCTCTCTCTCTCTCTCTCTCTCTCTCTCTCTCTCTCTCTCTCTCTCTCTCTCTCTCTCTCTCGCTCTCTCTCTCTCTCTCTTTTTTTTTCTCTCTCTTTCTCACGGAAAATACTTACCTACGGCCGTGAAGAAGAGCTTGTTTCCCACCAGCGGGAGAGGTTTGGGTCCTGGTATTGAGGAATAAGGTTTGGTCTCTTCATTCTTACTAATTTCATCATCCCGTGGGCACCCATCATCTCCAGCACTCATGGTCACACATTGCCTTGCATGCACCAATACATCATCAGCAGTTGTAGCATGGAGAACTCTAGCGACGGATTTTGGAGAAGGCTTGTTAGATATGAGGTCAGGTTGCGTCCATTTTATCAACTTGTTGCCCAGAGTCGTAGAATACCTGTACAAGGACCTAGCATAGACCGCAGAGCTTCTCACCGACCACATCCGCTGCATGCTGCCTTGCCTTTAAATGTATCAATAACTAGCGTGGCAATATTGTTCATGGATATTTAGTCACTAGCGCTAAGTTCCTAGAATAATGAAGAAGTAGGCATCATTGTATAAATATATTGCGTTTGCTTTAACAGGAGAGTTCAATAGCCAGTAGCAGACAACAATCAAAACTGTGATCAGTCACGGAAAGAAAGCGCAAAATTAATCCATAACTTATGTATGTAATACAACTTAAATATGCATTAATTAGATGCATGATATCTGGAATTGCATACCTGTTTCAATTTGTTTGTCATATCTCCCTTCTTTACAAAATTCCTTTGAAATTTCTACCGTGTTTTATGAAACTAGGGAAGAGAGATAAGATAAGATTTTCATCCTATCTAGACACTTTGCAAGTACCAACTACAAGGTTATTGACTATACAAAGCGCCGCCACGTCAGCACGAACTAGGCGGACTCGAACCGCTGACCGAATGCGCAGGGACGCTACACATTGCAAGCTCACGTCTCTACCAACCTTGCCACCCTGACGGGCAACAACTAGGGAAGACATTATGTATATTTCTTCAGAGTGAAATAGATGAATGATTTTTCCGTTAGAAGAGGAAAAGTAGACATTAATTTGAAAGATTCAGGAATTAATATATATGTTAGTCCTTCTATCACTGGCCATGGTTCCCACCAAAATATAATATCGTATGGATAAGCCCCCCTCCCCCCCCCCCAAAAAAAAAAATATATATATATATTATATATATATATATATATATATATTATATATATATATATATATATATATATATAATATATATATATATAATATATTATGTATTACTTGTCTCCATGTTTTTTTGCGGGAATATTTGCATGCCTATACACAGTATATCAATATTTTGTGATGCTGATGCACTGGTCGTTATTTTAGCAGATTATAATATTTGGCCTAAAAGGATATGCTACTGTAATGAATGCCCAGAACACAAACTTATCATACGGAAGGCAGTTCAGGCAGATACGATGTGGAAGAACGAATCCCCCCCCCCCCCTTTCATTTATGATTTCTTTGGAGAAGCAAGTGGTTTGCCAATACAACGACAATTAGCATAAGAGAGAGTGGTGAGAGAGGATGACGAAAGTCTGAATCAGGGTGTGAGAAGCCGATGGGAGAAGAACAAGAGTAAGATCAGTTTCCGAGCTGGCAACTCAGCTTTTATTTTTTTGTTTTTTTCGCCCTACTCTTGCGGCTTCCTCACACCACACTCCACTAGTCCAGGGGTTCTCAAACTAGGGGTCGAAAGTCTTCTGGGGGGTCGCGAGATTTCTAGAATGTGCAAAATGCATTAGAGAACACAATATTCATAATTGTATTATTATTCGTTTACACCTATTTTCAGTATAAAACAAAACAATGATTATACTTTCCTAAACCTTAACAAATTACTAACTAAAAAGGTACAGTAACATAATCTGACTCTGAGAAAAGAGTTGAAACTGTATTCCTTTGTCCTGCCTTCCCTTTCTGTCAAGCCCTCACCACCGCTTTCACAGTTCCAGTATACTTGTATCGTCGCTGCCCAATCATTGTTAATGCATTACAAATCCACATCACAAGTCTAAACTTTATTTATGTTATTTATTTTTTTGATGCGTGTAAACCAAGAATATAGAATATAGATTGGTATAATTTAAGTATTCATAATGTTTTACCGAATATACTATACATAGAATGTTATGATACGGAGCAATAAGACTACCTATATGTGTGGGTATGTATTTACCTAGTTGTGTTTTACAGGGCCTGAGTTACGCTCGTGTGGTCCTGTCTCCGTATATCTACATTTATCCAGTCTTTCTTTCAATTGGTGCACATTATGTGCCGATATCACCTCCTCATTTAGTCCATTTCAAACTTCTACATTTCTATGAGGGAAGCTATACTAATTCTTTATGTTGTTCAGGCATCTCCCTATTCCTAATTTCTTTGTATGTCCTCTTGTGTAGGACACAACCTTCTCTTTGTTTCCGAGTCAGTATTGTGTGAAGGATGGCAGTGATTGTGGAGAGGAGCATGAAGAAGTAGATGAGGCTGAGTTTGACTTCGATAGTTTTATTGAAAGTGAAGATGATGAATCATGAATCTGACATTCTTTCAATAGAATGTACAGTAAAAGAGAAACAGAGTTATGTTAAGATAGTTGTATCAGAGTGTATGATTAAATAAATAAAAGAAGGTTTTTCTTATATTTGACTCCCAAAACATGTTTTGACAGCTACATTGTTTATTAATCTGCAATAATTAGCAGATATGTAATGTAAAAAGTTATTTTTTGGCAATGACAGCAATATTTTGCATACTAAAATGCTATAAATGCATTTAACTACGTTAAAACTAGTTTTATCATGATCTTTGGCCCTAAAAACATGGGTCTAGACACCTTGTTTGTTCATCCATTTGCCACATTTAGCGAGTTACTGTGAAAAATAGATTTTTCAGTAATTGTGGCACTAATTTGCATAAAAATCAGACGTGGGACATCCTGATGTCCTGTTAACAAGACTAATAATTTTCTACACATATTTTCCCACCCAGAAACACCAATTTGAAGTATATTTCCGGGGGGTGCACGATAACCCACTTTTCCTACTAGACTAAATAGAGATGGAAAGAAGAACTCATAGCAAAATATGAAAGTCGTGTCCAAGTGTCTGATCTCGCTACCGAGTTTCGTATCGCGAAATCTACGATTTCTACAATACTAAAATATAAAGAGGCCATCAAAAAAGCTGATGTTGCTAAAAGAGTGATAGCGGTTGCGAAACAAAAATCACAAACAATTGAAGAGGTTGATAAATTGTTGTTGATTTGGATCAATTTGGTTTATATGATTGATTTTGCTCGTTTAGTCTGTTTGATGATTATGCTGTTTGTACGTATGTTGATTTGGTTGTATGATTTATGTTTACCTTAATGGATTCTGATAAACATTCTCTCTATCAGCTTCCGTCACAAATCACAACTTTCAGAGATATAAGATGTTAGGATAGGAAAATAGGAAGGAGAGTGTATATGAGATATGAAAATTAACTAACCTAACCCCACCTTTTGACTCACTAAACTAACCTAACTCCACGTTTTAATCTCCTAACTAAAGCCAGAGTCACATTAATAAGTGTCCGCGGCAAAGAAAAAACCGAGGCAATGCAGGTCACAAGAGGAAGAAGAGTGAGTCGCACGTAAACACCTAAACACTTGTCTCTCTCCTCCCTATAAACAACAGTTCATATCTCCAAAAGTAATTATTTGTGACGGAAGCTTATACAGAGAAAGTTTCTTAGAATCCAATAAGGTAAACATAAACCATATTCACAATTGTGTAGGGAATTCTGGTCCTAGTGTAAAATAATACCATTATTTGGGGTCTGGCACGGATTAATTCAATTTACTCTATTCCTAATGGGAAAAAATCGTTCAGTACTCGAACAAATTGGCACTCGAACAGCCTTCTGGAGCGAATAAAGTTCAAGTACCGCGTCCCTACTGTATATATATATATATATATATATATATATATATATAATATATATATATATATATTATATATATATATATGTATCGTCATATATATATATATGTATATATATATGTATGTATATATATGTATGTATATATATGTATGTATATATATGTATTATATGTATGTATATATATTATGTTATATATATATTATATATATATATATATATATATATATATATATATATTATATATATATATTATATATATATATATATATATATATATATATATATATATATATATATATTATATATATATATATATATATATATATATATATATATATATAATATATAATATATATATATATATACACACCTCGCAACGACAAATTGCCAGTCATGGCCTCACATGTTCCTCTCCTCTCTCCGTATTACACACTAGTTAGAATTAATTAGGAACCGTAGGATGGATAAGGGTAGCGATATAATTAATCATATATAAGATAGGGTGTCGTAGGCTTAATGGTGTGGTAGTGGTGACAATGCAACTGTGACATTCACTCAAATCGACGTAATCTCCTGAGAGCTTTTACTATACTGACCACTCGGCTGGTCATGCTACCGTTTGATTATTTTCTTTTTCCGGCTTTTAATTACATTCACGAAATGGATACATTTCATTATATTCATTACATGTATATATTTGATAAATGGGGTTAACTTAATCTGTTTGTGTTTTTAAAGCCTCCCCACCTAACATAAGTTAGTCAGTTATAGCGTATTTTCGCGACCGCTCTGGCCCGGTCTGGACTGGGCTAGTCCCGGGCGGTCACTGTTTTTGCGAGGCAGTCTAGAACGGGCTAGCCCAGTCCAGTCCGGTCCGACCCACATAGCAGGACCACCTTGGACCAGAGTGGGGAGAACTGGCGCATGCGCACTACAGTCAGCGGGGAAGGCGACCAGGAGCTTCTCGTGCTGCTGATAAGACATGAAACACCATGATGGCCGACCATAAGACTAAAGTATCACAGGCGTGGTAGTTGTAAAGTCTTCAGCACAGGTTAAAAGGCGGACGACAAAAAGGATATTGACAAGATGGACGCCTGCCGCCTCCACAGTTCAGTTCAGTACCGCCCACTCGATCCCCCAGCCAATAGGAACGACGAATGGGACGGGGCCAGTCTCGATGTATTTTCGCGACCATCAGTCCACCCTGACCCGGTCCGGACTGGACTGAACCAGGGCGGTGAACGTCACGAAAATGCGCTATTACTGTTGAATGACCATGATAAGTAAATTGGTAATGGTAAGTGGTTCATAAATAATAAAGAAGAGGAGAATAATGGCATTACACTACAACTATACTAGATGGTTTAGTTTTATTATATTATAGTGGAATAGGCTACCTATTAACTTGACCCCCCAACAAAAAATGTTGACCAAGATCTGTCCCTGCCTTCTGGCCTGCCTTCCCTACTTGTGTAATGCCATGATTGTTCTTGATTACAGTATTCCCCTTGATTTGAATCTCCCGCGTGGTGACGTAGAGAATCCTTGGCGTTCATCACCATGGCAACGCGGACTGTAACTTCCTTAATACAAAAACTTGGAAGACCAAAAATTTCAAGCAATTATCTTATCGATTCTGAATACTAGTAATATAGTAATTTTATCTAAAACAATTCGATGAACAAAATTTGTTTTCGGTGTGAATTTCACCCGCTCATTTTTCCTCCTTTTTCGTCTTTAAATCACCTCGTACTAATATTAATCACCCATCCGAAGTTATTTTCATAAATGTTTTTTCTCAAATCTGGACCGGTTTATCATAAGTTTGGTGTATTCACAAGGATAGGTAGTGAGATCATAGTGTCATAAAAAATGGAGCGAGGGATGTGGCTGAGAGTTACGGTTATCGAGAAGCCGTGTGGTGGGCTGTGGCAAAGCCTTCTCTATGTAAAAGCCTGAGTCTGGGAGAGCGGGATGGACGTGACGTCACGAGCTGAGTCTGCTCCGCGAGTCAGTAGGAGCCGAGCTTTCAGCATGTGAGGATGTACGGGCGGTATAAGATATACTGTTATCTTTGGAAATGTTTGTTCTATAATATTATCAAATAAAAAACCGTAAAACACACTAAAGAAATGCCATTATGAGACTCTCAAGAAATATGCATGAACTTAAACTCTTCGCCATTTAATATTTTACTCGCAAACATTTTACATGGTGAATACCAATAGAAGGGGAAATTTTAAATTTAGCTTTCCATTTTTTATATTTTTGTTTTCTGATAAATAAATTAGAACCATACATACATTAGCGTTAACTAAATAAATAACATCATCAACGGGAAAAATTACCCGATTTCATGACCTTTTTTTTTAGTTAACGCTAATTTATGTATGGTTCTAATTCATTTATCAAAAAACGAAATATAGCAATGGAAAGCTAATTAATTCCGCTTCTATTGATATTCTCCATGTAAATGTTTTTGAGCAAAATATTAAATGGCGAAGAGTTAAAGTTCATACATATTTCTTGTGAGTCTCATAATGGCCTTTCTTTAGTCTGTTTTACGGTTTTTTATTTGATAATATTATAGAACAAACATTTCCGAAGATAACAATATATTCTTTTATACTGATAAACATATATTAGGTACGAAATTACCCGATTTCATGATGTTATGTATTTAGTTAACGCTAATTTATGCATGCTGCTAATTCATTTATCAGAAAACAAAATATAGCAATGGAAAGCGAAATTTAAAATTTCCCCTTCTATTGATATTCTCCATGTAAATGTTTTCGAGAAAAATATTAAATGGCGAAGAGTTTAAGTTCATGCATATTTCTTGAGAGTCTCATAATGGCATTTCTTTAATGTGTTTTTTCGGGTTTTATTTGATAATATTATAGAACAAACATTTCCCAAGATAACAATATATCTTTTATACTGATAAACATATAATTAGGTAGGTAAACTTGTCATCT
>JACEEZ010008567.1:210000-212500 GCA_016584305.1 Chionoecetes opilio
ACCCATCTTCTGAAACTCATGCTTTTTATAATGTGATCTTGCCAAGTTTATGCCAAATAACTAGACAAAAACATCATCAATAGAGAATTTCAAAAAATGTCACGTTGCAACTATTCTCGGTAACTCTGACACCTAACCAATTAAACAAACACAATAACAAAATATTATATAATGTTTTGGTTATAGGGTGGATAAAGGAAAGAAACAAGAATTGGGATGGAACAAATATATATTACCCATTTTAGCATTCCATACAGTCGTTTTCATGTTTCAGTTAGGGGTGGAATGGCTAATATATATTTCTTACATCCCGATTCTTAATTTTTTCCCTTTGCTTTCCCTTAATTTACATCCTAAATATTTCAGATTTTGTTTTGTTACAAGTCTATGTTTTTTTTCACACAAGTATATTTGCCCGCATTGAATGTTTCCGAATCACTTATTCCTCAGGCAGGCATACACAAGGCGAGTGGAAGACGAAGCGATGTGATGTGAGCGTATGAAATGGCAATATCAAACAAAGCACACAGTTGTTAGACGCCGCCTGATACGTGAATAGCCCCCTGCCTGATTTGTAATCATTCAGCTACCTCAGGTTCGAGCCTAGTTTATAACCTTCCATCATTTGCATGACATTATAAGAGTTTTTCAAGTCCTTAGCATTATAGCAACAGTTTGGTGTATTATTCAGTCTTGTCCGTTTCGTGTTTCGTGAGTTATAATACTTAGTGACTGGTGAAGAAATAATTTGACGATTTTTGCATTTTTCGAACGGCGTTTTCTCAGTTCCAGTACAAGTGAGCTAAGATCAGAGGTTATCTTTTTACTTAGGATATATAAGTCTATCTGTATTTGTCGTTTTTGCTGTTTTGTTTTGTTTTTTTGGCTTCAGTGCTAAGCTACCACCCTAATTTATGTAAAATCTAAACATTTAGACCACCCCTATCCCTACATAGGGATTGCTACCTGATTACCTGATTATCACGTTCGTCTGGCAGATGATGTAGTCGTTTTCAGTAAAAAAACAGGAGCGTTTGAAAGTGTTCAGGTTAGAGCGTGTCGCTACTGAAAACTCCTTAAACGGAAAATCTAAATGTTTCAATGGTTGTCTTTTAGGAACCAGGTTTTTTTTTAAAGTTATATGTGGTATATCCTTTTCTGAGTAGATGGGTCATGCATAACTTCGCTGGACTAAAAATGAAATTTATAAATATCTAGCAGTTTCTTTAATAAAAAAAATGCTTTCTTTTGAGTAATGTGAATTTTGGCTGAAACAATGCCTACATAAGTATACATAACTGTGCAAAACATCCTGTAAATCTATTGATATATATTATATATATATATATATATATATATATATATATATATATATATATATATATAGATAGAAAATAGGCGGAAAGTCCCTTTAAATTGATAACAATTGTAAATATGCTCCTTATTGCAAATTTTCTGATGAAAAGAAACATTTGAATAAAACCAATTCGGCCTTGTCTGGACCAGTGACTCTTAACCTTTTCACCATCACCTCCCTCCAGTAGTTGGTCCTGGCTTCCATGCCCGCTTCCTTCACATTTTCAACCAAGATATTTCAAAATCTTCCTGAATAAAAAAAGAAAGCCTGGTATTTGTTTTTTTATTTCCATTGTGCAAATGACTTTTTATAAGCATCATGCAAATACCCAGCAAATGTTGTGAGATGACATTATGAGATACTGAACAGTTATTTTTTCGCTCTATGCACTCGACCCCCACCTGGTAATTACTCACCCACCCCTAGGAAATAAACCCCCCATGGTTAAGAACCGCTGGTATATAACCTCAGGTGAACGAACGCAAGTCACGTTCATTTTTTGAGAAGAGACTCTCAAAGATGATTCCCTATAGTACAATAAAGACTAAGCTGGGTTTCTCAGCTACAAATAATGGAAGTGATGATAATAAGAGTGCGGGTAGTGTCACAAGTTGTTTGTGTTAATAGCCTCATTAATGAAACTGATACACGCAAAATGTTCATAATATATAGTATACACGCACTAGAATCTATTGAGATTCTTGAATATCTCATGGTAATCTTGCGAAAGATCCTTGAATCGCTCATGGTAATGTAAACGGTCAGTATGCACTTCATTTTCGGCGATATAGTGTAAACTACATTCTTTTTGGCGGGTAGTTTTCATAAATAAATTAATGGTCCACCGCTGCTTATAATGCCTCTCAATGACATAATATTGCTGCCTTCCACACTCCAATTCTCTGCTGGAAAAATATTTTTAAAATCCGTCGATCAATATTATCAATAATATTAATATATATTTGCGTCCGCAGCGGTGGAGGTCAATGTCACATGAGACTGAATTCCACTCAACCACAGATTCTCTCACATTATTGAAACACCTTTGCTTATAATCCTAACTAGCCGCCCCAGGCTCAGACATGTGCCGCACTAATTAAGAATGATACCGTTAAGGGCGGACTAAGGAACCACTGAATAAAC
>JACEEZ010008567.1:215000-292500 GCA_016584305.1 Chionoecetes opilio
ACGAGATACGTTTTCTCTGTCCGATGCAAGGCTCTCCTAAATATTGGCCGTGAAAGATTTTGTTGTTGCCAAACTTGTTTTATCTAGTACAACGAAGCACATCATTATATTGTTATGACATATTTGTATTCCATCCTTCGTTGATAATCAAACATACATACACACAAAAAAACGACTTAAGGCGTTTTCTGCGGGGATCCTGATTGCAACCGAAAATTTTTCTGTTGCTCAAATTTCGATCCCTGTTCAACCATCCAGGGAAGATGATTGGCCCGACCCGCAATCATTTGTTGTTGTTGAGGCCTCTTCCATTTGTGCCCAAGTTGCATGAACCAGTTCTTTCAGTTCAGGGTTGGGTTCTGGGTTCAGGGTTGGGTTCGCGTGTCACAAATGGAACGCAAAAACCCCGTTTTTTGTTTACAAACATACTCAGCTGGCGAGGCGCGAGAGAGAGAGAGAGAGAGAGAGAGAGAGAGAGAGAGAGAGAGAGAGAGAGAGAGAGAGAGAGAGAGAGAGAGAGAGAGAGAGAGAGAGAGAGAGAGAGAGAGAGAGAGAGAGAGAGAGAGAGAGAGAGAGAAGAGAGAGAGAGAGAGAGAGAGAGAGAGAGAGAGAGAAGAGAGAGAGAGAGAGAGAGAGAGAGAGAGAGAGAGAGAGAGAGAGAGAGAGAGAGAGAGAGAGAGAGAGAGAGAGAGAGAGAGAGAAGAGAGAGAGAGAGAGAGAGAGAGAGAGAGAGAGAGAGAGAGAGAGAGAGAGAGAGAGAGAGAGAGAGAGAGAGAGAGAAGAGAGAGAGAGAGAGAGAGAGAGAGAGAGAGAGAGAGAGAGAGAGAGAGAAGAGCGAGCGAGCGAGCGAGAGAGAGAGAGAGAGAGAGAGAGAGCATGCGGAAAACCCTTCACGATAAGAGAAATAGGGCCCAAGGCGACCATTGTTTGTTAAGCCCCGTCCACTCTGCCACTCTGTCCACACTCCACTGAACACTGTTCGACGGCGCTTGCCGTCGAACAGTGTTCGTCACTCAAAAGTGGCAGTGTGGACACGATGCCGACGAGCAAAATGTAACCGTCGGCGCTGCCCGCTGCCCATTCAGCAGGTTTAATATTGGGCGGGCATGCCCGTCACTCACGGGTCAGCGCCAAACACATACTTCAAGTTATCGGCAGTTTTCACTATCTAGATATTTTTGCATTGCTATGTAGCGTATACCATCAGAACCAAGAAAGTCAGCTGATTACGAGTATGTGATCAAAAATTAAATGGGAGAAATGGTCGGGAAATTGCAGCGAGTTGAAGACAAAAAAGTGAGAAAAATGTTTATACACTATTTCTTTTTGCTATATTTTTTAGAATACACAAAAAGGTTTTCGTATATTTTTCTTGCTTATGATATGGAGAAATGTGTCATGAAGATGATAGTTAGGTCAGTTTTTCTAAACCTCCTGTGGTTATTTCATAATCTCGAGTGAGAGTACACTATATGCAGAAAACATGACTCTCACTTTGGAATCAGGAAGCGCGCTGACCGCCGAACAAAACCGTTCGTGTGGACACAACCCTGGCAACGGCGCTTCCCGTCGGCAAGCACCGACGGCAAGCACCGACGGTGGTGAGTGGTAGTGTGGACGGGGCTTTATGAACTGAAAACTCTACCCAAGCTACCCACCTCTCAATTTGAGTAGAGAAAGTTCACGGGTTTTGCTGAGTCACTACGCGCTTTGCCTCGGACCCAGGTTTTCGTGCGCAAATGGAACGCCTGAATTCTTGGGTTCCGTGAACTGGTTCTTGAAATGTCACAAATGGAAGAGGCCATTGTTGTGACCGTTTGCAACCGAAAATTTTCCGATTGCAACCAAAAATCCCCCGCAGAAAACGCCTTTAGACTAACACATCATTTGATTGTTATGACATCCGTATTCCATCCTTCGTTGGTAATCAATGGGGCCGTATGTTCAATCGTTCGTAACGGTCTCTAAGATCATCTTAGCCCTAAGATTTATCTTGGAACGTTCGTAACGCGTTAAGAAGTATTTTCAAACAATCTTTACGAACATCCTTCCGCCATATTTTTTCTTATGTCCACCATATTTGCTCTTAGTGCTAAGGTTGCTGAGGAGCACCCTTAGGCTGTTCGTAAGGCCGCATGATGAAGGTTTTTCTAATATACAAGCCATATAAAGTTATGTTATGAGTTGTTTATTTCATGTTGAGTTGTTTATTGTTGGTCAGGACGTTGTAGGGGGAGTGTGAAGGGTGCAATGAATGGTATGCCAATTAATGCCTATAGGTGACTGGAATGAGTGAAGTGCAAATAAAAAAAAAATGTGTCTTGTGATAGAAGTGTATAAAGATGATCAAAGGAAGGGAGAGGAAGATGCGGGAAGTGGAGGAAAATAGGAGACAAGGATGAGATGGAGAGAATGAGTCAAGTGAAGGATACGGATGGCGGTGGCATAAAGGGAGATTGGAACGAATGAAGGACAGTGGGTGGGTACGCAAGGTGTATGAATGGAATGGATAGAGACGCAGATTATGTAAAATGAGTGCTGGAATGGCAGATAAACTAGGTAACCTTGATGTGTGTGTTTAGGGGAGGAAAGGACTAGTGCGTGTAAAGGCGCGGTCACACGGACAATTTTTCTGGCAATATTACACCCGGCAACGCAATTGCGGCCCAAACTCGGATATAATTGCGAGTTCTAATGTCAATTTATGATGACGGACGTGTCGGTTTTTGTCGACGTTGCCGCAAGACAAATTGCTGCAATTTTCCCACCCCAAACGCATATTATTTGACATTTATTTTTAATGCACGCTCTAATTCAATATACAGAAGCTGAAATACATAGCTATATAGTAACAAGAACCGATTACAAGACGAATTGTGAAGCCCTGTAGGGTGGTGTGGGGGGACACCGTACTATTAGTGGAAAAATATTCATAAAAAATCCATTTTTTACCTGAGAGAGTGCACACTGTGCCCAAAACAAACTTCACAATATGGCCCACCTATGGTACCCTCATGAATACTTAACTCAGATAATAAGGGTCATTTAAGGTTTTTTATAAATTTTTGACTGTGATCCCCCCAGTTCGGTGTGACCCCACCCCACCCTACCTCTTAGTCATGAAGTCTACCCTGTTGCTCGCATGTAGTTCACTGAGGGTGGCGCTGCATCCGTGGTGGCATGGTGGCGCGAAATTTGAATTAATTTTCGCGTTGTAGCCTTCGTACGGTGTTCGGTGTGACCCCACCCCACCCTACACTCTTGTACTCTAAACAGCAAAGGCGACCGGACACCCCTGCCGCCATCTTTTTCCCCAGCAGGAAAAACATCCCCACGGACTGATCAAAGGCCACAGTTTATACCCTAGTTAGTAAAATACGTAGCGCCTCTCTCTCTCTCTCTCTCTCTCTCTCTCTCTCTCTCTCTCTCTCTCTCTCTCTCTCTCTCTCTCTCTCTCTCTCTCTCTCTCTCTCTCTGTTCGTTCGTTCGTTTGCAAAAACACATCCCAGAATATTTCTTCTTTTAACCAGTTTCACATTATTTCCTCTCTCTCTCTCTCTCTCTCTCTCTCTCTCTCTCTCTCTCTCTCTCTCTCTCTCTCTCTCTCTCTCCTCTCTCTCCTCTCTCTCTCTCTCCTCTCTCTCTCTTTAAAAAAAACATAACATACAGACAGGAGGGAGTCAGGGTCAAGGCAAGGCAAGGGAGAGGTAAGATAATGATGGCTGCGCTGTGAGGGTTTGGTGCTAATCCTACACCTAATCCCTTCCCATCTCGCCCGTAGCATACACTCGACTCCTTTCCTCGTTGTGTGTGTGTGTATGTGTGTTTATATGTGTGTGTGTGTGTGTGTGTGTGTGTGTGTTGCTTGAAAATATTACATAAGAACATAAGAACATAAGAAAATAAGGAAGCTACAAGAGGCCGCGAGACCTACACGAGGTAGTTATTACTTGAATAAAGTCTTACAATATTTGACAATGAAATAAGAAATAACATACATACAATAAAATACAACCAGGGACCTGGATCTTTCAGAATAAAACAACAACAATGTGCTGATGGAGGCAAAACAATAAGAAAGAAAGAATTCATACACAAAAATAAACAATAAAACGTGGTTTAAAAGGACTTTCCTCCTCTACACTGGCTTAAGTTCCCTCCTTTTATCACCCACCCTCCTCGCACCCTTCCTTCCTCCTTCCTCCTCATCCTTCCATCCTTCTGTCTATTTCCTGCCCACTACCTCCCCCTAACACCCTGTCTCGATTCACTCCTCTCCTGAGGTCTCCTCTCTCTTTCTTCCTTCTCCACATTATTTACTCTGTCGCTGTCCTTATCACACATTACACACTCTCTCTCTCTTTCTCCTATTGTCGCTTATTTTTGCCAGTTTGAGAGAGAGAGAGAGAGAGAGAGAGAGAGAGAGAGAGAGAGAGAGAGAGAGAGAGAGAGAGTCAGGTGTTGTGTGTGGGACGGCGCGAGTATAGCACCCTTGGGAAAACTTCTAAATCTCTTCCCCTACCTTCGCCGCTCCCACCACCATCACCACCCACTCCAGTCACGGGGAAAGGATATGAAAGAAAGGCAAGAATGGAAGCTGAAAACTGAATAAGGAAAGATTGCAGAAAATGATAAGAGGTGCAAAATGCTGGAGGAGGAAAGAGAAGAGAGTTTATGAAAAGGGAATGAAACACACGGAAAGACAGCGGAGTACAGAAGAGAGAAAAGGGAGTTTGAAAAAGGGATATTGAATAAAGAGAGAGAAAAAGAGTAGCAGCTGACCTGATCTGACCTTCAAATCCATATCTCGTCTCTCTCTCTTCTCTCTCTCGTCTCTCTCTCCTCTATCTCTCTCCTCTCTCCTCTTCTCTCCTCTCTCTCTCTCTCTCTCTTTATATCTTGCTGAAATAATATCTATGTATTTACGCATATAATAACTTTCCAATATTACTGTGTTTGTGTGAAAGAGAGAGGAGAGGAGAGAGAGAGAGAGAGAGAGAGAGAGAGAGAGAGAGAGAGAGAGAGAGAGAGAGAGAGAGAGAGAGAGAAGAGAGAGAGAGAGAGAGAGAGAGAGAAGAGGAGAGAGAGAGAGAGAGAGAGAGAGAGGGTAGAAGGAGAAGGCTAAAGGAATTTACTGGAAGCGGGGGTAGGGCGCTAGAATTTATACAGGTTGTGGCCTTTGGTCAATCCGTGGGGATGTTTTTCCTGCTGGGGAAAAAGATGGCGGCAAGGGTGTCCGGTCGCCTTTGCTCACCAAGCAAAATTTAAATGAGTTATGGCTGGTAAAACATTTTCTTTGTTGACGGTCTATTAATAACTAAAAGTTTTAGGGGATACCAACTTATTATTGATTACTTTGATGTGGTCTGTTGACTGTTTTACGTCTGACGCACTTGCCATACACAAGAATCCATTTCAATCATTCACCACCCTATTTGTGAACCAGTTTCTCCCTATTTCTCCCTATTTTTCCAAAGATGCTTCTTCAGATACATCTTGAGAAGCCAAAATTGCCATTCAAATTATTGCTACCTCTGAAAATCCGTGTGACCAAAACACGACAAGGTGTTGCCTTTGCTGAATAATTGCAGCCTGAATATTGACGCAAAAATTGCTCATGTGACCGCGGCTTAATGCATGTACTGTAGGTGGAAAAGTGAAATACATAAGGGTACTATAGATGCAGTTTAGACCAATACAATACAACACAACCAATCGGTGGTGTTAAGTATCCTGAACGTTTCGTTCCTATCATAAGGAGTATTTCTAATCCACACAGCTATCGGAAATTAAAAATAACACATGAGGGGTCTGGGGGGGCGAAACCCCCCCAGTGAGGCTAGGTTATGTAATCAATGCCCGGGTTAGGATAGTTAACTAGCAGGGGGGTCTTGGGGGGCGTAGCCCCCCAGTCATGTCAGAAGAGTATTGGTCAAAAGGGAGTATTGGATGAAACTGCATATTTACCTTAATGAGTATGTGGAGGATAAAGGAATGTGTGATTGGTGGGTAAGGATGTCTGAGAACACCTGAATGGTACTAATGAGTAAAGCGAAACTTATGAATGAATGGTTTAATGATGGAAGCTGAGGTAGTGAGATGTTATTCTAGGCAAGTTCAAGACCACTGGTGTATGGTAGTGTGTATAGATGGATGAATGTAGGGAGCAAGTTGTTTAAGATGAGGGATGAGGGGATGGATGAGACAGTGCAGCACTTGGTACTGTATTGCAGGAGATATGATAGGGAGAGAAGAGCTGTTATATGTAGGCTATATGTGGTCATGAATGAGGGAGGGATGGTCAACTGGAATGAAATGCAACGGTTATAAGGTATTAACAGGGATAATAATTTATACTTGTAAATATAATTTATAACGGTACTGAACTACTGCACAATATAGTGAGACAAAAATAAAACAGAAAATATAAGCTGTAAAGCTTGTGGAGCCCGCCAACTCCTGCGGAATATTAACCGGCAGGGCTATGAAGCAGAGGGAAATTGTGGGGTTAAAACACATAAAAATCACTAGAATGCAGGCTTTCATTTCAACCTAACCCATCTACTGTAACATGTCAAGTCGGTATTATTTCGGTGCTGAGCTGGGGGGGAATCTCCCCTGCTCATTCACTAACCTAAACTAGACATATAGTCAACTGGCCAACATAACATAACCACATAACCTTACCTAACTATTCAGGCTATTGCTGGTATTTAATCCCTGAATGCAGAAACACGGGTAAAATAGGAACACTCGCCGACGAAACAAATTGGAACACCCGCCGACGTCGGCGAGAATTCCTATCGGCGACAGTTCCAGGTACCGTCTAGTTGCTTGGATAATGGGTGGGTATTAGTTCGGTAGTGAGCTTTCAAAAGGCCTAGGATTCTTACCTACATCATCGTGTAGATTTCTTCATTCTGAGTATTTTTAACCCAATTTCCCATAGCACAATTGAATAATAATGGAGCTACATGTACTACTGAAAATCCACCGTTATTTTAGCCACAAACGGTTAAGTTAGGGTCAGATTAGGTTAGGTTACCGTAGATAACAGTCAAGTCGCCACCTGCAGTCATGTCGCCAGCCGCCAAATATTACGAATTATAGCATCACTACTGATTTTTATGTGCCACTGAAGATGTTACACAGTAGTTTATATCATGATCTACCCTGTTTTTCAGCGTTGTTTTATGTTTTGTATCTGCAAATATAACTGTTGCGCATTTTGCTTCTCAAGTTTTTCTTCGCGCGACGACAGACAGTACCTCATCACCTTTCGGGCGGCAGGACACAAGACTTGCCAGATCTTTCAAACTTGAATAGAATTTGCTTTCACGTTGGCAGAGGAATTTTTATATATCCAAGCATCTTCCGCAGATAATATATATAGAGACTTGTTTTACTTTACCTCTAATTTCCCTGAATTCCCCAGAGTGGCGACTCAACTGTTGGGTTAAAATACTAGCTGACGACTTTACTATAGTAGGTATAACAACGTCGCCATTCGGTTTTATTTCTATAATTTGTACATTTATAGCCCTAATATGACACAGATGAAGACACAAAATGACACAGACTTTCCAGATAGCCCCTTCTAACTTTCCTGAAATCATGGATGTAGAAATGTAAGTATTAACGCCACCACACGTCTGTAAATAACAAAGAAACGTTGTCCTGGCGACTTTACTGTTATCTACGGTAGGGTCTCTTTAAAAAGAGGGTACCACCATTCATAGGCCCTATGTTAAACGCTACAGCCTGGGGCTACATTCAGAGAGGCTTACTTCCGGTCTGCACGACCTAGCGACGTCCAACAGCTGTTCTGGGCAACTTTTGGCATTCTGCAGGCACATTGATGACGTACTTAAAGACATTAAGCTGTCAAAACATAGCGACCACGGTAGGGGTGGCGTAGAGCACGCAATATACATAAAAATACTCATAAATTGAGTATATATGATGTTTTCTGACTCAAGAACTGAACAGGGCAAGTATACAAATGAAATTAGGCCATAAAACTATCTCCTACCCTCGTGGTGAGTTTATTATGAGTTTGTTATGGGGTGATGAGCCGAGTGGTGAACGGCGGCACCTCACCGAGACCCTGACCGAGACCACCTCGCCTCACCACCCCGGCGGGTAGCTGCCACTAACCGCCACGCATCAGACTGAAGGTATAATGGCTCCCTTTTCTTTAATAAAACCCCAAGCCCTTGTCCATCCAGCCGTGATGGGTATCGGGTGTTAGCCGGGGTTTGTGACCCGCCTCCCGGGGTGGTTGCTTCCCCCAAATGGCAGGAAGACCAGTTACGAATAGAGAGATTATCAAGCGGAAAAGATCACCCATAGTGACACCGTAGCGCCACTGCCATATCTCGTACCAGAATCCCCGAGACTTCCGGGTTGTACAAATAGAGGAAGTTAGTTAAAGTAATCGTCCAGACCCAAATTTTTTTTGCCGAATTATGTTGAATTCAAAACACCTAATCCACCAAAAAAAATTGATTTCCAGGCCTTATTTCCGTAAAAACACGACTTTTGTAAAAAGCGCGCGCAAAAAAAAATCTTCCCTCCAACAGGGCTACGACTGTTATTGATGACGTCAGAACAGGGACGCCCGCAGACACTCTGTCTGACACCTGTCGGCAAATGTTATGATGAGCGATTGTACTTCGGTGTCAGACAGTGAATCTTTCGCTGTGACAGATCTAGAGTACGATGCTCAATCTGACACCGAAAGAAATGACGCTGGTCGAGTATACTATGAGGAAAACGAACCTCAGATTGTCATGGGATCCTATATGTTTGAGCCCGAGTACGAGGTGGATGAACAGGTGTTAGCAGAGCCTGAGGTTCAGCAGGAGGACCTGGCACTTCTCCAAAACATGGATTGGTAAAAAAGGTTAAACCATGTGTGTGTGGGAATCACAATGAAGGTACTTTCGAGAAAATCCTATGGTTAGTTTTGGAGCTACAGTCAAACGTAATTACTCGGAAACCACATACTAGCATTAACTACAGCAAAGAGTTGGAAAATATGCGGGAAGGAAGGCAGAAAGTGTGACAGCCACACCACCACAGGGTCTCTCACCACAGGGCACGCCCACGCCCACTCCACAACTGGTTTACTTGGTTTACTTGGTCTTGTTAAGAGGCAAAGCCTCACATCGTGGTGGTGCCATCGCTACCCTCACTACACACCGTTTCTCAACACAACTGCTCGCCCCATCACACTATAGGCGTGAATCACCACACGCCACTCCGCCACTCCACTCCTACACACGCCACTCCTTTCCGTGTGCAAACTTTTCTCGAAAGGCACAGCTGTCTTGCTGCACCCATAAAGGATGCATGCATGTGGCATATAGCAAAACAAATCTATCAGAAACACCCAAATATCTTCAAGTACTATATTTATCTCTGTGTTTACGTGCCTCTCTGATCAAGCGCGGGAAGATGAGCCTCCCTGATGCTGCGTCACCGAGCCTGAGCCTGAGCGTCTGCAAACCTTGAGAGCGTTTTGAAAACGGGGGAATTTTGCAGAATTTTGATTGCGGATTATTTAAAAAACGGCTGACTGGATACAAAAAGTGACGACGTATTGTTGATATACTCGTTAATGGCTATGATTTGATTGCATTAAATCAGGAATGATGAAATGGTCTGGACGATTACTTTAAGCTAAACACCGTGCCCTTTAACTCTTTCTGAATGTCTGCCCTGGGCGCCAGCTTAGTGCCAGGGCCTCTCCGTTCACCCAAGACCCGCGGAAGTTCTCGAGGCATGACCCCGCAATATATCATGTTATTTATACATGTATAAAGGATATACTGTTATCTTCGGAAATGTTTGTTCTATAAAATTATCACATAAATCACAGTAAAACATATTAAATAAAGGTCATTATGAGACTCAGAAGAATATCAGTACTTAAAAATTCCCTTTAAAACTCTCTTGTAAAATTTTTGTGGGCCCTTTAAAAGATGGCTTTTAAAACAAAAAATTTTTTTTTTTAAAAGCTTTTTTTGGAAATATTTATTTAAATTTTCCCCCCATAAAATTCCTTCTCCTTTTTTTTGGTTTTTTTCTTAAATTCCCCCCCCCCTTTTCCCCCCAATTTCCCCCTCCTCTTCCTTTCCTTTTGGGGCCCTTCTTTCCTTTTTCCCCCCCTTTTATTATTTCTTTTTTCTTCCTCCCCCCAAAAACCCAAAAAAAATCCCCGCCCCCCCTTTCCCTCCCTCTCCCCCTCTCTCTCCCCTTTCCTTCTCCTCTCTTTCCCCCTCTCTCCTCTCTCCTCTGTCTCCCCTTTCTCTCTCTCCTTTTTTTTTTTTTCCCGTAAAAGTAAAAATAAAAATATTAGAATATTTTTAAAATTATTATAATATATATAATATATTATTTAAATAATTATATTATATGATTATATAAAATAAAAAATTTTTATATTTATTATTATATTTTTTATGTTTTTAATTTTTTTTTCTTTCTATTTTTATTTTAAAATTTTAGAAATTTTTTTCCCCTCTTTTTTTCTCCCTTTTCTTTTTTTTTTCTTTCTCTTTTTCTCCTTACCCCTTTCCTCTTTCCCCTCTATCCCCCCCTTCTCCCCCTTCCCCTTCCTCCTCTTCCTTTCCTCCCTTTCCTTTCCCTCTCTCTTCCTCTCTCCCTCCTCTCTCTCTCTCTCCCTCCTCTCGTTTTTCCCCCAGCCTTTTCTCCTCTTTTCTCGCCGGAGAGAGAAGGAGAGAGAGAAGAAAGAGGAAGGAGAGAGAAGAGAGCGAGAGAGAGAGGGGAGAGAGGGGGGGCCGGCCGGGCGATTTTTTTTAGTTAACGCTAATGTATGCAGGGGTATTACTGCTTTATCAGAAAGCGAAATTATCCAAAGGAAAGTAATAAAATTCTGCTTCTATTGATATCTTCCATTTATAAATTGTCCCACAAAGTTTTTACATGACGACGAGTTTTTAAATGAATTTTAAGTTCATGCATATTTCTTTTAGTCTATAAAGATTTTATTTTTAATGTGTTTTAAAGTGTTTTTATTTAATCTTTTTAGAACAACTTTCAGAAAATAACAGTATATTTCCTTTAATACTGTAAACAAAGATATACTGCGGGGGGCTGCCTTGAGAACTTCCTCGGGTCTAGAGAGAACGGAGAGGCCCTTGGCACTAAATGGCGCCCTAAAAACTGTTTTGCTACTCTATTTTAAGGGGCTCTAGTTTGGTTAAGGTGGGGTTTGGTTTATTAACAGATGATTCAAAAAAAATAAAAAAACTATTAATACTACGGGATGAGAACGGAGAAGGTTTTCGGGGCGGGCCAGGAGGGGCGGGTCCCCCCAAAATTTTTTAAAAAAAAAAAATATTTCCGGCAAAACGAGTGCCAATTCATTCAATACCCCTCAAAAACATTCGGAAAAAAAAGTTTTCAGCCCGAAAATCGGGGAAAGTCCACTACCCGAAATTTTAACCATAACCTTATTTTAAACCTTCCAAAAAACCCCCTCCTTACCATAACCTCCAGCGGACCCAAGGGCGGGAAAAGAATTTTAAATTTTCCCCGGTTAGGTTTATTTGAGGTTACAAGTTTGTAATTTTTGGGGTGGGGTCTCGCCAGGAGGTTATTAGCGAGTATACGTCTTCAGTGTTGTGATATTTCCTTTGGGTAGTCAACTAGTCATATATTGTTTACATTCTGACTGTGCACTATGATTGGCTAACACTCAAAGGTTGATGAAATTATTCTTCTGATTGGCCAAGCGAGTCAGCTGGGTTCCATTCCGCATGATCGGAACGAAACGGAACGAGCTTGAAGATCGCATCATCGTGAGCTAAGAACATTCGGACGTTCTTTTGAAAATACATTTTTGTGGTGTTCGTAGCCCAAGATCTAAGATGGCCGCTAAGAACGCTCTAAGATGATCTTAGAGGCGGAAAGTTACGAACGTTCGAACATCCAGCCCCAAACTTGCATTAAAAAAAAAGACATTTTTTTCTTATTTTCTTCAATGCTAGTAAGTAAATTGCAACAATTTACACATACGTATACAAAAGTACATGTTATGATAGAGCACAGCTAAGCCACGTGTCGAACTGCGTTTGGGGATGATGATAATGATAATGATTCTTCGAAACCCCAAAGCCTTATAAATTAAAGGTAAGGCTTCGACTGACCATTCATATAATAGGGTATATATATATATATATATATATATATATATATATATATATATATATATATATATATATATATATATATATATATATATATACCGTATATGTGTGTACTAGCCGCAAAGCCGCCCTCCGGGCGGATTTTTTGGCTAGCTCCTGCGGAGGGCTATTGGTGGGCCGAAGGCCCACCAAACACAGACTCTCCAGATAGCCCCTTCTAACTTTCCTGAAATCATGGATGTAGAAATGTATGTATTAACGCCAACCCATTCACATCACCCCCAACCCATTCACTCACCCATTACCCATCACCCCCCCACCCATTCACTCACCCATTACCCATCACCCCCCACCCATTCACTCACCCATTACCTATCACCACACACCCATTCACTCACCCATTACCCATCACCCCCCACCTATTCCCTCACCCATCACCCCCAACCCATCACCCCCCACCCATTCACTCACCCATCACCCCACACCCATTACCCATCACCCCACCCATTCACTCACCCATTACCCATCACCCTACATCAAGGTTTCCTCAATTCTCGCAACCCACTTTTTTTTCTTCACAATGGACACATTTACTCACACCTAAAACACGGAATTTTGTGAAGCTTTGGATGTAATATAAGCTACTTATCACTGTACTCATATTCATTTTGCTTAAAAATGCCCCATGAATGAGATATATGCAGTTTTTTGGGCCAAAATATGACGTGGCCGCGGAACGCGCTGTGATTGGTTGTGACGTAGTCAGCGCAGAAACATCCCTTCCGCTTCCTTCTCTACCCCGCTTCCTCGCCTATATAGCTGGACAAAGAGAACACACTGTTTGTTATGTGCCAATCTGCTAAAACACCACGATTAAAACACCAGAGAGTGTTCATATCTGTGTCCAAAGACAAGAAAAAAAGTAAACAATGGTGGATGTCTACCATAGGCGTGATTCCCCTGAAGGAACACACATGTTACTCGTGTGTGTGTGTGTGACACTGTGTGTGTGTGTGTGTGTGTGTAGTATACATAGTACTACGTACGGATTGGTGATTGGTGTTTGTCTGTGTATGCAGTGATGAAGTAACAAACGCCTACACACACACACATGCACACACACATACACAACACACGCAGCGTTGTGTTATTGTGACTGCTGTGGGCACGGGAAGCATCCAAAAGAACATAATAACATAAGAAAATAAGGAAGCTACAAGAGGCCGTGAGACCTACACGAGGTAGTTCCTGTATAGTGATTGTGAATTTCCCCTTCATCTAGGGCCCTAGGCGATTCATTATGTACTCTTGACGAACTCATAGAAAAACAGGTATAGAGTGAGAGCGCCTTCCACCCACCCACACACACACACACACACACATCTGATCAAGAGCACACTGCGCCTTCCACACACACACATATATATATATATATATATATATATATATATATATATATATATATATATATATATATATATATATATGTGTGTGTGTGTGTATATTTACCTAGTTGTATTTACCTAGTTGTAACATACAGGAAAAGAGCTATGCTCGTATTGTCCCGTCTCCTAATTTACTATTATCCAGCTTGCCTTTGAAGTCCTGAATACTTCTTGCATTGTGTGTGTGTGCGTGGAAGGCGCAGTGTGCTCTTGAAGGATGTGTGTGTGTGTGTGTTGATGGAAGGCGCTCTCATTCTACCTGTTCTTCTATGAATTTGTCTATGATGTGTATGTATGTGTGTTGGTGGAAGGCGCTCTCATTCTACATGTTCTTCTATGAATTCGTCTATGATGTGTATGTATGTGTGTTGGTGGAAGGCGCTCTCATTCTACCTGTTCTATGAATTCGTCTATGATGTGTATGTATGTGTATTGGTGGAAGGCGCTCTCATTCTACTTGTTCTTCTATGAGTTCGTCTATCTGTCTAGCTGTAGGCTACATGTCATTGTAGGTTCATTTGAGCTCTTTGTAAGGAGTTGCAATGCCTAAAGTCATCACTTGCCTGTTGTCATGGGTCACTTGTCCCTGTCTAATCACTTCTTACTTATAAACTACAACTGATATATTCACAAACACAGTGAAAACCTACCACAAAACTTGAAGGAGGATTATTGGCCATCTTGCGGTAGTAGTAGAAGTAGGACTATTGGTTTGATAACTGGTCTGTATTCTGGGACTGAGAGTGCTGTGAAGTGTGGGGCAGGTGTATCCAGCTTTTTTCCTGTGAATACAGGAGTGAGGCAAGGGTGCGTCCTTGCCCCATCACTTTTCAACGCTTGTATGGACTGGGTGTTGGACAAGGTTGTGGATCGAAGTGATTGTGGAGCATCCGTTGGCAACACCAAGATCACTGATCTTGTTTTTGCCGATGATGCAGTAATCTTTGCTGAGTCGCTGGAGGTCCTGGTGATGGCTCTCGAGGCGCTGCACGAGGAGGCAAAGCCTTTGGGACTTGAGGTCTCCTGGCTCAAGACCAAGGTCCAGGTGTTTGGAGACTTACTAGATGAAGCAGTACAGTCTGTTCATGCGTGTGGCGAGGACATTGAGATCTTGGAAAGTTTTACATACCTTGGTAGCGCAGTCCATAATGACGGCGGGTCACGTCAAGAAGTCTTACGGCGGATTGGCATAGCCCACGGTGTTATGGACTCGCTCAGCGGGAGTATTTGGCGTTGTCGGTACCTGTGCAGGAGGACAAAGATCCGGATTTTCAAATCGCTTGTGATCCCTGTCTTACTCTATGGTTGTGAGACATGGACACTAAATAGTGACTTGAAGAGACGAATCAATGCCTTTGGTAATAAGTGTCTTCGCAGAATCATGGGGTATCGCTGGGATGATTACGTGTCAAATCAGCGATTGCACCGTGAGACTGAATCGAGGCCTATTACCTGCATAGTCCGTCAGCGCCAACTTCGGCTATATGGGCATGTGGCACGCTACCCTGAAACCGATCCTTCCCATCGGGTTGTATCTGTAAGAGACAATCCGGCGTGGAGGAGGCCAAGGGGGCGCCCACAAGGCTCGTGGCTGGGGCAAGTTGATGTTTCTTGTCGAGAGCTGCTTGGTATGGGAAAGGAGCCTGCATGGGAACTCGCGCGTGGTGACCCCCGGGAGTGGCGTCGTAGGGTTGGCGAGGCGACGCGCCCCCCGGCGTATGCCCCCAATGATTGATTGCGGTAGTTGGGGTAATGCAAGTTAATGTTACTGTGGAGCGGCCCGCTGCGGCCGCTTGACAACTCTGCGTTGTTGACGTCACAACATGGCGCCGGTCGTTTTGGGGCGCACAAATTTTCCTCCACTTAAAATGGCTGTATCATCAAAAATACTGCTCACATCGAAAATTCAGCATCACTTCCCTACTATATGAGTCTTGAAGATTTCCAATCTATCGTTACCTCAAGTAGAGTAAATGGGTTCATTCTCGCTAATAGGCTGCTAAAAAAAAAAAAAAAAAGTGATCGGAGCATCTCATACGTGGGCTTAAAACGTGTTCCTGGTCGACCCGGTTCCAAAACTGTGCCATATGATGGGATTGGAGCACTGGGGGCGGCACCTATCGCGGACACACAGACAGACAGACAGACAGACACACACACTTTCGCTTATATTATTATAGATGTAATTTCTGCGGTTAGTGACGGTTAGTTTTGGTTACCGTTAGGTTAGGTATTGGGTGGATTACGGATGCGAGTATGAAGACAGTTTTGTGAAGCGAGGCCGCGGGAGGAAGTTCAGAAGAGCAGTGAGCATGAAAATAACGGTAAAAAATAGCAAGAGAAGCAGCATTGATTTACCCCGGGGCGGTGATTTAAAGATTGAAAACAATCCGTCAGAGGAGGGAGTTGATGAAATGAAAGACTTTTGACTCTACTCTGTTTAGGAGACCTGTATGAGTTGATTCCACCAAACATGAGAGGCATACTCCATACATGGGCGGCTAAGGCCCCTGTACAGAGCAAGCAGTTGGGAGGGAGAACAAATGGATGCAGACGCGACAAACACCTAGCTTCTTAGAAGCTGATTTAGCTAGAGATTCGATGTGAGATTTCCAGTTGAGATATATAGTATAGGATAGACTAAGAATATTCTTTGTAGAGGAGGGAGACATATATATCTTTGAAGATTAATAAATATAATAAATATAATAAATATAAGTCTTTGAAGAAGAGAGGATAGTTGTCTGGAAAATATTGTCGAGTTGATAGGTGAAGAAATTGGGCTTAGGCAATAACAACACTCATTCATGACCAAGCACTCAAAATTTATCGAAATCAAAATAACCTGCACGCGTCAATAAATACGCAGCTGTAAATATAAGGATTCGGTTTTCTCACTCCCTCGTTGCTGTAATTCGTAGAACATGTGTAGCACAATGACTTCCACTCATGTCCTTGTCCACGCTGCTCACCTCAACACGCCATGCGCTCTGGCCACCTGCACGCCACACTTCCACAAAACTCGCCTTTTCTTACGCGCTCGCTACCTTCCCCCAGCTTTCCTGAAACAACCCCTGCTTGGCAAGCCTGGCGGACCGTACTTACACAACACGCAGCAAGCAAAAGGGCAATGGAAACAGGAATAATACGTATACAAGGACTGTGAAGGCTCTTTGTTTATGACAAAATAAAGGTGAATCAGTGAAGCCATTCATAATGTACTGGGCATTAATAGGCCTAACCTCTGAGTTATAAATAGACTTTGGGCTTATTGCATACAGCTTTATTGCATAAGAGGAGGTTCATCTGAATTGTTTCTTCATATTTTCGCTGTTTAGATTAGCGTCACCTGCAAGCAGTATCAGCATTATCAGCAATGGCCTTTAATATCAATATTTTAGTTTAGTACATTGAGTAGGAAAGTATCATTATTTTTTTCCCCCAGAAAATCAATATGCATCTGCTAGAAGTATTCCTCTAAGCCGAATTTTTCAAATTTTAATTGGTTCCAGCTTCTCTCCCTTTCTCGACTCTCATACAATTCAATCGTACGTTAAGTTTCTGTGCGTCATCATTTATAAAACCCATTAAACATCTTATCTGTCTCCCATTGGAAAAAATAGAAGTGTTCTACGTTGCGTGATCTCGATCAGCATAACCACAGATGAGAGAGGCAGAGAAAAAGAGAGAGAGAGAGAGAGAGAGAGAGAGAGAGAGAGAGAGAGAGAGAGAGAGAGAGAGAGAGAGAGAGAGAGAGAGAGAGAGAGAGAGAGAGAGAGAGAGAGAGATATGATATGAAGGGAGGGGAGGAAGGAAGAAGCTAATGTGCCTTTCCCCTCTTGTTCCCCTCCAACCTTGCATATTTTCCCCGGCGCTGCACTTTATTGATTTACTGGCACGCAAATGCACCCGGCACGCACTGATTTACACGCGCACGCGCACACACACACACACACACACACACACACACCGTTACCGGCAACACCGCCACGATGGTCAAGTGGTAGCGCGCTGGTCTGCCATTCTGTGCACATGGTAGTCGGTTCGAATCCTCACTGCTCCCGGGGATTTCTCACTTCATAAATTCGGGTGGTTACTGTCCCCCTTGAGCAGGGGGATGGGTGTGTGTGGTGTGTGAGGTCCCAGCATTACCACCCAAAGATCGGTAATAATGAGCTCCAAGCTCGCACCGGGAGGGTGAAACTGACGATCGCGAGTTGACTCGCGTGGACAAGACCATGGGTGGGTGGGTGAATAATACACACACACACACACCGTCTGGACGGCTCAGTTGGTAAGGGCGTCCGGCACCATTCTGTGGTCCGGGGTTCGATCCCCGGCCCCGCTCATACCCGGGGATTTTTCCACTGAGAAATTCGGGTGGTTACTGTCCCCCTTGAGCAAGGGGATGGGTGTGTGTGGTGTGTGAGGTCCCATTATGGGACATCACACAGCATTACCCACAGATCGGTAATAATGAGCTCCAAGCTCGCTCCGGGAGGGTGATACTGGCGATCGCGTGTCTGACTCGCGAGGACAAAACCATGGGTGAATGACACATACACACACACACACACATACACACACACACACACACTCACATATACCTACATTGCATCGTAATACCATTATAATACCACAATGAACGCAATTCAAGCAGGTTATGCATATAGGATAAGTAATTAAGTATAGTTCACATTTACGTAGTTAATTTGCATACTTATCAATTATGCATACTTCAACATACAAGTAATCATGATCAACGTTCATCGCAGATTAAGCATAATAGAAACCGTCCTTTTCTCGTCCTCTCCTATTTTCTCCTACTCCTCTTCCTCCTCCCCCGCCTCCCTCTCCTTGTCCACCTCCTCTTCCTCAGTGAGACATGACCCAAATATTATATGCACACACACACACACACACACACACACACACACTCTCTCTCTCTCTCTCTCCTCTCTCTCTCTCTCTCTCTCTCTCTCTCTCTCTCTCTTTCTCTCTGTTGTTTGGAACCTAAAGCTGAACACAGTGGTGACAGTGCACGGAGTGAAGCAGACACGTGTATGGTAGGTAGTTCCCCAGCCAGCATGCACATAATCGGTGCCTCAAAGCTTGGTTCTCTTCATTCACATGCACCATTCTTTTCCCTCCCAACTTTCGCTTAATTCCCCTCATTACTGAAAAAGCCCACATGCCACTGCCCGTTCTTGTCGACCAAATAACCTTTTATCTCTCTTCTTACTACGTCATTCTCATCACACTTATAATTTCCTGTCCCTTTGACGATGATGATATCTATAATCGAAATTAATCATACACGGCTTCTCATTTGTGTATATCTTTAAGGATGTGTCGTCCATCCCTCCATCGCACCTCCCTCTCCCTCTTTGTCTCTGAACGACCGCCCTTCTCTAGCTCACTCCCAGTCATCGGTCACTGACCCGCACAAGGACGCGGCTGTTTGTTTGTCGTGTTTGTTTTTCATTTTCTTCTTTACAGTAGAAGACTAGAGCATGTACATGAGATTCCTAGCCCTTATGAGGGCAAGTATGTTATATTTCCAACTATAGTCCCCACGAATTAAAAGAATTAAGATGTCTACTCAGGTGCCAACCCACGTAGGAATGCGGTCATTGACCCCTCTCTCTCGCTCTCAGCACATGCTTGACTCAGAGTCTGCCGCTACCTCTGTTGTTGCTGCTGCCGCAACGTGACGCCTCATTTTAAGGATGAAGATGTTTTGGAAGATTGTGCTGTGTTATTTAACTGCATAATAAAACGCCTCGCGGTAAGAATTCGCTGTTTTTATTAATCCAGGTGAGGTCATTGACCCTTAAGAGAGAGAGAGAGAGAAAGAGAGAGTGTGTGTGTGTGTGTGTGTGTGTGTGTGTGTGTGTGTGTGTGTGTGTGTGCGCGCTCGCACGTTCTGTTGCTTATGTCAGCACAGGTAATTGATATCAATGTTTACATGTATAACTTCATTCTTCAAACATGAATCACACAACCGTAGAATAACTGACAGAGAACTTACTCTCTGAACTCTGCTTCCTTCACACATCAGATATGTCACACAAATAAGTGCGAGGTGCCTTGCTGACGTGCATTGATATTGTTCTTAAGAGAGCAATTTTAGGGGTTTGATACGGCAGCAAGCTGCGAGTATGATTTTTTTCCTTAGCTATTTTGACCAAACTACATCTTTATGAATCTTTATCGCGTGCTAGATACTTATTTTGTATCAAATGGTAAACATGTACGTGTAAAAATGAGTTACTGTTGTAATGTGGTACACAGTCCATTTGGAGTTAATCATTATAAATGTAAAGGTTCACTGTGACGCCGCAACAATTGAGTTAGGCAGGCAATTGAAGCCTTTGAATCCTACTTTCACTCTGAGCAACCTTAAAAACGGGGGTGGTATCGTGATTTTGTTTTGTTTTTGTTTTATGCGTTCGAGCCGTTGCTTCACTTTGACAGCTTTGATAGATTTTCCACGTTCGTGGCGAATGGAGAAGGATTTATATAGTGACGCCAGTGATTATGAGAGGCTCATGTCGCCCTCTGGTGTCCTCCGATGTACCCGGCGTTGAAGGATATCATGAGTGTGACTATATATGTTTGTATGTCTGTCTGTCATTGTCTTTCATACTAGTCACCGCTATGGCTGACGCGCGTTCATGCTTGTAGCAGCACACCTGCAGTGTACAATAATGTCTATCGAAATAGGGCACAGCGGTGGGTACTCCCGGGCGCATATTCTCCAGGCGTTCGCCCTTTTCGTCAGACCGGTAGGTTAGGTTAGGTTAGAAAAACGTTAGGTTAGGTTAGGTTAGGTTAGGTTTAGGTTCACTAATGGTCCGGTATCTTTGTGTAGGAGTCACAATGAGGTATTTTCAAGAAAATCCTGTGGTTAGTTTCGGAGCTACAGCCATGCGTAGAGGGCCGCCACCCTGCCGAAAAGGGCGACTCTTGTATTGAGGAATATGCCTCCCGGGCTCTGGGGATAAAAGTGGCCGAATCTGACCACCGCGGCAGCAGCAGATGCGGCATCTAGATCCAGGTGTAGCGTGCCAAAATAATACTGGAGGGGTAGCTAAGGAGATCAACCACATCCTCATTAGTACTGGCTGGAGGATCCTACAGAACTGCAGGGTTTACCGGGGTGCCGAGTCCTTTGCAACAAACAATCTTTTGCAACTGCAACTTACTACAGACTTGTTATTGCTACACTAAAAGTCCATGTCCAAGTCCATGTTTCAAGCCTGCAGAAGATTCTCAAGAGGTAACCATATTTTATCTTGAAAAGCTGAAGGAATTGACATGTGCCCATGAGTATGCAGTGGCAGTTTCAAATCAGTTCAATGTGCTCGGTGACCTCGGTAACCCGGTGTGATGGTGTAAGAGATCCGCCGAGACCTTTCTTTTTTTCTTTTTTTTTACGTTGGAGCCTATAGCGCCTGTAGGCTATTATTATTTATTTTTATTTAAAGGCTATTATTATTTTTGTATGGCGATGCCGTAAAAAAAATATGTACGGTGGTATAAGGGAGTAGTAGTATACAACATAATGTACTATACACCACATGTACTAGAAGAAAATTGTTAGGAAAGATAAGCATGAGTAATACATAACATCAGAATGAGCGAAACAATACCTCAGAACTATCATGAGTGGGTATTTAAGATTTACATTAGCTACCCATTAAAAGTCACGGGGTGTGTAATATGGTTATGCGTTACGAAGATAGAGGGCGTGAGAGTAGCTTTATAAAGGTGCCAGCGCGTATTTGATCAAGTTTCATTACTCTTCCTGTTATTCTTTTCACATGCATCAGAGTACACTTAATTTTTGTGGTTTTGGGAATCATGCGTCACTATTAGTTAAGCGCGTCCATCTATCTGCCTTGTGTGTGGGGTACAGAATAACGTATGAGTCTCTAATTGCACAAAAGCAGACTGGAAGTACAGTATTTAGGGACAAAATGTGGTTTATCTTCAATAACATGTTTCATGAACTGTAACAACATGAATATTCACGTTGGATATCAAAGAAAACGCTTGTTACCAGGTACCGTACATATTTGACAGAGGCCTCGCATCATCTCCCCTCTCCCTTCTATCCCCCCCCTCCCTGCTTGCCTCCCCTCCCTGCTTTGCCTCTCTCCTGTCTCTTCTCGCCTCCCCCTGCCTCTCCTCCCCTCCCCCATCCCTGCCTGTTCTCCCCTCCCTCCTCCCTGCCTGCCCCCCCTGCCTCGCACACTGCCGCTCCGCCATAAGTACACGTTTGACTCAGTGATCTTTCGCCGCCGTAATCTTGCATCATCCGAGCCCCCGTTGCGTTGTGGATCAACACGCTTGCCCCATCACTTCCCCAGGCCCCAGGGAAGGTGTGGAAGGTGAGGAAGAAGGGATAGGTAGGGAGATAAGATAGGGAAAAGGGATAGATAGGGAGAGTGTAGTGGGCTTAGTTAGTGATAGATGTATATGGGAGTGAGGAATATGAGCCCCGTTGCACCCCTGGACCTCTCCTTACAGTATATAGCGCTGCTTTTGTGCTCTTTACACAATGTTTATTTCTTGATTTATAAATGCACATACTTGCTGTAGTAATCTGCTGCTAGACAGTAGCCTTATGCAGTGATAACATACAGGGTGATTTAGTGCACAAATGTGAGCAGGGCTTTGAAACGGTTTAAGGGAACGAAAACGAAAACTGAAACGAACGAAATAGTGTTCGGAACAAAAACGGAAACCTTCATCACATTTACTGATCCGCAGCAAAAACGCTATTTTAAAATCCCTGTAACCAGTTAATAACGTTATTTTTTCGTTCCATGCCATAATTATTTGGTCAATAATCCATTTTCACTTTCAGTAGCTTGTGTTATGTCAGTAGTATGTGCTTCAACTTTTAACTGTGTTCATAGCCAAATGCTTGGTACGCCAAATTTCGGTGTGAGTGTTCAAGTTCGAGTCCTTGGAATACCACATGTATTCATTGATTTAATTGATTAGGTTTATTTAATTAGTGGGTTGGTGCAAAGACTACTCTATTGGTTGGTGATATTACAAATTGATATATTTTTTACCACATATAATATAAATAAATAATTTAATGATTCATGTCTTTAGTTTACGGCAACTGAGATTTCATACTTCTACACTAGGCTTCCTGTATTGTATATGTAAATGTGTTGCCATATTTAAGTAGTACAATAATATAGTTCTTACGACATCTAAGGGTTTGATTTTGTTGGATACTATGCACCATGAAATCTATGGCTTTATTATCATCTATAAGAATGTAGCCATGTATAGGCATTATTATTTATTAGGGCTAATGGCATATTCAATACATGGCTTAAGAATAACGTTCTAACCGGTTTTCATTTCTTTCTAACAGGTTCAGGAACGTTATGTTAGGAGGAGGAACGAAAAGCGAAACGTTTATAATACTGTTTCTGATCGGAACGAACCGTTTGAAAAATATTTTCGTTTTTAAGCCTTGGTTAGTAGTAGTAGTATATATTAGACAACAATGTGAGTGCAAACTCCAATCGTGTTGTTGCTGTCGTTGGTCACTGGTCTCGGGGTAGTGCCTCGGGGTAGACCACATTCCGTATGATTCCACGGGGCGCCAACACTTCGACGGCATCAGCACAGCCAACCCTTTAACACGGGTGTAGGCAAGTAGACTCCCACGTAGCTCTTGGTCTGGCCCTGGCACTTGTTGATCGTCAACACGATCGTCAAATGCAACACTGATAGGAAATTGCAGACGTCGCATGCGGAATCCAGTGCCAGACGCTGCCTGCGTGATGATGGGTACGCGATGCAGGTAGAAGTCGTCGCCTCGGCTCGGTCCGGTGAAGACCTGCAGCTGCAGCACGTTGGCAATGATGCCACGCACGACACAGATGGTGCCGTTGACGATGCCGGTTGGGCAGATGTTGCGCAACACCATTACATCACCGGTACACCAGTTTTCAGTGTAATGTCGTGCTGCGGCAGAACCGGCATATCAATCTTGTCGGCTACCCAAAACAGACAGACAGATACACGGCTACTGTTTTAGTATATTAGAATATAGAGCCCAAGCACACACACACACACACACACACACACACACACACACGCACACACACACAGTTGCGTAGCTACGGGGGGGGCATGGGTGGGCACGTGCCCCCCCACGAGAAGCCGGTGCCCCCCCAGATGCCCACCCACTGGCCACGGCTGCCGTGTGGTGTGGGAACCGTGTTCCACTAGGTAGGACTGAGGGAGCATGCATGGAGTATTATGAATAATTTCTACTGATGACTTACCCTCGACCTCAAATACAATAAATATTTTTCTTCTGCTTGAATGAAAGAAACATGCCTCTGAATCTGAGTTAAATGCATATACTTTCTATTTATCACTTTTAACACCAACGAAAATTACACCAGTTCCCCTTACAAATTTTCTATAATACCTTGTGTTGGTACGTGTCTCCCTCTTGTACGTGTCTTATACGCGTTCTCTGGATCGACATAACAACACAGTCAGTGACCGATCATTCGTGGCCTTGTACGGCAGCGACCACTGCTGATGCTTTGTGGGATGAAGTTGAGAGAAACTCAGCAGCTCATGGTTTTGATACTTCAGAGTGTAGAATGTGTAGATCACCAAGGAAACGGAAACTGTCTACACAATGGAGACGTTTTGGTTAAGTAAAAAAGTACTACATACCGCCAGAATTTTAATTTCCTAATTTCTTTTGTGGACCTCGGAGATTGTTCATATACGAGTGGTTGTTCATAAATTCTTATGTACATATTCTTATCATTCATTTAAAGTTGGTTTCGTGCCTTATAATGAGGTAATAACATATCTTGTGAAGTTTTGTTGATGTGGCCATATACGTCAAGGGATGAATCGGTTTTTACACATGTGTATAAATATTTCTTGATCTATAGTTTTATTTAAATATTCCCAGTGGTCACCACCTACCAGGATTTTGTTGTTACTGATTCTATTGGAAAACAGTCAGAGAACACACTCTGATTTCAGTGTTAAGGATTCAACACGAATTAACTTCTTCTATCCTATTCTAGATCATATGTTAACATAAATGACAAGGCGCTTCAGTAATGAAGCATGTGAACTTATGAAAGCATTACAGGCACTGACTCCACAAAGTACTGAGTTTTGTATAAGTGGTAATATATGTATTTAATTTTTGGTCATGACTGCTTTATTTCGTTCTCCAATCAGCAACTGGATGATACCCTACAGTACTCAACACACACACCTAGAATAAAATCTAATAACCTTCCATAGTCCATACGACATCAGATATACTCTTGATATCGGTCAGAATGCAAAATATGCAAGGGGGGGGGAGGGTCTTGGCACTGTAAGTGAAGGTAAGTCCCCAGTCCCCACCAAACTTCCCAGCTGTATGGTCTTGTTCGGCTCATCTAGTGCCCCTCTATAGTCAGCTGTGCCCCCCTAGGTGCCCCCCCAATGATAAATACCTAGCTACGCCACTGTACACACATGCACACACACACTCATGCACATGCATGCATGCACACACACACACACACACACACACACACACACAATAACATAAGAACATAAGAACATAAGAAAATAAGGAAGCTACAAGAGGCCGCGAGGCCTACACGTGGTAGTTCCTGTCACCTAACACTACCTACATCCACCTTTCATCCCCATCCATGAACCTATCCAGCCCCTCTTTAAAGCTCCCTAATGACTCCGCACTAACTACCTGTCTACTGAGACCATTCCACTCATTCACCTCCCTATTTGTGAACCAGTTTTTCCCTATTTCCTTTCTAAATCTACGCTTTTCCAGCTTGAATCCGTTACTTCTTGTTCTACCCTGGTTAAAAGCCGTAAGAACTTTTCCTACCTCTCCTTTATTAAATCCCTTTATCCACTTAAAAACTTCTATCAGATCGCCCCTTACTTTGAGTCTCTCGAGTGAGTGTAATTTTAATAACTTCAATCTCTTCTCATAACTAAAGTTACGCATCCCTTGTATCATTTTGGTCATCTTTCTTTGCCCTGTTTCTAACAAGGTTATATCCATCCTGTAATATGGAGACCAAAACTGAACCGCAAAGTCTAGGTGAGGCCTGACTAGAGTCAGATAAAGCTTTAGAATAACTTCCGCACTTCTACTTTTAACACTTCTGGTAATGAATCCTAATACTCTATTAGCTCTATTTCTGGCCTCAATACATTGTTTCCTAGGTCGGAGGTCTGAGCTCACCCTCACTCCAAGATCTTTTTCACCTTCTGATCTTTTCAGCGATACATTGCTTATGGTGTATCTATTACCAGGGTTTTTTCTACCAACATTCATAACGCTGCACTTATCAATATTAAATTCCATCTGCCATCTGACTGCCCACTCGTTAAGTTTATCTAAGTCTCCCTGCAATATGTTTACATCAGACTGTGATCCAATAATCCTACATACCTTAGTATCATCAGCAAACTTGCTGATATCACTGCTAATCCCACTATCCAAGTCGTTGATGTAAATCAAAAATAGTAATGGACCCAAAACAGACCCTTGTGGAACTCCACTTGTCACCAGTCCCCATTCAGATTTAAACCATTAATTGTAACCCTTTGTTGCCTATTACTTAGCCAAACTCTGATCCAATGAAGAACCTTCCCATCTATTCCATGAGCCTTAACCTTATTTAAGACACATACACACACACACACTCACACACTCACACACGCACACAAACGATAAGTCCATGAGTCTTAGGAGTTAGTGAAATGCGGCAAGGCATTACCGCAGAGTTTCTTCCTGGAATATAATACGCTGAAAAGTATTTTTAGCCCAAAACCCCCCTTCAAAATTATTCAATCGACATGGGACCAAGCCGCTAACCACCTAAGATTTATTTGCGATTTTTTTAGCCAATTCTCATCAAAATTGAATTTACAGTATCGACTACCCAAAACAAACAGACTATTAGCGTACTGGTTATATATTATATGTATGTGTTAATCGATACTAATACAGGATGTCTGAGTGTCTGTGTGTCTTGTACTGGCGCCTACCGGATGCTGAGTGTTGACACCTTTTGATGACATTATGCTGACCCAAGCAGCCACGCCATCCCATCATGATGACGTGGATAGCCTGGTCTTGGGAAGCACGACGTAAACACCTCGCTCACCGGCTCACCGGAACATCAGCTTCCGGCCAGCTTTCCTCATATGCGGGAGGACGCAGTGGGAGAGGACAGAACTAGAAAGAGCTACAGGAGACGCGTTAGCTTGCGCTCCACCAGACGACACGTTCCTGAGTGTCTGTTTGTACTCCACACCCAGGAGGTGTGAGAGTACCTTGTCACGTAAATAGTTGTTCTGGCTCTGTCTATTAGACATTAGTTTCATTGGCCGTTGTAAAGAACCCCGTGACATTATTATTGTATAAACTTCACAAGTGTACATATATATATATTATATATATTGTTTATAGTATATTGTCTTACTCGAATCCTTTGGCACTAAAAGAATACTTATAAATTACGTATAGAACCGCTCGACCACGAATAGCCATGTACCACTTTATTGATGTGTACCTCTGGGCAACGAAGCAAGTTACCTGCCCGTCAAGATGGCATCATCCGGCAATCACCCTTTTATACTGGTCACCCATACTGGTTAGTAACCAGTATCAACATGGTGTGATCCCGTTACCCGTAAAATAACCATACTAAAAAGGGTAACAAGACAGACAGACAGACAGACAGACACACGGCTACTCCTATAGTATATTCAATCAATCAATCATTGGGGGCATACGCCGGGGCGCGTGTCGTCTGGCCCACCCTACGACGCCACTCCCGGAGGTCACCACGCGCGAGTACCCATGCAGGCTCCTTTCCCATAACAAGCAGCTCTCGACAAGAAACATCAACTTGCCCCAGCAACGAGCCTTGTGGGCGCCCCCTTGGCCTCCTCCACGCCGGATTGTCTCTTACAGATACAACCCGATGGGAAGGATCGGTTTCAGGGTAGCGTGCCACATGCCCATATAGCCGAAGTTGGCGCTGACGGACTATGCAGGTAATAGGCCTCGATTCAGTCTCACGGTGCAATCGCTGATTTGACATGTAATCATCCCAGTGATACCCCATGATTCTGCGAAGACACTTATTACCCTAGGCATCGATTCGCCTCTTCAAGTCGCTATTTAGTGTCCATGTCTCACAACCATAGAGTAAGACAGAGATCACAAGCGACTTGAAGATTCGGATCTTAGTCCTCCTGCACAGATACCTACAACGCCAAATACTCCTGCTTAGCCAGTCCATAACACCGTGGGCTATACCAATCCGCCGTAAGACTACTTGACGAAACCCGCCGTCATGATGGACTGCGCTACCAAGGTATGTAAAACTTTCCAAGATCTCAATGTCAACGCCGCACGCATGAACAGACTGTACTGTTTAATCTAGTAAGCCTCCAAACACCTGGACCTTGGTCTTAAGCCAGGAGACCTCAAGTCCCAAAGGCTTTGCCTCCTCATGCAGTGCCTCGAGAGCCATCACCAGGACCTCCAGCGACTCAGCAAAGATTACTGCATCATCGGCAAAAACAAGATCAGTGATCTTGGTGTTGCCGAGAGATGCTCCACAATCAATTTGATTTACAACTTTGCCCAATGGACTAAAACAGTGAGCTGACCTGCCATCTGGTGGCCGTCTGAGAACCTCCCGTCAGCTCCAGGACGTCGGGTCTAGGGGTGTCGGGCTAGACTTATTTTCCATTATCCACTACCAAACAAGCTACAATTAAGTGTTGTCATGGTTGTCATGGTCAACATAGGTTTATGCAAAATGAAGATATACAAGATTTACATTATTCATGACGTTATAATGAGGATTGTTGGCAAAATAGAAGCATTCGACCACGTGTGTCCAACAACATTCTACTAAATACTCCAGAGGAATGCTTCAAGGCAGGTGTATGGGTAAATATTACCTCCATGCATGCAAAGAGAAGGTAATATTTACCCATACACCCGCCTTGAAGCATTCCTCTGCAGTATTTAGTAGAATGTTGTAGGACACATGTGGTCGAATGTTTATATTTTGCCAGCAATCCTCATTATAACGCCATGAAAAATGTAAAACTCGTATATGTTGCGTATATTGCGTTTGCTGCACTCGTATATCGAGTACAGACCTTCAGCCCACTGAAGGGGTTCCCGTAATGGCTTCTTCAACAAGTCTGAGGAGGAGGCCGGTAAGCCCTGAGGCCTGAGGAATGAAAACTTAGTAAAAGGATATCAGACCTAGAAAACTCCGGAGTAACTTAGTGGTAGGAGGAGTCAAGTAGGTGATGACAGTCACCTTGCCAATTTGTGGAAGCAACACGACGTCTTGTGACAAGACAAATCCCAGATAGTTGAAGGACTCAACTCCAAACCGGCACTCAGTAGGTTTGACGGTCAGACCGTTCTGTTGTAGTCTATCTAAAACAGACTTGAGGGCAGAAGGGGGCCAGTCAGAGTGATACACAAAACTATTGTCAAAATTAAATTAAACATTAGCCAAGCCAACAAGTACAATTTTCATTGAACGAACATAAGTGGCAAAGGCCGTAACGATACCAAAAGGCATCCGACTAAATTTCATCAGGCCCTTGTGAGTGGGAAAAGCAGTTAAGTGTCAAGCTTTGGCAGACAGTGGAACCTGATAATATGCTTTACTTATTTTTTTCCAATGAGAACACCACACCAGAGAACTTAAGTAAAGTTCAGTCTCAACACTGCAGGATGGTTCTGCATGGAAAACAGTAATTGATAATTGAATTTAATAGCCTATAATTAATCAATGGCCATCCGGTACGTAGCGACGGATTTCTTGACTATTACTACTGGATAGTAGTGTAGAGAGGTTGAAGGTTGGATGATAAATTGACTTAACATATGATCGACCTCTTCCTGGTAGTAGTGCTGGAGATGGATGGGCACACGGTAGATTTTAGCTTGTACTCTCTCTGTCGTGGTGAGAAAGATGTCTTGCTCGATGGCCTTGGTGCAGCCAGGCTGGTCGGAAAAAGTAGATTGGTACGTAAGAAACAGGTATCGTATTTATAAAGAAGACTCATAGCTGTAGTCTTTATGAATACCATCCTTTATGTATATTAGCTACTGAATATCGTTTCTATAGAGAAGACTCATAGCTTTATCCTTTATGAATACCAGCCTTAGTAAGCTTAACCCTTTATGAATACCATCCTATTTGTACATTATGCTACTGAATATCGTTTTTATAAAGAATACTCATAGCTTTATGAATACCAGCCCTGGCAGGTCCTCAACCTAAGCAGACTGATTCCAAGTGAAAACAGGATTAACGACAGGTTTCCCAGAACTAGTTGTGCCATCAGACTTTAACATAAGCTGAAATGAATCATCTATACCCTCACTTAAACAGGATAACTTACCCTTTTCCTCGGGCTCCGATAAAGGTGAAATCTCGTCGGGGACTTGTAACTGGTTAACGTGGGCCCGTCTGTGGTATTTCTTGAGGATATTGGTGTGGTAAGGCTTTGGTCCTCCTGGAAGGTCGATCAAGCTCAAGTAATCCACCTTACTCCGTTTTTTAGAATTTTGTGAGGGCCAATCCAAGAAACCAACTAGGCAGTAGTAACGGGCGATACTCAAATTCGCGTGTTTGGCAGCAAACTGGGCGTATTCGGTTAGTTTCTCCCGTAACTCGAGGACGTAACGGAAGGACACTCTTTCATCTTTCGAGATCTTCCGGTTTTCCCATAGATCACGGAGCACCAAGAGAGAACCTCGCACTGACCTGCCGTGGAGGAGTTCAAAGGAAGATAATCTTGTCTGGTCGTTAGGGATCTCCCTGAGGGCAAACAGAGTGGGAATTAAATATATATGCTACTCCTTGGGCTTGTCAGAGCACAGCTTCTGAAGGGCAGATTTCATGGTACCGTGCAGCTGCTTATCTCGCCAATTTCCTCTGGGATAGAAAGGAGTTGTGAAGATGGGTTTTACTCCCAGTAGTTTGTGTAGCTCAGCCATCAGCTGGGAAGTAAACTGGGTCCCACGGTAAGAAAGGATCTCTCTGGGGATCCCCACTCTAGCGAAGATAGTTAAAAGAGCTTCAGATACAGAGACGGTGTCAATAACTCTTCGATGCATGGCTTAGGGAAAACCAGTGGAAAAATCTATGAGGGTTAAAATGTAGCGATGTTTTTCTGAGGACGGTGGAGACAATGGAGCTACCAAGTCAATAACAACTCTGGAGAAGGACTCAGTTACGGCAGGTAACGGCTGAAGTGGTACTGGACATACCCGTTCCTTAGCTGAGATGCGTTGATACTTGTCGCAGGAACAATAGTAATAATCCCTGATGTCCGCGCACATCCTTGGCCAATAAAAGTCTTGAGAGATCTTCATCTGGGTCTTACGGTCGGAGAAATGCCCAGCCAAAGTACCTTCCTGAGCAACATGTAGAATAACGGGACGGCACTCACTGGGAACAACCAAAGATAAAATATGCACCTTTTGAGGGCGATCCGAGGAGAGACATTTCCGGTACACGAAACCGTCTTCACGTATAAACTGGTAGGTAGCACAATTCCGTGCCTTCTTAACTTCACGAGTGGCAGCCTTGGTTCGTATATATTTCAGGGAAGGACAGGATTTCTGCAGTCGACGAGACTCGTCAGGGGCCACATACAAAGGATGGAGCTTAGGCAGGACTAGAGAGTATACCCGTTTAGACCGACCGGCTCGGATCTCCACAGATCACACTTGAGTAGTAGAGTAGTATAGGACTCCCTTAATGGTAGAGGCTGACATCCAAAAAGGGGACCGTCTTTGTCGTGAGAAAAGAATCTCCGGGAGAAGCAGAATTATCAAAGGGAAGAGGCGACAGTGGATCTTGTGGAGGTGAAACATCGGTGGTGGCTTGGTCGTAGTTACTATGGAGAGAATGGTCGTCATCATTGAGTAGAGAGTCAGGACTATTAGAAACTTGTACCGCGGGAATATATCCAACTAAAACACCTACAAATTTAATTGGAGCCCTTACAGCATCTGGCCAGCCAGTGTAAAATGTGTACTATAAGTAACACTTAACAACAGGAAATTAGTCGATGGGTACTAAATAATCAGCAATTTGTACTTTGGGACAGAGTGATGGGTCAATGTTTGGCAGGGCTTCCTCGGAAACTATGACACCAGAGCACCCAGTGTCATCATAACACTGTGTATAGGGGAGGAACAGAGGAGGCAGGGCATAAGAACTGGCAGTTATAGAGGAACCCAATGACCCATTAAATGTCCCTAAAACTGAGAAGTTAGGTAATTTAATATCGTGTAAACAAAATCCAACCTTATAGGGGGCCGTAAAAGTTGTTCCGTATTTGAATGCTCGAGGATTATTTGGACAACGTTGCCGTATGTGTCCCGCTTCCCCACAATTGTGACAAGTCACAGTTGAGGGAGTCTGATGCCCAGAAGGTAGAATCTTCAGTGGAGTAACATGTCGAAGGGAGGGTTTCGAGTTGTTGTAGGAGGAAACCATAGGATAGACGTTGTAGGCGGACGCCCAGTCGTTCCCTAGTTGTATTGTATATGCATATCAGCAAACCTTGTTTTGTTCAATGCCTCAAAAACCCAATTGTTTCACCTATCTACTCGACAAATCCTACCAGATAACTATCCCCTCTTGTTCAATGACACTCAACTATCTCCTTCTACAATCAGCATTCTTGGACAATCCTTTACTAAAAATCTGAACTGGAAACCTCACATCTCATCTCTTGCTAAAACAGCTTCTAAGAAGTTAGGTGTCCTGTGGCGTCTGCGTCCTATTTTTTCTCCCTCCCAGTTGCTTGCTCTCTACAGGGGCCTTATCCGCCCATGTATGGAATATGTCTCGCATGTTTGGGGAGGATCCACTCATACAGCTCTCCTAAACAGGATTGAGTCAAAAGCTTTTCGTCTCATCAACTCCCATCCTCTGACTGACTGTCTTCAATCTTTAAATCACCGCCGCAATGTTGCTTATCTTGCTATCTTCTACCGCTATTTTCATACTCACTGCTCTTCTGAACTTGCTAACTGCATACCTCCCCCCCTCCCGCGGCCTCGCTGCACAAGACGTTCTACTCATTCTCATCCCTATTCTGTCTATCTTCCTAATGCAAGAGTTAATCAGTATCTTTACTCTTTCATCCCTTTCACTGATAAACTCTGGAACTTTCTTCCTGTTTCTATTTTTGCACCTTCCTACGACTTAAATCTTTTCAGGAGAAGAGTAACAAGATACCTCTCAAACTAAATTGGCCCACCCCCCTTTTTTTATTCTCTTTCTGTATTATTTATAGGGACTGGCAACTGAGCGGGTTTTGTGTTACCTCTATTTGTTGTGCCCTTGGCCAGTCCTTTGTGATGTAAAACAAAAAAATTGTTTCCTTCAGTTGGGCAAGCCTCCTTTCCTTGATAAAAAGGCGAAGTTCTGGTGTTAAGGCAGATATAAACTGGTCAAAAATAATAAATTTTCTCATATCATCACAAGTTTCGATCACAGAGAAGGACTTAACCTAAGAATCAAACATCCTCGATAACTGGATAACGAACTGATGATAGTTTTGTCCTATATTAATCCTGGCTGACTTGAAATCCACCCGATATCCATCGGGAGTCTTAATGAAGCCTGTTAACGAGGCTTGCTACAGTAATTCATAATCCTTATAGAGGTGTATGATGGTAGGGACGTGTAGAACTCGGCAGGTTTCCCAGTAAAGATGCAACCCATACGGACGGCAAAGGTATTAGTCAGGTTCACCGTGTCATGCCGTGGGAATTGCGTGCCAAAAGCGATTTTATTGTTTAAATGCCATCTATAGGGTGTTAATAAACAGAAAAACTTGGGTGGCAATTTTACTTTTGGGAATTTGGGTTTTTGTGGGGGCTTAAACGGGGGTACTGTCATTTCGCAGTTTATCGCCCGAAATGAAAGCGCTAATATTGTTATAACTATTTTTATCTCTTAAAATATTAATCGGAAAATTATGAAAAATATCAGGTGTCTTCCTCATATCATTATTCATTTATGTACCAAATATTTAGTTGATATCTGGAATAATTATTGATGTATTAACAAATATGTTATTTGTACATGCCACTCGCTCGAACCTCGTTAAGTAGGTGACAATGTTTTCTTCATCCTTGTATGATGGTAAATTAGGCCTGGAGACAGGATCAGGTGGTAATATAACTGAGGGTTTACCTTGAGCTGCAATTTATGCTAGTTTATTCTCCTTCTCCCTCTCAGCATGTCTCTCTGCAACTTCTCTCTCTCTCTCTCTCTCTCTCTCTCTCTCTCTCTCTCTCCTCCTCTCTCTCTCTCTCTCTCCTCTCTCTCTCTCTCTCTCTCTCTCTCTCTCTCCTCTCCTCTCTCTTCTCTCTCTCTCTCTCTCTCTCTCTCTCTCTCTCTCTCTCTCTCTCTCTCTCTCTCCTCTCTTCTCTCTCTCTTCTCTCTCTCCTCTCTCTTCTCTCTCTCTCTCTCTCTCTCTCTCTCTCTCTCATCTCTCTCTCTCTCTCTCTCTCTCTCTCTCTCTCTCTCTCTCTCTCTCTCTCTCTCTCTCTCCTCCTCTCTCCTCTCTCTCTCTCTCTCTCTCTCTCGCTTAGCATATCTCACTGCAGCATCTATGTGAGCTTGTCGATCGCAGCAAGGAGTAGATAGGGCATTGAGTTAGACTTAGACGGTCATTAATGAATAATAGAAAGAGAGTGGGTGATATGACATAACCCTGCGAAACAGCACTATTGATAAACTTAGGAGAAAAGCAATGTCCGTCTAAAGTAGCTGCAATAGAACGATTTGAAAGAAAATTTAAGATGAAGATGCAAAGAGAAGGATAGAAACCGAATGAGGGTAGTTTAAGAATTTAAGATTTGTGCCAGAATCTATCAAAATCTTTTGATAAATCAAAGGCAACAGCAAAAGTTTCACCGAAACCCCTAAAGGAGTATGACCAAGATTCAGTTAGGAAAGATGTAAGATTGCCAGTAGATCAATCTTTACGGAAACCGTTCTGACAATTAGATAGACAATTGTGAACAGATATATGCTTAAGAATCTTCTTATTAAGTATAGATTCAAAAGCTTTAGAAAGGCAGGAAGTCAAAGCTATAAGCCGGTATACTTTGAATGATTATAACGATCACCCTTCTTAGAAACAGGATGAATGTGAACAAGCTTCCAGTAAGAAGGAAAGGTGGAAGTCGATAGACAAAGACGGAAAAGCTTGACCAGGCAGGGTGCAAGCACAAAAACACAGTTTTTGAGAACAATAGAAGGAACTTCGTCAGGCCCATAAGCCTTTCGAGAATCTAGGTCAGAAAGGGCTAAGAAAACATAATTACGAAGGATTTTAATAACAGACATAACATAGTCAGAGGGTGGAGGAGAAGGAGGAACAAGCCCTTCATCAACCAGAGTGGAATTTTTATCAAAGGTTTGAGCAAAGAGTTCAGCTTTAGAAATTGATGAGACAGCTGTGGAGCCATCTGGGTGAAGAATAGGTTGGAAAGATGAAGAAGTAAAATTGATAGAGTTGTTTTTGGTTAGATCCCAAAAGTCACGCGAGGAGTTTTATTCAGAAAGATTTTAATATTTTCTATTGATGAAGGAGTTTTTGGTAAGTTGAAGAAAAGAGTTGGCAACTTACGGGAAGAAATATATAGGGTATGAGTTTTAGGAAATGGATGGTTACGGTACCGTCTGTGAGCCGCCTCTCAATCTTGGACAGCATGAGAACAAGTAGAGTTAAACCAAGGTTTAGGATTAGAGAAAGTGTGTGGAATGTATGCTTCCATGCCAGAGACAAAAACCTCAGTAATGCGCTCTGCACGAAGAGATGGTTCTGTTATTAATGGTACTCACTTTACTTGGTTGGGGTTTTAAGCCTTTAGCTGAGATAATATGTTTCAAGTAATTAACACTGTTAGGGCATTATAGGCATTAGAAGGGTAGAAACGTATGTATGTGTGTAAGTATGGGGGTGGCACTTGGTGTGACACTAGGTGTGGCACTTGGGGCCCCCGGTCTCCCTGGTTAGCACAGACTCAGCATATGTCGCGAGGCCTACAAGAGGTCTCTCTCCTCTGCCTCGGCCGGGGCGACCAGCAAGGTTTTATGGAGATTTCACGTAGCTTATTATGCATATCTTAAATATACATGGTAACATGGTAGATATTTATAGAGAGTAGTAATATTATATGCTTGTTATATGGTAGAAACATTACTTGCTACATGCTATTTAATTAGTGAGGGAGCAGATGTAAATGTCTCATAGAATAAAAGAGTAGTTGTCAACCTGCTTGAGGGAGGCAGCGGCGGAGAGTGCCGCTGCCTCGACGATGGACGGGAGAAGGGCTAACGTCAGGGTAGCGGACGGAGATTGTACTCACGAGGATTCCTCCAGATAAAATTTTTCGTCAAGGTAAGTTTTAAATTTTAATTATACGAACTACCAAAGCCCAAAGTTTTTCTCTCTACATCCTCACAAACACCACTAATATTCCCCACGAAACAGATTGATTGAAACGAGAGTTACTAGACATTGACTCATCAGCTACCCTTGAAGGTGAGTCTGCCTGTGTGAATAATACTCGCGTAAAGGTATAATCCAGAACATTGTGATGGCGGCGTGTGGCATGAATGAATACCTATCAGTGCTAAACAATTACAATCTCTGTGAAACTGTGAAGGAAAAAGTGGTTGTGAGGGAGACGAAACTTTTCGAAACGGAAAACGAAACTTTTGAACCAAGCAGCAGCTTGGCGAGTGAGCGATCCATTAAGAACAAGGAGGGCCGAAAAACACGGGTGGAGACAGCCTCAGGCCCACCTAAACTCACGGTGAATCGTCTCAACACGTCCAACTATAATCCGACTACGCCTGTTTCAAGAAGAAAGAAGCGATGGTGTAATGGATATAAGTTAATGAGTGTTTAATTGATAACTACTTTCCTGCGACTAGTGTTCCTAGGGGAATTAAATGTTACTCATTCACTCACCTTAACTTACTCAAGAACAAGGACAACGAAGGACATCGTCTCGCGAACACAAGAGGTGCCGGAGGGGAGACTTCCATCCTACCAGCCGAGGTCATCGCGAGAGCAGTCTACAATCAACAATTAAGTTAAGTATTTAAAAAGCATTAGCTACACTACAATTACAATAAATTATTTAATTACACAGACATGAGGAATTATTTTAGATTCATCTCGTGATAGGAAATCTTATCGGTGTATAATAGTTACCCTTAGCAAGTTTTCTTTTTCTATGTAAGGAAATTTCTTTGCGAGAAAAGAGAAAACGATACTTTTTAGCGGGGACGTTAGTAAACAATAACTTGTCATTTCTGGCGGGGATTTCCATAAATATTATTTCTCAAAATAAAGATAAAAATTTTGGTACCCTCTAATGGAGACGTTTTGCGTATATAATTAATTAATTATAACTACGTTATTGTCTCATATAGTTTAATGCCAAACGCTAAGGAAGAGTTAGCAGAAAACGTAGATGATTTAACCTCAGACTTATATAAACTTACGTTAAGAAGTGGTAAACAATATCTCACACGATGACTACTACTACTACTACTACTACTGCAACTGGTGCTACTGCTACTACTACTGCTACCGGTACTACAACTACGGCTACTTCTACTGCTACTGGTACTACTAGTACCGCTAACCTTACTCCTTTAACATCAACCCCAACTCATACAATGACGAGTCAATCACAGGCTGGGCAGGCCAATACTGGGCCTGCATTTCCTACTTCATTTAAGGTCTTACCCACAGAGGCATCCGTGCGACCATTTAGTGGAGATGAGGAAGGTTATAGCGCTTATCAATTTCTCACTCTATGTGAGGATTTTAATTTGAGTAACTCAGACGTTTGCGGGCCAGAAAGACAAAGTTGCTTTCATTCGTTCTAGACTGCAACCTGGTTCAAGAGTTCAACAATTAATGAAAAGCACGGCACTTTCTCCCCGGAAGATTGGGCAAGATTACGAACAAATTCAGGGAGAATTTCCTGAGAGTTTTCAGTGGTGGGGCAGGCAACCACCGTAGTAAAAACAGGTAAGTCATGTAACTGACTCAATAATAAAAAATTTTGGCATCGAAAACTTTTATGGGATGGTTCTATCGCGGCCAATACGTTAACAGAGGGGTGCATCAAAATTCTAACGGGGGGCACATTGGTGTACTGAAACGGGAAATTAGTATGGATAATATGTCCAAATTTCGGAAACTGTTGTTCTATGCTACATGTCCGGGGGAAGGTGCGTCGTGCAGCTCTTTCTTTTCCCTTCAATCCTAAGGACGAGTTAGTGGATTTCATAACAGCCTTAGACGGCAAGCTTATGGAGTCAGAACACTCTATGGCTTTCACAGCCACAGTTGCTGGAGTAAATGCTCCTATTCCAACACCGGACAATAACACCTCCCGACCTTTTTATGCAGTGGCAGCTGCGAAAGAGGCAATCATTTGTCCCTACTGCAACAAGGTGGGACATACAGAAAAGAAATGCCTCCTCAAGAGAAGAGACACGCGAGAGGCATCGCCAGTGGGTGATAATCAAACTACAAACGCCACCCACGGCTCCGAGGGGATTCCTTCAAACAGGATTAAATCTTCCTTTTCCTTCCGGGGGAAAGGACAGCAGCAAAGGCACAGAATAAGTAGGAACTCCTACTACTGCGCGATCCACGGTACGGGTACTCACGATACCGACCATTGCTACCAGATAAAAGATGCTCGCGAAAACTATGAGCAAAGGTGGGCTGCTGGGAGAGGTAAGTCGTCGGGGGAAGACATGCGAGCCTCGTCGCACCATCCAGGTTAATTCAACACAACCGCGAGAGAGATTTTCCTCGCGCAGGCACGGCGGATTTGTCGATTTACCACAATATAGTGGCTGCCTGCCAACAAACAAACATCATGGCAATATCTACGAAGGTAAGCCATCAAAACCTTTCCCTGGCTGTGGACACTGGAGCTACTGTAAATGTACTCTCTGAAGAGTCGTATGAGGCTCTAAAGAGGAGTGCACGTGGTGGCCGGTGGCCGTTACGCCAGAGTGATTTGAATGTGAAGGGGGTCACAGGTTCATCTTTAAAAATAAAGGGAACAGTGATCTTACCTATTACTTTGAACAAAGGGGCTCCTCCGGTTCGTATGGAGTTCTATGTAGCATCCAACTTTCAGCTCCCTGTAGACGGGCTGTTGGGTTTAGCTACGATGAAGTCTAATCGAATTGGGATAGATCCCAACTTAAATTTAATAACATTTAAAGGGAAGCAGTTAAAGGCGATGGATTCTCCTATGTCTCTGACTCCCCTATAAATGTCAAATCACTCAGAGGGAAGAGAGGCGATAAGCGAGGGCCACCGACTGGTGTAGTTCCCTCAATTCATGTCTCTAACGCTCGCGTGAATCTTACAGCGGGCTTGAAATTTGTGAAGGCCACGATTGTCGGTGACCACGAAATCCCCGATCGTATGGCGATACGTGTTCCAGTGGCGGTTCCTGATGCACCTATAGACAGTGAAGTATGTCTCGATGGCCCCAGTAAAGTAAAACAATTGGCCGTAGAGGCGACACTTAGCACTGTCGGCGCAGGACATGTCACATCAGCATTGGTTGTTAACACCACAGGTGGACCAGTGCGATTTAAATATGGAGTTTTCCTTGGGGAAGGGTTGGTGTATGATCGAAAGGTGGTACCTGAACCATTGGAGTTACCTACTGCTTGTGTTGCTACGGTGCAGAAGTCCGCCGTTGACATCGAGCAGGGTCTGGTACCAACCCTCAGTTCGCTTGTCAACGTCGTGGACTACCCGGAGTTAAAAACACTCGCTCTTGGAACTCTTGGGTCAGTACCGAGATGGGCATAAAAACTCCCCGGTGAAGCTCTTGGTGCTACCGATACAGCGGAGCATCACGTTAAACTCAGTCCAGGGACCAAAACTGTCTACATTCCCGCTTACAGGCTACCTCATAGCCAACGGGCTGTGGTAGAAACAAATGTTTGGGAAATGTTGGGGCAAGGAGTTATTCAACACTCGTGCTCCCCCTGGAAACAGTCCTTTGTTCCTTGTCCCGAAGAAGGATGGAACTTTTCACCCAGTTATTGACTTTCGGCGAGTGAATCAGGTCTCAGAAGATGAAGGTATCCATTACCAGTCCTAAAAGATCTGCTCATGTCGTTAGGTTCCGGGTAATACGATTTTCAGTAGTTTGGACCTTTTGTCGAGGTACTGGCAGGTACCCATGGCAGAATCCTCCAGAGAGGGTTACGGCGTTTCAGTACGCCGGGAGGTCACTACGAGGCTTCGGATGCCGTTTGGCTTGAAATCTCCCCGCCTTACTTTTCAGAGAATGATAAATACAATTTTTGACGGTATGATAGGTAACTCCGTGTTCGCATACCTGGATGATATTTTTAATTGCTAGCAAAGGACCATGAGTCTCACTTTAAACTTTAGAGTCCAGTTTTGCAGCGACTGTTGTCAGCTGGTCTCAAAGCCAAGTTCACCAAGTGTGAATTTTTTAAAGCTAAGATTAGCTTCTTAGGCCATACTGCGACCGGAGGGACTCAACACCCATGGACGATGGGATTGGCCGTCAAAAACTTTCCCCAACTCCAGAGTGTTGAGAATGTTAGATCCTTTTTGGGACTTTTGCGGGCTTTTAAACCGCCCCTTTATCAAAGATTTCGCCAGAAAGGCATCTCCCCTAAACCAGCTGTTAAGAAAAGATGTCTCATTTCACTGGGATGCTCCTCAGGAACAAAGCTTCGAGGAGTTAAAACTTGCACTCGTGAACGCTCCTGTCTTGGCATTCCCAGATTTTTCAGCTCCATTTGAGCTATGTACAGACGCTTCGGCTAAGGGACTTGGGGCAGTACTAATGCAAAAAGATGTAAGAGGGAAGAACCGTGTAATCGCGTATGCGAGCAGAGTTCTTATCCCGGCGGAAGTAAATTATTCCGTTACACATCAAGAGACCCTCGGAGTAATTTGGGCTCTCAAACAATTTAAAGACGTTATTTTTGGCTATCCAATAACTGTCTATACCGACCATGCAGCCATTACTGAGTTATTCAAGGGTAAAAATTTATCCGGTAGGCTTGCACGATGGTATCTGACGATCCAAGAGTTTAACCCAACCTTCAAATATTTGCTCGGACGTGCAAATGTGGTAGCGGACGCGTTATCGCGAAACGTTCCGGTGGTGGGTGCGGTCACGGGGGAAAATCCCGGGCCGAATTTTTCACTCTATGAATTGGGCGTCGAACAACGTAAACATGAAATGTGGGGGAAGGTCATCTATGCCTTAAAGTCTGGCGATGAGACCTCCTTACCAGCATTATCAGTGAATTACTCACAATTTTTCCTGTCGATTGACAAGGTACTGTGCCGGGCATTGGCCACAGAAAAGAGGACCCAGTGGAACAATATGTTATTCCTGACGTTTTTCGTTCCGACGGTAATCAAAATTGTGCACGATGTGCCCATGGCTGGACATCCGGGACGTAATCGTACCCTAGCAGGCCCCGAGGCGTGTGTATTTTGGCCCACGATGCGTGTGGACATTGAAGAATATGTTGCCAGGGTGTGTTTCTTGTGCCCCAAAACAAAGGGGCGGGCTCCAGGGCCCGCTCCTATATTAGAATACCCACCACCTGAGCAACCATGGGACGAGTTGCAATAATCTTCTACAGTTACCCAAGAGTCATCACGGGTCACAATACCTTCTGGTGTGTGTAGATCACTTTTTTAAGGTTTGTAGTCCTTGAACCGGTGAAGAATAAAAAGGCTGCGACTGTAGCCCATGCATTAATAACTCATCTTTTCTGCCCTTATTCCAACACCAAGGTATTGCTCAGTGATAATGGCGCAGAGTTCCGTAATGCATGCTTATGGAGATTTGTACATTGTACAATATTAAGCCCGACTTTCACGGTTCGCATACCACCCAAGCTCTAATGGGCTGGCGGAGCGCGTTAACAGGAAGATCCTTGACGCGGTTGAGACCTGTTGTAAAACAGTTTGCACGACAATTGGGAAGATTGGTTACCCTACGTTTTCGGCTTGCATTAATAGTTCCGTTTGCGAGTCCCCCGGGCAAATCTCCTCACTACATACTTTATGGTGCGGATAAAAAGGATGCCATATGACCTATTGGCCAAGCCCAATAAACCTGTGTATAACATAGATAGCTATCTGGATCAGCATTTGCATGTCTTTACTAATATACACAAAAAGGTCAAGGAAAGGCTACAAGCTTCTCGTGCCGAGATGATGGCACAACAACATAAGCGTGCGGTTCCTATTACAATAAGAAAATGGGATACCGTAATGGTTCAAAGTCCAAGTAGGAATTCCAATTTGGCGCCGAAATTCTTGGGCCCGCGCCTTGTTGTTGGTGAGAAGCATGGCAATAAGTTTGAGGTATTGGATCCACTTCTTCAAACTGTCCATGCTTGAGGGAGGCAGCGGCGGAGAGTGCCGCTGCCTCGACGATGGACGGGAGAAGGGCTAACGTCAGGGTAGCGGACGGAGATTGTACTCACGAGGGATTCCTCAGATACATATTTCGTCAAGTGTATAGTTTTAAACTTAATTATACGAACTACCAAAGCCCAAAGTGTCTCTCTACATCCTCACGACACCACTAATATTCCCCATGAAACAGATTGATTGAAACGAGATTTACTGGACATTGACTCATCAGCTACCCTTGAAGGTGAGTCTGCCTGTGTGAATAATACTCGCGTAAAGGTATAATCCAGAACAACACTATCCTTGAAAAATGTAAATTTTTACAAGTTTATCCTCAACTTAGCTTCCTGTAGGCGTATTAGCACTTTCTATAAATAATTATCTATGTGATTATTTGAATCATGTCCTTGGATGATTATGTCATCCATGTATACATGTGTGTCGTGGCCTGTTAAACCTATAAATACTTGACTGATAATTCTACAAAAAGCTTCAGGGGAATCTTTTAGGCCCATAGACAGCACATTATGTTCATATAACCCATGGGCCACAAAAGCAGTCCAAGGTTTGCTCTCTTCACTTAGTGGGATTTTAAAATAGCCTTGTTTTAAATCAAGACAAGAAAATATCTTTCCCGTTCCCAAATTAGGCAAAATATTATTCATATTGGGCAGTGGATAAAAATAATTTAGGATATGCTAATTTAGATTACGAAAATCAATACAGAGCCGTATTTTCCATCCTTTTTTACCACCAGCACTAAGGGTGAGTGGAAGGCTGATCTAGAAGGCCTGATAATTCCATGCCTTTCCATGACTTTTATTTAATCTGTTATTCTCTCATAAAAGCAAATTGGTATGGGATACGGCTTTCTTGGTTTAGGTGTGGACTGTAACTGAATGGTATGAAAAAAAATAAGATGTGATACTTGGTGGATCATCATCAATCGCAAAAACCGATGGGTATATCTTAATTAACTGTTTTAGGATTTTGTTTCCATCAGTAACGTCAGGATACATGTTTTTTACTATTTTAAAAAGGCCTTCCAGTCTCTCTGCCTCACTTTCCTTTGTTATAGTATTGACCTCATGATGATGATTGTCTGGTAAGTTTTCTTTCTTACATGGCTGAACAATTTATTATGTTTTTCCTGGCTTCAATTGAATATTCTCATTTAAGAAATTTATGTATTTTACAACAAACCTTGATTTATTTTTATCATTGTCACTTTGAAGCTGCACTATGTACTAATCCTGGGCATAACATGTGTGTTCCAGTGTTTCCTGCCATTGACTCAAATATAGCTGTGTTGCTTTCGACTAATTTTGTTTCTAAGGTCCCATACCTCACTTGTTTTTCCTTCCAACACTGTTGCTTGAGCTACTGAGCATTTAAATTGAAAGCTATCGTCCGAGACCATTTCCACTGATTTAACTTCCTCATCTTTATCTATTTGAAGTGCATATTCCATCGGTAACTCCGCTACATTAATTTTTTCTCCTTCCATATAAAATTATAAGATTAAGGGTTTGGTGTGTAAGTTAACATTATACTTCCTCATAAAGTCCCAACCCAATATCAACTGTGATGGCAACGCTTTTTCTTCATTAATCATAAATTCATGTGTATAAGATTTTCATCCGATCATTAGATTCAGCTTACTCTTTCTTTCCTGAAGTTAACATGACATCCCCACTGGCATTGCGAATAATGCTCTTAGTTGGGTAAATTTGTTTGTTTCCTATTTTAGTTATGGCTTCACGTGATATTATAGATAGTGGGAGTTCCATAGTGGGACTTTCACCGTGCAAGATTTCGCAATGTGGCCAAACTTATGACATCTAAAATATTCAATGGCCCGACAGTTTTGAGTTGTATGGTTAGTGAAGCCACATCTTTGACACTGAACTCGGTTTCGGCCAGCTAGAGGTCGATGAATTGAGGATTCCTGTGAAGTGACTGTATTGACAGGGACTGAGTTGACAGTTAACAGTTAACAGGGATAACCCTATTTTATCTCCTTATTGCAACGTCAGTGAACTGAAGGATGGGATTTGAAGCTGCATATTTAAGGGCTTTTTGTATATCAAAGAGATGCCACTGAGCGCCTAACTTCTGATCTTTCTATTATTTCTGATTGGGGCAAAGCAAACCTTGTTTTGTTCAATGCCTCAAAAACCCAATTTGTTCACCTATCTACTCGACAAAACCTACCAGATAACTATCCCCTCTTCTTCAATGACACTCAACTGTCTCCTTCTTCTACAATGAACATTCTAGGACTATCCTTTACTAAAAATCTGAACTGGAAATCTCACATCTCATCTCTTGCTAAAACAGCTTCTAAGAAGTTAGGTGTGCTGTGGCGTCTGCGTCCTTTTTTTTCTCCCTCCCAATTGCTTGCTCTCTACAGGGGCCTTATCCGCCCATGTATGGAGTATGTCTCACATGTTTGGGGAGGATCCACTCATACAGCTCTCCTGAACAGGGTTGAGTCAAAAGCCTTTCGTCTCATCAACTCCTCTCCTCTGACTGACTGTCTTCAATCTTTAAATCACCGCCGCAATGTTGCTTCTCTTGCTCTCTTCTACCGTTATTTTCATGCTCACTGCTCTTCTAGACTTGCTAACTGCATGCCTCCCCCACTCTCGCGGCCTCGCTGCACAAGACTTTCCACTCATTCCCATCCCTATTCTGTCCATCTTCCTAATGCAAGAGTTAATCAGTATCTTTACGCTTTCATCCCTTTCACTGGTAAACTCTGGAACTCTCTTCCTGTTTCTATTTTTCCACTTTCCTATGACTTAAATCTTTTCTAAAGAAGAGTAACAAGACACCTCCCGAACTAAATTGGCCTACCCCTTTGTTTTTATTTTATTCTCTTACTGTCTTCTTTATAGGGACTGGCAACTAAGCGGGCTTTGTGTTACCCATTTTTGTTGTGCCCTTGGCCAGTTCCCTGTGATGTAAAAAAATAAAAAATAAATAAAAAATATATATAATGTCAAAGGTTTATTTCATGTCTGCCTCTGACAAAATATACGCAAAATCTTTCGGCAGTGCTGTAATAATTATTGAGACAAATATATCATTATATACCTCTCTGCTTGCTGACTTCATGGCCTCTAAATTTTCTACGATGTTGTTTATTAGAATTGGAGGCATTGTAGAAACAGGGTTGGTTAACGTAGGACTCGACTAATTTCTAGGCGATTTTATATGATTTGGAATGTTTTGTGCTATGTCTTTCATTCATATAATTTTATATAGCTATATTTCTGACTTTCAGATTCTGTATTTCATTCAGATTCAATTTTAGATTATAACAGATAACTTAAAATATTCAGATAACTCTATGGTTCACACCCATAATAATACGATAACTGTACAGTTCACTCCCATAACATTGCTCCAATCTTTTCTCAATATGTAATTTACAATAATCAGTTAATTAATTACTTCATAATTTTTCCAGTGTGACATGACTTCCAGTCCAGTGCAACATCTTGCAACATATGAATCCTATCCTTCGATCAACCAATACAACATATCAATATTTTCCACCAACACATCACTCATCCTAGCAATAACAACTCACTCGTCTTTTGCGTCTCAACTATCCTTGCAACAATCAATAAATCTCTAGGCTGCCACCAGTGTCGTAGTTGTAATGTTGCTGTTGCCTTTTGTTCCCTGTCTACGTCAAGGCTTCGGGGTTCAAAAGGGAACATGATTGATTTTTCTGAGTTTACTGATTTAATTAACAAATTTTCTCCGTATATTCAATATTAACACTCAATAATATTCAATACATATTATATAACTCCCGATAACATCCTAAACATTATCACTCCCTATAATATTCAATACATATTCTTATAACTTCAATTAATATCCTAATCATATGAGTACATTATTAAAGGCTGCATTACATGATCATTTCCTAACTTAACGCATTACAGACAAAAATTGCTACTTACTGTTCTTAAGCCGTCCATGTCTAAGTAAAATTTCTGAGACATTCTCTCAGACTTATTCAGGATAAATAATGTCTCTTCCTCCTTGTAATTTACTTATATATATATATATATATATATATATATATATATATATATATATATATATATATATATATATATATATATATATATTATATTTACTATATATATAGTATATATATATTATATATATATAATATATATTATATATATATATATATATATATATGTATATATATATATATATATATATATATATATATATATATATATAAATGTATATATATACTGTATATATATCCTTTGAATGCTGATAGTTTCTCGGAAAGTCCAACTAATGTATGATCGCGACCTTGCATTGAAATGTTCAAGGAATTAATCTCAGCAAACATATCTGCAAGATAGGCTACTTGCATCAGCCACTTTGAATCTAAGAATGTGTGGGCCAATTGATGACTCTTTTCCGCCAAAAATATTTCAGTCTCGGTCCGCAATTCCAGCAATCGTTGGAGCACCTTTCCTCGCGACAGTCACCTAACCTCAGAGTGGTACAACAGATGTATATGTTCAGAACCAAAATCAGAGCACATATGAGTGAATAACCTTGAGTTGAGAGCCGTCTAGCTTTAATGAAATTAACAACTTGAATTACCTCCTGCATCACATTCTGTAACTCATGTGACAACTTATGAGAAGCAGGATTTTCACGGTGGAGTTGACAGTGAATAATCACTACACACGGATTATCTTGCTTAATAGCGCGTTTTTGCGACGTTTGCCAGGCCAGTCTAGACCGGTCTAGGCTGGCCTAAGCTGCACTGGGGGGAGATGCTGAGAAGTGCCTTAGAGGTAAGGCGAAAAGAGCGCCTTACCCGTCTTCAGGCGCTTTTGTAACGGCCTGGCTAAGGCACCGGCTCAGGCCTATGTACAGACGATAATTCAAGCGCCTGTTCCTTGCCTTACACCTCCAACGCCTAAGGCATGGGCGTGGTCCGAGAATCCTACGAGCCAATCACGTTGCCTGTCTGAGCGCTGCTTAGGCAGCCTCGACCAATCACAAGGCTTGAACACTTTTCCACTGCAACAATAATTTTTGTGCTTTTCTCCCTCACATCTGCACTAAGGCGAAGTGCAACGCTCGCCCCCGCCGAAAAGCTGTTTCGTCACAAGTTTGACATTCATCGCAGGTTTTGACCACCTATAAATTTTTGCATTGGGACGTGCCACATACAATCGGAAAACTGTGCTGATTCCGAGACTGTGAGTGAAAATTTAATGCAAGCAAAATTACAGGAATAAGAAGGAGTTGAATAAAAAAAGGTGAAAGAATACACGATTTCATTTTGCTCTCATTATCTTATTATAGGTATAGTTTACTGTAATTTTTATGCATTCATGATATGCACTAATGTCTCGTGAAGATGATGGTATGTTCAGTTGTCCTAAATATCATCTGGTAGTATGATAATACCGTGTAATAGTACAACATTTTAGTGCGGGCAGAGCACCCTCTATGACACTTGTCTCGGCACACCCAAGCAGTCGCTCCGCCCGCCGCCCACCCAACCAAACCTTGCAACACACAACATTTCTATCGCCAACATTTAACACCCTAGTGCCACATTTAGTCTTCCACGATCGATTCATACACAGTGGTTATTACACACCTTGCAACACTATTATTACGTAAACACCAATAGTTACGTTGTAGCAACTGTAACAAGGCTGTATTTGCCTTCTAAACAGAAGATGAATGTCTGTCAAAGGCCAACAGCAGCTCAATAAGGCATGGTCGGACCATGCCTTAGTTTCAGCGCCTTAAGCGGTGCCAATAAGGCGGCTTTCTCGACTGAGCATAGGCGGTAGGAGCAGTTTGCCTAAATCACAGGCACCCCAGCAGGGCCGGATTTAGACCTGTGGGGGCCCCTGGGCAGCCTCTGTGTGGAGGCCCCCTTTCATTACAAAATTTTACAAAGTATGAGATGCCGAGCAGCTGGGGGGTCCGGGGATTTTATTTTTTATTTTAGCCTTTTTAGGAGCATTTTGAAACAATCAGCATAGCTAAATTGAGAAAGTATATTAACTTTAGCAATGTATACAATAGAGAAGGGATTGATTACACTGGTCGACACCAAAAATGGTTCTGAGTTCATTGTGTGTGGGTTGGAAAGCATTTTCGCTGCTGATTTCAAAAATGGCATTGCTTTTTTTCTAGCACGTATAGTTTTTTGAAATATCGGCATTTTAAATTTTAATAGCTATTATAATTATATACGTATATATAATTATATAATTAATCGAAACAATCCCTCTACGTTAATATATATTACTCGTAATTAAATTCTGGTGGTGCCTGTGGCTTTATTAGGACCTAATGTACATATCTGGCAAAAAATATACTTAAATTATGTTCCAAATATATCCGAAAATGTGCCACATCTTGGAAATATCCGAAAATATGCCAAATCACAGTAAATTTTGACTTTATATATATATATATATATATAATATATATATATATATAATATATATATATATATATATATATATATATATATATATATATATATATATTTTGGAACACAATTTCGAGATTTTTTTTGAGAAAAAGATGCGCTAGTTCGAAGAACAGTCAGATCTGACTTTTCTTCAGAAGAACAGCCCAAGATCTCAAATTGGTTTTAAAATATACATATGATCAAAACTATACCTAACACACAAAAGTACTCACCCTGCTCCATAGTACATCAGAAGTGTTTCTGTAGCCCTGCTCTTTCGTTTGTAGGAGAGCTACTTTCACGTTTTTAAGCGTCCAGCAATAGTCCTCTATCATGTTTGGGACTGAATCGTCTTGGTATGGGTTTCCATGGTGGCAATGTCCTGGTGGAAAACGTTCCCCCTGCTCATCACTGACCGCGCCAAGATTCGTTGGGAAGAAATCAAGATGTGAATGGGAAAAAGTGGATTTTGAGTGACATCCGACCCAAGCGCATGGAAACTCTTAAACATGTCATTTACAAGTTCCTCATAATTCGATGCTCGAACATTACCTAGGTAGTTCTTTATAACAGCCAAAAAGCTCTTCCAAGCAGCTTTTTCCAGGGCAGTTTAGGCTCTTTACAAAGCCCTCATCATTGAGTAGTTGCGAATTTGAGGCCATTGAAAATACCTGCCTTTACTTTGGCTTCAGATACAGTGCGTTTCAAACTTTGCTAAAAAATACTGAAAGCCAGCACCATTTTGATCCATGGCCTTCACAAAATGTTTCATTAACCCAAGTTTCAGATGCAATGGAGGTAAGTACACCTTTTCACTGTCACAGGGGGTTTGTACATACAGTTGAACCTGCCAGGTGAGTCTTTCGGTCGTGCTGGCCATTCCTTTTGTTTGTAATGTTTGCTGCCCCGCTCAGAGTCCCACAAACAAAGAAAACACATGTGCTTAGTGTAACCTAACTGGAGTCCTAGAAGCAAGGAGATTATCTTCAGGTCCCCACACAGATTCCACTGATGTTCTTCATATTTAACAGCAGATAACAGTCTTCATAGTTTCATAAGTTTCACTCATTTCATGGCCATGCGAAATTTGGGAACACTGGGAAAGCTTATTTCCTTTATGCAGAAGAACGGCCTTTAGCGTTTTTTTTCCTGAATCTATGAACAGCCGCCACTCACTCTTATCATAAGTGTGAGACTCACAAAAGTTGTTCCATGAGTGTGTCAACATCAAAGCAAAACAGAGCTTGTGTTCCATCTTGAAGAAGCTTGAAAGTTCTTTATGTCTACGACGAAACGTGGTGATGAGAACTCCTTCTTGTAGCAAATTCCATTCCTTGAGATCCAAGGACTTCACTTTTCTCCTTGGGTAGATCTAGGTCCCTAGCAAGGTCATGTAGCATTTCCTGACAGATGAATTTGGGCTCTCTGTTGTCTGCCATTTCTTGAAAGTCTGTATCCATGGGATTATCCTCCTCGTTCGAATCTGATTCACTTATAGCACTTGCAATTGGAAAATTTGGAACTGGGAGATCAGGACCATGTGGCACAGGCCTGATGGCAGAAGGACGTCAGGATACCTGATTTTTAGCTCGCGTTTTTACTGAAAATCCTTTGATGTTAGTGAGGCAGAAGTAGCAGTCAGTACTGTGATCCTTTTTTTCACGCCAAACCATTGGGATGCCGAAAGCCATGCCTGATGGCCCTTTGCCACGCATCCATTCATTCAAGTGGTTCACACAGGGGTTGCATGCTACGTGAGGGGCCCACTTCTTATCTTGATCACCTATACGGCACTTGAAGTAATGCAGATAAGCTGCTTTAACATTCTTTGTAAGAGGTTTCTTCAGACTGTCAGGGTAAAAATTCCACATAGTAACAAAAACTGTCCCCATTTCATTCACACAGTTTTCGGCGCTCTATCACAGCCCGGTACAAGGTACTATATACGGTAAACCAAAATAAAATTAGGACTCCACTAAATCAAACCCCATCATATCTGCAAAGAAAAATAAAATGTTTTAACATATGTCAATACTGTACGATCATAGGTAAAAATGTACTACACAGCCTGCTAACCCCTCCCAATACCAGTGCGCACACCCTCCCCCGCTCACTGCACAAAACCCCACTGACCCCAAAAACACTGCACTGCCCTAATAGGCTTGAAAAGAAAAGATTAAGAGTTTAAAATGAAAACATTGGTGAAACCTATTTCTGCTGATTCTACCCATATTTTTTCATGAATTGCGTCTGGTTCTCAAAAAACTGGACGTGATAGAGTTTAATTGAACATCAGATTCGAGTTCACCCAGGGTTGATTTACCTATAATCAGCTTCATTTAGTCCAGAACCATATCTTCGAATTTTTTTGTCGACCATGTTAGCAGTCATATTTATAAGAAAAATAAGCAATAGCTACTATTTACAACACTAGTCTGAATATCTATGATGCATATCTACATTTTCCATATATCTGCAAATAAACAAAAAAATTTTTTTACATACCAGTAGTTCCCTTTTTAATTACAGAACTGGCAGTGGCACTTTACGAGATCTAGCCCTTGCAAAGTTTTTGATCAAATCATGGAAGTCAGTTTCTTCTGAGGATGTCATATTCAATCCCTCATCAAAGCTAGGTGGCTAAGCCGGGTCTTTGACACATTGTAGTACGAAGTCTGTTTTGATAAATTTCATTTTACTGAAAGAACGTTCTCCAGAACAATTTGTAACCATGAGCACCAAGTACATCCGCAACATTATTTCAACTTTGGGAAATGTATCTACAACATTCTTGTATATCAACAGCTTGAAAAGGGAAATGTGCCCTCCCTTTCTCTACATCTTCGTCTTTGGAAATGAGTAAAGAAGGCTGCAAACTGCACTAGTTCAACTCCAAGTGTTTGATCCAGATCATTCTTGTACTCAGCAACCAATTTCACTGGCAGCTGCTTAAATTTCATCACAATTCAATGATTGCAGTTATCCAAGAATCCAAAAAGTGAACAGACTTCTTAAATAGGCCTTCAACCTTTGATCCAGTGAACTCAGGAACTGATCAATTGCTGGAAGGAAATTTCTGTATGCGAAATGCTTCTGACGGGTGAGAGTGATGCTTCTTCCAGATCGTCCATAATCCAATGGATTGAGTAGGACATTACGTTGGCGCTTACGTGTCTGTAAATATTCCTCGGTTCCTGACAATTATTTTCCCCTTCTCCTCATAAACAGGGGAAGCGATCTCGTTTTTCACGTACAAAACATTCCAAGGACTTCAACATTGCGACTGCTGTGTTCAACTCAATTTTTGGATCTTTCAATGCGTGGCTTGTGGCATCAACTCTCCCAAAGAATGTCATGCCAAAAAACAGCATAAATGGCTGTCTCTAGCTTGCCCATTTTTTTCAAGGAGACCACTGGCTTCATAACGGTTTTTCTCATCTCATTCTCATCACTAGTTATTTTAGCAATGCTTCACGGTTTTGGACATATCCTTGGACAATTGCTTTCACTCCCAACAGTTTCGACAGGACCATCTTGTTGTAGAAATCCCTTTGGTACAGACACTGGGCCAGATTTCTACATTTTTCAGTAAATCGCTAAGAATTGCATAACGACGTGTAGAAGCTGTGAAGAACACATAAATGGCCTCTAGAAAATCAAAAAATGAGATAGCTGCTTGACAACATTCAGCTGCACTTTTCCAACCAGGTTTAATGAGTGACCTGCACAAGGTTCCAAACTGCATGATGATTTTTTTAGCTGCAACTTTGGCTTGCAGACCATTGTATCTCCCACTCATAGATGTTGCATTATCATATGATTGCCCACGACAATTTTGAATGTCAATATCATAGTCTGTTAGAAATTTCATCAAACCTTCAAACATTTCTTGACCCTTTGTGTCCTTGATTTGGTAACAAAATTTAAAAATCTCTCTACAGTTATCATGCTCCATGTATCTTGAAGATCAGTGTTAGTTGATCTACATGCCCTTCATCAGGTGTTGAATCGAGAGAAATAGAGTAATATTTTGACAGCTTTATACGTGCAATTATTTCCCTTGAGTACTTCATTGCCTATTAGTCTGATGATTTCTTCACAATGGTTGAAGATAAATAGTTTGTAGGGCCCACTGCCTCGACTGGGCATGATTATGTATGCGCTGCCTGAGGAAATCATCATACTCGGCCAAAAGCTCTAACAATCCTAAATAATTTCCATTATGAGGAGTCCAATTATTTCATCATCTCCTCGAAGAGCTAAGCCTCTTTCACATAAAAATTTCAACACACTAATCAGTCGTTTCAAAAGACTACACCAATACTGCTCAACTTGATCCACTTGTGTTGTTAGCTTTGAGTCTACCCTCCAACTCTCATTGCACGACTTTTTTGCTGACAAAACTGCTTGAATGTGACCCTTTGATTGTTCATGGACAGCAACCCTATTGGCTTTTTCCCATCACAGAACCCATCAGATGTAAACTGAGATCTCGAAGCACCCATTAGCTTGCAATAGAACAGTAGACCCCCCCATTTTCTGGAGATAGACATAGCCAAGAACGCTTTGTAACTTCCCCATTTCGATTCCTTCGCTCAAACATACCTGGTGTGCTTTTTGCGACTGACCATTTTTTGCGTCTTTTTGGGATTCCCTGAATTAGCTTCCAAAAATGTTGCATCACTGTGGTGGAGACTCTCAGCACCTTTCTCTCCCCAAATAATCAATAAATTCGTTTGTCAAATCTTCTGGCCACAAGTTATAGCTATGTCTACAGTTGTGTGATATTCTTTTGCAATTCAGGAGGCACTTGCTTTGATTCAATATCTGTCTCGTCGGCCTTCTGTTCATTTCCTTCTCTTGATATGCTAAAGCTGCCTTGTGACGAGTTAGAGGATGGTGATGCATCAGTATCAGGTACTTGCTCTGGGTGCCAGGAAGATGAACTTGAAGTACTCTCTAGACGTCTATCTGCATGTTCTGAAGCAAATGGACGAGCGAAGAACTCAATCAGTCTACGTGTTTTGGCACGCTCTTTAGCTTCTCTTTCAGCACGTTCTGCAGAGGTCTTTCTCTTTGCAGCACCACTTTCATAATGTCGTGCACCTTTGTGTCTATCCATCCCACTCATGTCTGTAGAAAATTTTTCTGTCAACAAGATCGAACCTAATACGCCCATTATAATTACAAAAAAATACTTGAAATAGGCCATTTGCTTTTTACTAGGTTATGGACAGCATTAGTGATTACAAATTTTCTCAGATGCCAGGATATTGAATTCCTGAACATTTGGGAACAAAATTGGCGTAGTTGCGGATGATCCGTACGATTTTTTTCAAATTTGGTTAAAAAAAGAATGGAATCAAAACTGGAAAACTTTATTATGCATGACAAAATATAACCCTTTGACTACAATGTGTATAAGACACAACTCTGGGAACATTTTACAAGTAGGTGAAACATTGGCCTAAAAAGTTTATAAAATTGTATGGGTCATCCACAAGTGTGGAATGATCCATACAGACATAGATATCAAGAAGTAAAAGAAATATAAAAATAATCAAATGAAGGCAAACTTCCTTAATAGCAACATATGTCATTAACTAGATCCTAAATATGATTTTAAAATCATTTTGATTAATTATGATCCTGTATAAGGTAAGATGATGAAGTTCAAAGTGAAAGGAAAAATAATTAAATATGATTTACATTTAGAAATGCCAGGAATGGGTTTTTTCATAAACAATTGCCATAACATTAAGGATTTATTTATCCTCCATACTGTATTATGTTATTGGATTGTTCCTGTACCTTTCCAGGAGAGAAGCAAAACATAAGTTATTTAATTCAAAAAATGTAAATTTTGTGGTAATAAGCAAGGAATTCAAAAAGAAATCATCTTAAAATCATATTTTGGGTCCAGTTAATGAAATATGTTGCTATTAAGGAAGTTTGCCTTCATTAAAATTTCATGTTTTTCTTTTACTTTTTGATCTATCTATGTATGTATGGATCATCCACACCTGTGGATACACAAGGAAGCACAAGGAAAAGATGCAGAGGATGTTACGAAAAGATATCACTAGGAGAAGGATACATGGTGGCCTCAAACAAGGCTAGAAGAGTATCCACCTTCTGCAGTGCATGTGATGGTCAGCCACATCTCTGCCTTTCATGTTTCAATGAAAAATATGCCTCATACTAAGAAAATGCATGGGAAATTGGGAAACGATTCACATTCGGATAATTCAAATTTTGCTTTTTTTAAATTTTTGTTTACGGAACTAATTTCGTGAGTTTTATGGTATTTTCTTCTACAGTTAATTACTGCTGCATTATGTAATTATTGTAATTTGCTTGTAAGATGAATACACTTTACAAGCTTTGTGTTACAAAGTTTTATATGCATCTTGGAAGCATGTACGAGGTACGTTCAATATGTAATGAGAAAATGTCAGGAGAGGCATTAAATATAATTAAATCAGAATGCTACTTCATGGTGAAGTACACATACATATAGTCTATAAACTGACTAACTGGCACCTTCCTATCTTTTCCCAGGTTTGAGTGCAGCGGTGTAATTTGGGGGAACCAGGTTGATCCGGTTTGCCGATCTGTCAACCACATGAAAAGATGCAGGGAAACCTGGAGCAAAAGTTACGCCATCAAAATTTGTCTTAAACTTAAAAACCAAACAAGAAGCTTATGGAATGTTAGAGGAGGCCTATGGGGATGAAATGATGAGCAAAGCAAGTTTATACAGGTGGTTTTAACCGATTTTCTATAGGGAAAAGAACAGGTTAAGGATGAACCCAGATCTGGAGCACCGAACAGTGCACGTAAGGAGGAAAACTTGAGGAAGTGCGAAGGTTAGTGATGCAAAACCGTCGAGTTACTGTGAGGATGATATCTGAAGCTGTTGGTATTAGTATTGGAACAGTGGAGACAGTTTTGACCGAAGATCTGAAGCTCCACAAAGTCTGTGCCAAGTTATTGGCACATTGTTGTTTCTATTTCCTGGTTTTCCCCCAGGACAATGCCCCATGCCACAGGTCAACGCTGGTGACCACCTGGATGGCCAACAGGGGAATGAAAGTGGTACAGCACCCACCCTACAGCCCTGACCTGGCCCCTTGTGACTTATTCCTGTTCCCATGCATGAAAAACAGCCTCAGGGGAATCAGATTCAAGTCAACACAGGAGCTGAAAGAGGCATCGGCAAATTACCTGAAGGGACTGCAGAAGAAGGACTTTGAGGAGGTCTTCCAGGATTGGGAGAGACGCCTGCAGAAGTGTGTAGATGCGAGAGGCCATTATTTTGAAGGAGACAAAGTTTTGTAAGCTTATGAAAATAAACAGTGTCTCTCCTGAAATTTTCTCATTACTTATTGAACATACCTCGTATTGTTATACATAATATTATCTTATCAATGCATCTAACTTCAATGTTTAATTTTTGCTTTATATGCAAAGAATGCATTCGCTTGTTTTATTTGATAACTGCTTTATTTTCATATTGATTATAATGCTTATAGGATCACATTATCATATGAAAACATAATTAAAAAAAAAAAAATTGATGAACAAGGAAAAAGGATTTTTGGGCTAATCATAATTAACTAATTTACACAATTATGAGTATTTTTTATTACCTGATATCGTTGCAAGACATTTATAGCCATAATAAATACAAATGTACATAAAAATTGGCTATGTACTCATGTTTGCAATTTTTTTTAAAAGGGTTAATCGGGCCACGGATGTACCACTTCGCAAAGAAGGAAAGATCTGCTCGGTACACCGGTGGCCCAATACGCAGTTAATGTGTTAAAATCCCACTGTAGTGATCATCCATACGCAGTGGCGTACCCAGAAAATTGAAAAAGGGGGGGCAATATATATACAGTATATATATATATATATATATATATATATATATATATATATTATATATATATATATATATATATATTATATATAATATATATATATATATATATATATATATATAATATATATATATATATATATATTATATATATATTATATGTATAATAAATATATAATATATTATAATTTATTCTTTGACAAAGGAGGGGGCCATGGCCGCATGACCCACCCCCCTCGGTACGCCACTGTCCATACGATGATACGACGCCACTTTTATGTAAACAAACACTTACGTCATTCTGTGACATATGAGTTCACTTTCATTACTTCATTTCATCACATATAGACATATCTCAGTATTCTGTGCCTTACTAGCACACTCTTTGTGTATTCATGGACACCAGAAATCATTAATTGGTAGCGAAATATTACATCGAAAATGAAAAAAATACAAAAAAAAACACCTCAAAATCAGCCACGGGTCGCTCATTAAACCCTTTAATCAGCTGAGTGTGCCCGTTTTCCCTAATATCTGTTAGAGGGAGACCATTCTAAACCTAGAAATGTGGCCATGGGCAATCAAGCAACACTACCTATAGGCAGTTGGATATAAGATAAATTATTAATTTGATTATAAATAAAGGCCTCATGATTAAAAGATATTTATTATATAAATATACAAGGAAGTATTAAGTAAATAAATAAATAAGAACAAAAATTATAATATGTGGAGACCCCAGGCCCCAGTTTGGCAGATTGCCCCATTTTGTGGGGGTCCCCTGATTGTGGAGGCCCCTGGGCAGCTGCCCACTATGCCCACTCCTAAATCCGGCCCTGCACCCCAGTGGATACGGCGCCCTAGCTTGCTCTCAGCATCCGGCCCCTGATGCTCACCAAAACACATCCAGACTGGGCCCGTCCCAATCGTGATCCCTATTGGCTGGGGGATCGAGTGGGCGTTCCTACTGTCCTGCAAGTTTTTTCATAGTCATCCCTGCTACTTGCCTTCCAAATGGGAATTGTCAAATAGCAGGGATGACTGAAAAATTGAATGATGAAATAGACGGTAATATGAAATGAGATTTTCCCATTTTATTTATCGTCAATAATAATATCTATAATCGCCACTGCACTAATGTCGCCAGGCGTCATATATTACGAGTTTTAGCACTCTACATACTTGTATGTGCCACTGAAGAGACTTTACATTATGTACATCACACTACATATATCTTCAGTAGCACATACAAGTCTGTAGTGATGCAAAAATTCGTAACATATGGCGCCTGGCGACATTAGTGCAGTGCCGACTATAGTGTTATTGACAGTACACTCATTTCCCAAGATGTTGTTTCCAGCAAATTGCGAATATTGCAATTTTTTCGTGAAATTACTTTGACTTGGCGGTCAGCCATCATGTAGTTTCAGGTCTTATCAGCGGCACAGGAAGCTCCTGGTCGTCTTCCCCGCTGACTGTAGTGCGCATGCGCCAGTTCTCCCAACAGCGGCCCCAGGCGGTTGGTCGCTAGCCTGGCCCAGTCCAGCCCGTTCCAGCCCGTTCTAGCCCGCCTCGCGAAACAGAGTCCGCCCCGGCCTGAGCCAGTCTAGACCGGGGTACAACGGTCGCGAAAACGCGCTAAAACTCCTTCTAACTCGCGCAGTGAAGCCCTGACGTGCTCCTAACATTGCTGGTGCAGCATCACAACAAGCACTGTAACACTGCTTCCCGTGAAGTCCTTCTTCCTTGAAGAATGAAAATCATGAAAATGACTTCTCCAGTTGTTGTGGTTTGCAATGGGCGGCAAAACAGAAACTCTTCTTACATATCTTCTGGACCTTGATACCGTACGTAAGTCATGCGTTGGGCATCATCACTAACATCAGTTGACTCGTCGGGTTGAAGACTGAACTGCCCACTCTTTTTTATGGCTGCAATCACCTGGTCTTTTATGTCACATGATATGCTCTGAATTCGTTGTTTAACTGTGTCATTTGACTGAGGAATATGTTCAATGTTCTTGGCAAATTCATTTCCATAAATTGTCCGCACCATATTAAGAGCTGCAGGCTTTACCAATTTTTCGCCAATGGTATGTGCCATTTTAGCTCTTGCAATTCTCCAAGCTACGAGGTACGAAGCAAGTGTTGCTTGTTGCACGCCCAAAACCGCTGTGTTGATAGGAGCATCCAGTCTCTTCCTTTTCAGTTTCTGTTCTTCTCTTTCAAAGAAACTTTGCTCTTTGTTGACAAGTTCACTGTGCTTTCCTTCTAAGTGTCGTTTAAGTTGTTGTTTGAAGGAATCGTTACTCAAAACTTCCCCACAAATAACACATTATGGTTTAAGCACGACTCGGTGAGTTATGTATGTGAAACACATATTGCTCCCTCCCTCCACTTCCCATATATCGACGGTTAAATTTAATATGCAAGAGTTGATGTTGGGAAAATTTCTCACCTCAATTAAATCGTCTATGTGTCTATGATGTTTTGCTTAAATATTCATGAATTTGGTATTCTAAATACAACATTATCACTAATAGTGATACTTTTAACAAGAATATTGGGAAAATAATAAGTCCACAAATCCTTGGCGACCCATTCAAATGGCTTGGCGACCCAACTTTGGGTCGCGACCCAGGGGTTAAGAGCCCCTGGTATAGAGCATGAACCACACAGTCGGGGCCCCCCTCTCGCCCCTTCACGACTCCCACGACCCGACGCCGACTGTCGGGGCCTGACGCCAACCCACATGACGACTGGTGCCGACCACAGCATGACTCAGCAAGTCGTGACTGGTCGCCATCAAGAGTCGTGAAGATGTGAACTTAAGTTAGCAGACCTTGTTTTTAGTGACCTTGGTGAGACCCAACTCCTTCCAGGCCCGTGGATATGGAAGACCTGAGCCACTCTTGGTCCCACCTGGAAACCTTCTTTGGGCCTATTGTAAAAAAGTATATGGTAATCGAGAAAGGCAAACCATGCTTCACGGGCATTATCGCCTGCAAGAACTGCAAGGCGCTTATCTCCTCTCTTCCAGCACGTACAGCCTGTACACCCTAAAGAGCCACTACCAACGTGTGAGTAAAGGTAAATATGGGGGCATACGATATGATGCGCGTAGCCTCGCTGCTCATCTCCGTCGTATTAGCCTTTGAGCCTGTGATGGTTTGAGAACTCGTTACCTTGGAACACAAGGTTACTGTGACAACCGGATTACCACAGTTACCTTCCCCAGGTTTCCCTAATTACCAATTTTCGACCAACCCCGACAGGAAGGATGAACAGCTGGGTGGACTACCACCGACTGTCCTGTCCCGGATTCGAACCAGGGCCTGCAGATTCGTAGCCAGGCGCGCTAGCCAATACACCACGGAGGCGCTAGTAAAGTAAAGTGTGAGTAAAACTAAACTTTAAATAAACTGATTAAAGTGAATGTGTTTTCTATGTAATTATTTGAATTATATCACAGATGTTTTTTATACTTATTTTCCTGCCTAAACTAAACGATCAAGGTTTACTTCAGATGTGATTTGGTTTTCAGAATGTGGTATATTTTGGTGTTCTTGATCTTTGCAATTGTGTTTTAATAGCCATTACTGACGCAACTTTAAAAACTGATGAAGCCTAACCTAACACAACCCTTGAAACCAAACCGAAAGACGACAGTAATTGCTATTAAAACACCATTGCAAACATCAAGAACACTAAAATAAACCCAATTCTGGAAACCCAGTCACATTATTAACTCAAGTAACCCTTGCCTTGGTCGATGTGTTTGTTAAGTACAAAACGGCCATCCCCAGATCTGTAGCCGTGGAGAGACTGTTCTCCCAGGGGTCGAACATCATAAAGGCCAAAAGAGCGAGTCTGACCTCTGAAAATGTTGAAAGTCTAGTCTTCAAGAAGAACATGAACCTGCTCAATATGGAGTTGTCACCAGACGACTCTTGAGTGAAGAGTCCGAGGACTGAAGGCCTAATATCATATCAATAAAATATATTTTGGAGTGTAGTGTACTTATGCTGATCATTACGATTTAGCTTGCACTAAAGTTCATCAATCTTGGGAGGCGGTAGCGGAGTGGTTAGCGTCTCCGACTGGCGTTCTCGGTGACCCGAGTTCGATCCCCGATGAAAACCAAATCTTTTCTGCACCGTCGAGTGGCCTAAGAATACCCACATGCCCTGCCCATCAACTCTATCTTCGATTGCGAGTGCATCGGAGGACACAGGGGGGCGACATGAGCCTCTAATCACACACGTCACTATAAGAATCCTGCCTGCGCCACCACGGGCGAGGACCAACCATCAGAGCCCTCAAGTGAACCTCCAGAGCCTACCATCCGAGCCCTGGGTCACCACTGCCTACAGGCGCTATAGGCACAAATGTAATAAAAAAATAAAAAATAATAATAATAATTGAGTGAGGAGTCACAATGAGGACAGAGGTGAAATGTAAGCTAAAACATATCTGGGGCGCACAAGGGTTTGGTATGTAAAGTATACTAATACATACTACCTACATTCATTGACATGAGAGATTTAGTAAATAAATAAATTTACTACAATGCCAAGTGCTTTACCTTTATTTTTGCACTTTATGCAGTGAAAATTTTACGTAATTGGTTTGCGGATTTCCGGACGTGCGGTTGCGGAAATGCAAATACCAAGAAATTTGCGAACTTGCGGTTGCAGAAAGTAAGGATTAGAGGCGTTTTCTGCGGGGATCCTGATTGCAACCGAAAAATTTTCGGTTGCTCAAATTTCGATCCCTGTTCAACCATCCAGGGAAGATGATTGGCCCGACCCGCAAACATTTGTTGTTGTTGTTGTGACCGTTTGCAACCGAAAATTTTCCGGTTGCAACCAAAAATCCCCCGCAGAAAACGCCTTAAGATATGCGGAAATGCGTTTGCGAAAGTGGATTTCGTTTGAGGTGCCAACCTCTGATGTGTGTGTGTGTGTGTGTGTGTGTGTGTGTGTGTGTGTGTGTGTGTATGTGTGTGTGTGTGTGTGTTTGTTTACGGTAGTGAACGAGAAAAGAGGCATTGGTATGAGGTGAAGGACAGGGAAGGTGAATAATGGCAAGGTAATGAAAGGCCGCAGCGATAGACCGTACTGGCAGGGGGTGCGTGGCGGGCGATGCGTCGGTGGTTGTGGTGACAGTGGTGGGTGGACCTAGGGGTGGGCGTGGCTTGAGGAGGCGATGGTGGTGGTGGTGGCGGCACAGTTGGCAGCAGCAGCAGCAGCGACAGCGCGCACTCGGGGGCCTCAAATATAGGTCAACGCGCGACGTCCAAAATATTGCACAACCTCCTATCCCGCCTGTATAACTCTCTCTCTCTCTCTCTCTCTCTCCTCTCTCTCTCTCTCTCTCTCTCTCTCTCTCTCTCTCTCTCTCTCTCTCTCTCTATATATATATATATATATATATATATATATATATATATATATATATAATATTACACATTCTATACTTTTCTTGTTATTATTGCTGTTACTGTCAATTTTACTATCATCATTATTGTTGTTATCATTATTACTAGTATTACTATTATTATTATTACGTACTATTTTAATCAAAATCATTATTCCTCTTTTTCCTCTTTTCTTTCGATGTACATCAGTGTCTGCCGTTTTAATGGCCTCATGCAATAAACTAGGGCAGGCACTGAATCGAATATATGGCAACAAAAACAGAGAACATGTACAGTGGAAGAGAGCGATCGAAGTGGAGGGAAGGAGGAATGGACGAGGGGAGAGTGGGGAAGAAGAGAGCTGGTTGAGGGGAAGGAGGGGGATCGACGGTGATAGGAAGGGAGGGGGATCACCAGTCAGCGGTCATTGAACCCTGGAGGTCTGCAGCTCATAATGTTTGGGTGTGTTGTTACCAAGTCTGCGATAACCTTTTCCTCTCCCGCCCATGTTTCCCTCAACACTGACACTTTGTTCCTATACGGTATTTTATGTTATGCTTACAATTTATGCTCGTAACACTGCGAAATGCTAGATAAATATTAGAAATTCTCTCTCTCTCTCTCTCTCTCTCTCTCTCTCTCTCTCTCTCTCTCTCTCTCTCTCTCTCTCTCTCTCTCTCTCTCTCTCTCTCTCTCTCTCTCTCTCTCTCTCTCTCTCTCTCTCTCTCTCTCTCTCTCTCTCTCTCTCTCTCTCTCTCTCTCTCTCATATAATATACACACTACACGTTCATCTATTTAGTTCACCCACTATACTAGACTTGACGATCCTTTGCCTCGCTTTGGTCGACATGCGTCGCAGCTTTAAGTACGTAACTGACTTGTGCTACACCATTCTTTATATTACGGTCAGATTTGGCATTTGACTACAGGGACATGTTACTCGAAATAGCCGTATGTGAAAGCAAGATAGTAAGTATTGTGTGAATCCTGTAAGACACATTTTCGTAGAGAGAGAGAGAGAGAGAGAGAGAGAGAGAGAGAGAGAGAGAGAGAGAGAGAGAGAGAGAGAGAGAGAGAGAGAGAGAGAGAGAACAAAAGTTATGGCTCTCAACACTTCTGATCTCTTCCCTAAACGTATTCTGACGTATCTTGATTGTTGCTAATACACTCTCTCTCTCTCTCTCTCTCTCTCTCTCTCTCTCTCTCTCTCTCTCTCTCTCTCTCTCTCTCTCTCTCTCGTCCTCACCTCCCATTCCTCCTCGCTCTCACCTCAGCCTCTCGGTAGTTCATTCACACTTTCGTACTCTATGCCCTATTTCGTTCATCTGGTTCCGTTTGTAATACTCAAAACCAAAACAAGTATTTTCATGTACATACCACCTTACTTACTAAAGCTTTACTTTCTCCGAATCCCTTTTACTTTCTGGCGAAAATTTTACTTTCCCCGTCCACAAACCTTTACCATTCTCAATACTGGATTCATAGTTGGTACCCATGAGAGTAAAGGTTTTTTTTCTCTCTCTCTTTTTTTGTGTGTTTGCTGCCGCTACATTATGGAGAGCAATCGCAGTTGGAATCTTAAAGTTTATGTTGTGATGTAAGATATTCGTTTCTCAGCGGGTGGAGTAGGTGAAAATCATTATCTCTCTCTCTCTCTCTCTCTCCCTCTCTCTCTCTCTCTCTCTCTCTCTCTCTCTCTCTCTCTCTCTCTCTCTCTCTCTCTCTCTCTCTCTCTCTCTCTCTCATACACAAGCACACACACATGCACACACTGCTGTACTGTCCCCCTTAAGCAAGGGGAATGGGAGTGTGTGGTGTGTGAGATCACAGCATTACCTAAAGATCGGTAATAATAAGCTCCAAGCTCGCACCGGGGGGGTGAAACTGGCGATCACGAGTCCTGGCGTACGCGCGACCAAAACAAGGTTTATTATTCAAACTGTAGGAGTATTTTAAACAAGATAGATTTACTGAGAAGAACATCTAGTGCAGAAAATGTTGCAATAATAGCATTAACAGAAACATGGTTAAATATGACAGGCAAAGTGTTTAATCCACAATTTGAGATAGTGGGGTATAAGTTATTTCACAAGGACAGGCTAGGGAGGAGAGGAGGAGTTGCACTATATGCCAGGGATACATTGCAGTGTTGTGTTAACAATGTTATAAAAACAGATGATAGTGTAGAGTCTATATGGGTGGAAATTAGAGAAGGAACTGAGAAAATGGTTTTGGGTTTAGTGTACAGACCTCCAAACTTATGTAAGGAGGATTCAGTTCCAAAATGGTAAGAAATAAGCGAGGCTTGTAGATATAATCGATTATGCGTGGTAGGAGACTTTAATCTTTGGAACATAGACTGGGATTTAATTGTAGGAGACAATGACGATTTGTTAAAACTAATTCAAGATAACTTCCTAAAGCAAGCAATCAAGGAGTGGGGAGGTAATATTCTAGATTCATTACTACCTAACAGGGAATATTTACTAGTTACAGGGGTGGAAGTTGGAGGTCAGTTAGGTAATACCGATCATTGTGAAATTTGGTTTTGCTTTAAATGGGAAGTAGGATCTAGGAGTGTTAATAAGCATAGAGTGCCTGACTTCAGAAAGGCTAATTTAGCAATATTAAGAAGACACCTGGAAGGGATTAACTGGGGTAAGAGGGAGTGTGAGATGAGATCTGTGGTCGGGACGGATGGGGGAGTCAGTGACGTCAGTGCGGAAAAAGGATTATAATGCCTTTGTCAGCAATTTAATTGCAGGTCAGAAAAATAATATTCCTTACAGGGCAATGAGATCAAGAAATAACGACCCCAAATGGATGATTGCGTTTTTAAAAAACAACATATGGGTAAAAAGGGACATGTATAAGAAGGTTAAGGATGGGCAGGTGAACATAGATCAGTATAACGTGATGGCTAAAACAGTAAAAAAAAAAATCAAAGACCAGCAAAGAACAATTGTGAAAATAAGGTTGCTGGCCAGGCAAATACCGATTCTAAGGGATTTTTTCAGTTCTATAAAACAAAGACTAGAGAATTAGTGGGACCATTAAAAATTGAGCAGGGAGAGATTGTAAGTACGGCTGAGGATATGTGTAAAATTTTAAAAGATTATTTCTGAAGTGTTTTTACTCAGGAGGATATATAAATGGTACCTAATAGTGAACAGATGTTTAGAGGAAAGGATGATGAGAAACTCAAAGATATTGTGATAACTAGGGAAATGGTAGAAGAAGGTATAGCCTTTTATAGAAGGTATATATTTATGGATATAAAAAATTTAAGTCACCAGGACTAGATGAAGTATATCCCAGGTAATGCAAAGAGGTTGTTAGTGAGGCGTTAGTGCATATTTTTAGGAAATTGGTTGATATAGGGGAGGTGCCGTTAATGTGGAGGAAGGGAGATGTAGTCCCCATATTTATGGAGGGTCAAGCATCAATCATTGGGGGCATACGCCAGGGGGCGCGTCGCCTCGCCCACCCTACGACGCCACTCCCGGGGGTCACCACGCGCGAGTTCCCATGCAGGCCCGTTTCCCATACCAAGCAGCTCTCGACAAGAAACATCAACTTGCCCCAGCCACGAGACTTGTGGGCGTCCCCTTGGCCTCCTCCACGCCGGATTGTCTCTTATAGATACAACCCGATGGGAAGGATCGGTTTCAGGGTAGCGTGCCATATGCCCATATAGTCGAAGTTGGCACTGACGGACTATGCAGGTAATAGGTCTCGATTCAGTCTCACGGTGCAATCGCTGATTTGACACGTAATCATCCCAGCGATACCCAATGATTCTGCGAAGACACTTATTACCAAAGGAATCGATTCGTCTCTTCAAGTCGCTATTTAGTGTCCATGTCTCACAACCATAGAGTAAGACAAGGATCACAAGCGAATTGAAGATCCGGATCCTTGTCCTCCTGCACAGGTACCGAAAACGCCAAATACTCCTGCTGAGCGAGTCCATAACACCGTGGGCTATCCCAATCCACCGTAAGACTTCTTGACGTGACCCGCCGTCATTATGGACTGCGCTACCAAGGTATGTAAAACTTTCCAAGATCTCAATGTCCTCGCCGCACGCATGAACAGACTATACTGTTTCATCTAGTAAGCCTCCAAACACCTGGACCTTGGTCTTAAACCAGGAGACCTCAAGTCCCAAAGGCTTTGTTTGCCTCCTCGTGCAGCGCCTCGAGAGCCATCACCAGGACCTCCAGCCACTCAGCAAAGATTGCATCATCGGCAAAAACAAGATCAGTGATCTTGGTGTTGCCGAGGGATGCTCCACAATCACTTTGATCTACAACCTTGCCCAATACCCAGTCCATACAAGTGTTGAAAAGTGATGGAGCAAGGACGCACCCTTGCCTCACTCCAGTATTAACAGGAAAGAAGCTGGATACACTGCCCCCACACTTCACAGCACTCTCAGTCCCAGAGTACATACCAGTCATCAAACCAATAGTCCTTGCAGGAATCTCGCGAAGTCGCAGAAGATACCTGAGTGACTCACGATGCACCGAGTCAAACGCCTTCTTGAGATCAACATAGGCTGCAAGCATCCCCTGTCGAAACTCACGTCGGTGTTCCACCAGGACACAAAGCACTAGGATACGGTCCGTTGTTGACTTACCAGGCGTGAACTCAGACTGTTGAGGTCTCTGATGCTTCAGCAGATGACTGCGGATCCGTGTCAACAATAGATGGGCAAGCACTTTGCCTGGCACGCTGAGCAGTGTAATACCGCGGTAATTGTTGCAGTCCTGACGGTCCCTTTTCCCTTTCCAGATAGGGACGACCAGCCCCCTTTTCCAGTCAGGAGGAATGGTACCTGATTGCCACACGGCAGTCAGGACAGCATGCAACCCGCGGATCATGGCCTCACCCCCAGCTTTGAGGAGCTCCGCACTGATATTACAGACACCAGCATGCTTCCACCCCTCAACTTTGCTACAGCCTCTCTGACTTCGTCAAGAGAGAGTGCGGTTTCGTCAATGGGAGGATCGGCATCCTCTGCCCGTAATCCAGTGGTGTGAAGCTGCTCAGTTGGACGGTCCACCGTGAACAACTACCCAAAGTACTCAGCCCAACGAGCAATCTGCCCATCCATGTCCGACAAGAGGCGCCCATCTGCTGCTCGAATAGCACTCGCCCGGGATGGAGACTTGGAACGGAGCTTCTTCAGGGCTCGGTAGGCGGGTCGGAGGTCATTAGCGTTCAGATATCCCTCGACATATTCAGCGAGACTCCTGATATACCTCTCCTTGTCTCTCCCCAGGAGGGTTCTAGTCCGGCGTGACAGAGCCCTGTGCTGGTTCCGGTTCCCAGCAACCCTGGCAGCGCGAATCTCCTCGATTTTCTCCAGCGTCTCCGTCGAGACAAAACTACGTCTTGACCTCGGACGCTCCCCAATACACTCTTTGGCATCCTGGAGAGTTTCACGTTTGAAGGAATCCCACAGTTCTACAGGGCCCTCGAGGGCACCGAGCACATCAAACCGATTTGAGACTGCCACTGCATACTCATGGGCACATGTCAAGTCCTTCAGCTTCTCAAGATGAAACACAGTATGGTTACCTCTTGAGATTCTTCTGGACTTGACATGAAGCTTAAGTGTAGCAACAAGTCTGAGATATGTTCCAAAGAACTCAGCACTCCGGTAAACCCTGCAGTTCTGGAGGATCCTCCAACGAGTACTAACGAGGACGTGGTCGACTTCCTTAGCTACTATAATAGTATACCATGTCCAACGGTGCAGCTCTGGTCTCTGATACCAAGAACCTGCAATTCTCAACCTTCAGAACCTCGCAAAATTCAGAAGCAGAGAACTGTTAATGTTTCTGGTACCGGAGCCATGGGGACCAACACATAACTCGTAGCCATCTTTCACAGTGCCAGCAATAACATTGAGGTCGCCCAAGACAATGAGTGTGTCCCGAGGAAGACACTGGTCTAATACAGAGTCGAGTTTGGCGTAGAACATCTCCTTCTCTTCAGTTTCACGCACCTCGGTAGGAGCGCACACTGCAACAAGAGACATGAAACCCAGAGTGTGTTTCATCCTCACCCGCATTATACGCTCATCAACCGGAGTAACCTCAACATCTGACGGCTGCAGTTTGCTGGAGATGCCTATAGCTACTCCCCGGACACGGTGACCATTGCTCATGCCGGACCAGTAGTAGGTGTAACCCCCACTCATAGTTTCGCCACTGCCTGGCCTCTTCGTCTTAGAGAGTCCCACTATACCACCCTCATCCTACTGAGCTCACCCGATAGGAGAGGTAGTCGACGATCGTCTGAGAGGCACAGAACATTCTACGAGCCCACACGAAGGACCCTCCGGAGGTTTATCCCAGGAGTGATTCGACGGGCAGGCGCCGCTTCTGCACCGCCCCGGCCACCCCCATAAGAAAAAGATGGGCTAGGGGGCTAAACCACTCGATTTAGAGTGCGGGATTCCCGACTGCTTTGCTCTGCACTCTTCATAGACAGACCCCCCCCCCCCCTGCGTCGGCATTAGAGGGGGTCTGCGTGGTCGGGCCCCCCGGCAAAACCGGGTCGGGGGCGCGGTTACCACGCCGCCGGCCTCTACCTCTTATTATGTATATGGCTAGTTTAGTTTTTACAGGTAGGGGGTGCAAGCCCGTCCGCAACCATTCTAAGGGGTTAGCACTAGCAGACAGCTCTCTCTCCTCCAAGGAGAAGAGAGAACTGTCTGGTTACAGTGGAGATCCATCTCAGCTGCGTCGATAACTGACGAAATTCTTCAAACAAAAACAAAAAACATGTCAGGGATTGGCCTTACTGCTCACCGTGGCCAGGGACGCAGAACCCCTTGTAAGGATTAACCCCAGGCTGCCCACTATTTCACACATAGCTGGGGCTGGATGGCCATTGACTCAATAGTGAGTTCATCTGCCCTTAAAGATGGTCTTATTTTTAGTCCATCTGGGTGTCCAGCACACCCTCCTCACTGATAGAACCAGTGGGGTAGCCGGTTTAGTCGCCGACGATCCGATCATGCGGCTGGTTGTACTGGGTGATAGAGGATTAATGTCAAATGATCGACCCGTTAGCCTGACATCAGTGGTAGGTAAATTATTTGAATCTGTTAATGCAAAAAACATTAGCGAGTATCTAGAAAAACATAGTTTGGTAAATGATTCACAACATGGGTTCACCAAGGATAGATCATGTCTCACTAATTTATTGAGTTTTTATAGGAAAGTTTATGAAACAGCAGATAATGATAAAGATTATGATATAGTATACCTGGACTTCAGTAAGGCATTCGCTAAGGTACCACACGGGAGACTCTTAAATAAGGTTATGGCGCATGGAATAGATGGGAAGGTCCTTCGTTGGATTAGATCTTGGCTAAGTGATAGGCAACAAAGGGTTACAATTAATGGTTATAAATTTAAATGGGGGCAAGTAACAAGCGGGGTGCCAAGGGTCTGTTTTGGGTCCATTACTATTTTTGATTTACATCAACGACTTAGATAGCGGGATTAGCAGTGATATCAGCAAGTTTGCGGATGATACTAAGGTAGGTAGGATTATTGGATCACAGTCTAATGTAAACATATTGCAAAGAGACTTAGATCAATCAAATGAGTAGGTAGATAGGTGGCAGATGGATTTCAATATTGATAACTGTAGCGTAATGGAGGTTGGTAGAAATATCTTTGTAATAGGTACACTATACACAATGTATCGCTGAAAATATCAGAAGGTGAGAAATATCTGGGAGTGCGGGTAAGCGCAGACCTCCGTCCTAGGAATCAATGTATTGAGGCTAGAAATCGACCTAACAGGGTGTTAGGATTCATTACCAGGAGTGTTAAAAGTAGAAGTGCTGCGGTTATTCTAAAGCTTTATTTGGCACTCGTCAGACCTCACCTAGACTATGTGGTACAGTGTTGGTCTCCGTATTACAGGATGGATATTGCATTGTTAGAATCAGTGCAGAGAAGGATGACCAAAATGATACATGGGATGCGTAACTTTAGTTATGAGAAGAGATTGAAGCTATTAAATTTACACTCACTCAAGAGGGGTAGAGTAAGGGGCGGTCTGATAGAAGTTTTGAAGTGGTTAAGGGGATACAATACAGGCGATGTAGTAAAAGCTCTTACGGCTAGTAATCAGGAGAGAGCAAGAAGTAACGGGTTCAAACTGAAAAAAAGTAGATTTAAAAAGGAAATAGGGAAAAACTGGTTCACAAATAGGGTGGTAAATGATTGGAATGGACTCAGTCGACAGGTGGTCAGTGCGGAGTCAATAGAGATCTTTAAAAGGAGTCTGGATAAATTCATGGATGGGGAAGAAAGGTGGATGTAGGTAGTGTTAAGTAACAGGAACTACCTCGTGTAGGTCTCGCGGCCTCTTGTAGCTTCCTTATTTTCTTATGTTCTTATGTTTCTTATGTCCAACTCGCGTGGACAAGACCATAGGTGAATGACCCCCCCCACACACACACCGTGCACACACACATCGACACATACACACACACACATTGTGTATCCTGGAAGTATCAAACTACTTCGCTGCTTCCATCACATCCTTTCAACACCAATACCACTCTTTTCGTAGGTCACCCACCCACCAATCCACGCACTCACTTACTCATCTACCCACCCACGTATTTAATCATCTACCCACACAGGTACTAATTGATCTATCCACCCACGCACTCACTTATCTAGCTAACGCACTCACTAATCCACCTATCCCCCCCATCACTCAATCACCTATCATTCCACCCATACTCTTACTAGCTCACTCATTTATCCAAGCCCTCAGTTACATACTCACCTACTCACGCCCTCACTTAGTTAATCATTCAACCACCCACTCACTCACCTGCGCCCTCTCTCACTCATTCACCCACCTACTCACGGACCCATGCAGGCCCTCAATTACTCAATCACCAGATGATACCCACCTACCCACACCCTCACTCACTCACTCATTCACCCACCCATCCACCCACCCAAGCCCTAATTCACTCACTTATTCTCCCAGACATCCACCATCCCACCCACGCTCTTACCTACTCATTCACCCATCCACCCTCTCACACCCACAATTATGATTGGAGAGGCCGGTGGCCACAGCTCTTTACTTATCACCTTGACCTGAGGGATAATCCTCATCCCAGGCAACACCAAGACAGCTGGGCAGAAAATTCCAACTAGGTAATAAAGTTACACTGTGGTATTAATGGGGTCAAAACTCACGCTCCTTGACCACGAGCCGGGTATAGGGGTTAAGTGAGGTGCCTATAAAGATATAGTACATGAAGATAGATAAACAGTAGGCACATGGCCTGTTGAACTATTAACCACACTGTTGAGTACGAAAATGGTTCGATATAGGTAGGGAAATAAAAATCGAGCCTAAGTACTGTACCGAACTTGAAGAGATATGTATATCGATATTGAAGAATATCGCGAATAATATTGAAGAATATTGAAGAGATCCGTAAAATCGAACCGTAATTTTAGCCCATAAATATCCGTACCATACCGTAATTCCATATCGTATCATAACGGACTACATGGCCTGTGTTTCACATATCTTCAAATCGTGTTTCTAATCACATCTGAACCACGTTACAATTTTTTGTTTCATATTTTCATAAGCGTAACATGTTAAGACATGTTACTGTACGGCATACTCTCAGCGTATCTATAATTTTATATTCTTTCTTCTTTACTGGTCACCTCACTATCAATAACTCGCTGGTTAACTTAGGGATACTTATATATATATATATATATATATATATATATATATATATATATATATATATATATATATATATATATATAATATATATATATATATCAAATATTGAATAATAATGGTGTTACATGTAGGACTACCAAAAATCTATCGTTATTTCAGCCAGAAACAGTTAAGTTAGGTTAAATTGGATTAGGTTTGAGGTGGGGTTTGGTTTAGTAATGGATGATATCGAGAAAAAAAGAAAATTATCAATACTATGGTAGTGCGAAGCGAATCAAGGTTTGCGGGGCAGGGCGGGAGGGGCTGGGCAAGCACCCCCCACACCTGTAAACAAACATTTATTTCCGACAAAAACGAGTGCCAGATTCATTCAAAACACATCAAAACTCTTCAGGAAAACTAAATTTCGGCCTCGAAATCAGTGAATGACCACTTCCGAAATGTTACCAAAGATAGTACTGAAATTTATAGTTTAAACTCACTCACTACTTATCAGCGTGCAACAATATATCATATAGTTCCAGTAGTGATATTATTAAAGATAATTCACCACTTAACCCCCCAAGTGCCATATGGCCTCTGATGCCTGGCACATCTCCCCCCTTTTTGGCATTAATCAATCAATCATCACCACTTAACCTAACATGCAACAATCTATCATATACTTCCAGTAGTTACATTATTGAATATCATTTATCACCACTTAACCTAACATGCAGCAATCGACCATACTTCCAATAGTGATATTAAAGATCATTCACCACTTAATCTAATATGCAACAATCTATCAGATACGTCCAGTAGTGATATGAATACATAAAGATCGTTTACCACTTAACCTAACATGTTACAATCATTCACTTACTTCCAGTAGTGATATGAATAATTAAATATCGTTCACCACTTAACCTAACATACGACAATCTATCATATACTTCCAGTAGTGATATGTATAATTAAAGATCGTTCACCACTTAACCTAACCTGCAACAATCTATCAGATACTTCCAGTAGTGATATGCGCAAGATAGTTCACCACTTAACCTAACATGCCATAATCAATCATAGTACCAAAGACAATTGATATTCAATGTGATATTCATGTGATATTGATCATTTAAGCTCATTCACCACATAACAAGTATAAAGACAAAACAATATATAGGTTTGTGATATTAAACATTAGGAAATGTTTTCAGTATGTTTTATTACCAGCCAAAGAGAAAGGGGATACCATCAAATAGAGACACTGGAAAGACATTTAATGAGTAAAATGTTCAAATTCAAGATCATATTGAATATTTCAAATTTCAGAACACACTGTTGATTTATAAATATTTGCTCTTTCTGTGTCTTGCATGCCTAGTTTGTGCATTCTTCTGAAGTACCTCCTGTCCATTCTGATTATCTGAACGATCACTGTCACTGTCACCATCACTGTCATCTAGACCATCCCTAAACTGAAGAGCAATATTGTGCCACACAGCTGCACTACACAATATTGTGCAAAACAGCTGCACTACACAATATTGTGCAACAGAGCTGCACTACACAATATTGTGCAACAGAACTGCCGTACACAATATTGTGCAACAGAGCTGCACTACACAATATTGTACAACATAAGCTGGAATGCTGATGAGGGTGAGAGGCCTCTGATATAGCTCATGTAAAGGCGCCATCACCAAAACATCCAATGTATACATACTATTGTGCAAAATGGACAAAATTGTCAAAAAAACAAATATCAAATTGTTAAAATCCACATCAACATCAGTCTATCAGAAAAATGAGTCCCCTCCAAAAATGTGTGGGATGCTGAGAAACCAAAATTTACCCTTCGAGGGAAAGAGGTAGAAAAATAAAATCAAGAAAGAAAATAAATCACCCAAAAACAAGTATCAGATAAATTCAAACATATAAAAACTATTCATGACAGTTTCGTCCTCAAAAACAATAATGCCCATTAATGAACATTTTGTTAGATTAGTGAAATAGCTAGGGGGGTCTAGGGGTAACACAGCCCCCCCAGTTATGCCAGGAGGGTATTGTTCAATAGGGAGTTTTGGTTGAAACTTCTTATTTACCCTTCTAATTGTAACAAAAGTTATAACTCATTCGATTTCATCTGATTAATCAAAGAAATAAAACTAATTTACAGTGGCGGGAGCACACTATTATAAGCCCGTCTCACGTATAATGTATATGAGGGTCAGGGGCCTCTGACATGGATCAATGTAAAGACGCCATCACCAAAACATAACCTGATATTGTGCAAAATAACTAATTCAATTATATCTGATCAACCAAAGAAATAAAATATTTAACAGTGTAGCGGGAGCACAATGATATTATAATCACGTCTCGCTGGAATGCTTATGAGGGTGAGAGGCCTCTGATATAGGTCATGTAAAGGCGCCATCACCAAAACATCCAATGTATACATACTATTGTGCAAAATGGACCCTAAAGCAAAACATGTTGGACGAAAAGGCAAAATACACTCACCTTTAGAGGTGTCTGTTGCTGTCTGCTGCCCTGGAACCTCGATGGTCTTTTGAAAATAATATACATGACTTATTTTCCATGAAAAACTTGCCATACACATAGATACCGTCGCAATGTGTTTTCTATCTCATGAAATGCTTAATAGTATTGTAAAAACTATAAACTGAATGCAAAATATGTTGATCGCTCAGTGAGAGGGAGGGAGGTCTCACCAGCACTCACGTTTGCCAGGCTATTCCAATACTACTTCAACGCCAACCCTGGCGAAGCAGCGTCTGGCGGAGCGCTCGTGGCGTTTAAAAGTGAGAAATCACGGATTGCTTGGCGAACGCTTTCGCCAGCACTGGCGAAAGGTTTTAAAAGTACGGTCCTAAACCTCTTTCAGACCACGCGCGATCATTTTACATCAATAGCCAAGACCATGTGTACCCTAGAGTCGTGGCTTGTCGTGGCCCAAAATCGGCACAGTGTGAACGGGGCTTAAGAAACCATACAATAAAAACGACATGTGACCTTGCTCTTAAAAGCCCCGTTCACACTGTGCCGATTTTGGGCCACGACAAGCCACGACTATAGGGTACACGAGGTTTTGGCTATTGATATGAAATAATCGCACGTGGTCTATAAAAGAAGTTTAGAAACGATCGCCGGATGCTGAGCGGACGTCGGGGCGGGGTGTGGAGTCGCGAGCATTGCAATGAACATTGCACCTCCTGCTGGTCGAGCTATCCTTGTTTTACTTGAAAAAAAGCGATAAGCAAATAGTTGTTGATATGTCATATCCATATATGTAACGATGATGATGACAGTGATGTTGATGCGCACACACACACACACACACACACACACACACACACACACACACACACACACACACACACACACACACACTAAGGTACTCCGTAGTGTAGCGGTTAGCACGCTCGACTCACAACCGAGAAGTTCCGGGTTCAATCCCCGGGCGGAGGGAAGACAGACGGGCGGTCTTCTTAAAACCCGAGCCCCTGTCCAGCCAGCAGTGAATGGGTACCGGGTGTTAGCCGGGGTTTTGTGACTCGCCTCCTAGGGTGGTGGCTTCGGCCAACATTATAGGCACTAAGGATGAATGGTAAAATGTAGCTATGGAGACGGGGCTATACGAGCGTAGCTCAGGCCGTGTAAAATACAACTAGATGAATACAACTAGATGAATACAACAAAATGAATACACACACACACACACACACACACACACACACACACACACACACACACACACACACACACACACACACACACATACACACACACATACACACACACACACACACACACACACATACTCACACATACAAACTGTCCACCAGTTTCATAGATAATAACATCCACGACTGTAATCCAGCAGGGTTGTAGGGTCGATGACCACACAAGCCTCCAAGATTTTGTACCGACAAAAACGGGATTTTACTGTCACCCTTGAGCAAGGGGATGGGGTGTGTGTTGTGTGAGGTCCCGACCTTACCCATATATTGGTCTCTTATGGCTAAGCTCCCGAACAGGAGGGTAATAGATGGTGATCACGAGTCCAGTGCATGATCAATACCATGTTGAATAACAAACTTATGCTTTCACCACTGCAATGAAAGTCAACTTTCGTCTATTTGGATAATCAAGCGACGAGGACATAAAGCACCCGACTCTTCTGATCCCTTAAATCTCTTGTATGGGCAATGATACATAACTCTTCATGAGCAATTGAGAATGTCCATAACAGCAGCTTTACCTCTTCCACCTGTAGCTACTCCAAAACTGCTGTTCAGGAAAACAGCGGGGCTGTAACCCAAGTGAACTCCTGCGCAAATGATCACATAACCTTGATATATTATCAGTGGTGTTGCAATGTATACTATGATATTATAGTAATGTTAAGTGATGAACGTCTGTGTCCCTCCTTCTAGATCACCTGCAGTTCCTTGCTTCGCTCCATGATGCAGTGGATGGAGGTGATGAATCACTTTACCTCCAGGCGATATTGTCTGCCTTATTTCACCGTTCCCGCAAGCCTGTCTTTGAAAGCCACTAATCATGTAGATTACTAAGGTCAGGATGTGACAACGGGGTGGGGTCGTTGCCCTGTCCCGCGTAAATGATATGTTTGTCAAGTCATAAGCTGTTACGTACTCCTCCTTCATATCCATGGGTCTGAGAGAATTAAACCTTTGAAGAATATAATAACATAAAGGCAAGGGAAAACATTAGATGTTAAAAAAAAAAAAAAAAATGATCGTGGGCGGGGCGAGGCGTCCTCGGTGGGCGGTGCCTGTTTCTCATACACGTGGTTGGGGGTTGTCCCGCGCGGGGGTCCTTACTGGCGGACTCCAAACTGTAGTCAATTCAGTGAGTGTTGAGCCGCGATCGTGTGTTCACGCGTCCTGGCGGTGCTCTGTTCATTACGCTCGGCTTGACTCGACTGAGTGGTAGAGGTAACTCCCCACATTTTTATCCGATGTCTACCGGATCCTCCCACAGCTTCACGTGGTGCTGTGACAGCGATGAGGATGTGATGCCTTCAAGGCCAGGAAGCTTTTTGTGAGCAGCATAGCACTGGCTACGTAATATTGTTATGAAAAGTGCGGTCAATTTTCGTACAAAGTTAAAGAGGTTATGAAATGGACCAGTCAAGTCATCCCTGCAACAGCCGAACGGCGTCAAGTTTTGAATATTATTTACTTATTTAATTTGCGCCCAACTCCAAATTAGCAGTACGGCGATAGGATCTGCTAATAAGCTAGTATTTCCTAGACTACCTTCGTCTCGGTCTTCTCACCACAACAATGGTAAGCTTGTCTTGCTCCTAAGTAAACTGAATATCGCCTTTATCGGAGAGACAGATGTACTGATCGTATTTACGGTCGGGGAGTCTGAGAAATCTAATGTTGTGGAGCAATTAAAAACTTCGTTAGACAATGATTTTTCATCATTTAAATAGCCATGAATTAAGCTCATTTATACTTAATTAAGGGCCATCACTGGTGCTTGCACAAGGTATGATTGTCATTACCTTGCTTGCAGTTTGTAAACGCCAGTTTTTTTTTTCGTGCACATGTGTTGTCTCTTACGATAAGTTTTGTGGCCCAGTATATTCAATGGAACAGCAGACAAACCCTGTCTGTGGAAAAGACTGGGATGAGGATGTCTCAAGATATCACTGATATA
>JACEEZ010008567.1:295000-317500 GCA_016584305.1 Chionoecetes opilio
TCACTAACTGCCAGAATTGTACGTGATTTCTCGTATTTTTTCCCCGTGTGGTAGCATTATTGTTGGTGTATGCGTCTCTCTCTCTCTCTCTCTCTCTTCGTCTCTCCTCTCTCTCTCTCTCTCTCTCTTCTCTCTCTCTCTCTCTCTCTCTCTCTCTCTCTCTCTCTTCTCTTTTTTTCTCTCTCCTCTCTCTCTCTCTCTCTCTCTCTCTCCTCTCCTCTCTCTCTCTCTCTCTCTCTCTCTCTCTCTCTCTCTCTCTCTCTCTCTCTCTCTCTCTCTCTCTCTCTCTCTCTCTCTCTCTCTCTCTCTCTCTCTCTCTTCATTATCAACCGTTAACCTTTCTAGCAATTCTCCCTTCCTCATTCTTCGTTCACTTTGTAGAGATCTTGCTTTTTCCGATTTTATGTTCTCCCTAAATGTGCAGTGAGCACGCTCACCACACAAGTAGCAATTGCCTGTGCTGTATACATTGAGTGAGGCATTGAGGCAACTATTTGAATGTGGATAGGAAAATGCCGAACTCAAAACACCTTCCACTGTGTTTAGGTGGAAGGAGGATCCGCGACTGACCTCAGAAGTCAGAACGCTGTTGTTTCCCGAGCAGTGATGAGGGAGTAAAAGAATGAGGGGAGAGCGAGTCGTACTAAATTAATCCTAGAGATGCATCGTATGCCTTATTAGATTATGAATTATAGTATTTTTCCTGCATTAATCATTCAGTTTTTTTATTTTGTTAATATTTCATTACTGAACATGACTCCCTGAATGTTTATTTTCATCTTTGCCTTCTTACATAAGTACCAAAGTCTGTGAAGGGCTTCGAATGCTTGTTGTCAGCACAGCATGATTACTCTCGTATATTAAACAATTTACTCGTTTTATGGTTTACTATCTGATTTTCTCACAATTTTTTTTTTGCAACAAGAGTATATATCAGAAATTATATATAAGGTTTAATGGATAACATGAAGGTGATTTTAAACCACTTGAGGTGTGACAAGGGTCTTGTGTCTGCTTATTGAGGTTAAGTTAGGAATACCCCAATGCATAGACCACTGTATACCTAGACTGCGCACTAGGGTACGCCGTAGGTCCAATGAAAAGTGAAATATAGATTATTTCGAATTTGGCAGGGTGTTTTCTTATGTAAAATTGAATTTTAAGGGTGGTTTGTCCGCTTCAACTTTTTGGTTTGAGCACTTCTTGCTATGCAAAAATGGACTTTTATATTTATATGCAAAACATAGCTTAAAGTGCGATTTTGCATAGTAAGAATTGCTCAAATGCAAAAATAGAATAAGATAAAATCGTCTTATAATTCCATTTTACATAGGAAATTGGCATGCCAAAGTTGAGAAAAAGATTTTTTGTTATACGGCGTACCCTAACCTGGGTACCAAAATAGTTGGATTGGGTTACGATGGGAGGAAGGACAAGACCAGGGCGATGGTGCCCGACAGCTATGGGAAACTGCACCCAAGGTTGATCAGGGAGGAGCATGTGTCAGTGACAGAGGAGCCATATGGAAGGTACCTTTGGCACTTTGTACCAGAGGACCCGGTGCCACCTGAGAAGCCTGCGTTCAAGGTGGCTCAGGCTCTCTATGATCTGCTGGTGACATACGACTCCACCGACTCACTAATCGTACTGCAAGGTGACTCAACTAGGGCCAACACGGGGTGGAAGGGTGGTACTCACGCCCATTTGGAGAAGATGCTGGGACGCAAGCTCTTCTGGAGTATATGCGTGTTGCACACAAACGAGTTGCCCCTGCGCCACCTTATCACCAGCATTGACGGGCCTACCTCATCTGACACTGTCTTCACGAGTCCAGTGTGCAGTCTGCTGTCCAGCGTGAATGAGATGCAGTACAACGCAGAGTTCAGAGGAGTGCCAGGCGGTGAAGATCTCACGGAGATACCGGAGTATATCCTGGTCAACATGTCCACTGACCAGCAGGTCTCCTACCAGCTGGTCCAGGCTGTCAAGCGGGGCGTTCTCCCGTCCGAGTGTTAGTTGCGCCTCTGTTGCTACTGTTAGTGGCGCGTTCTTGCTAAGCACCGTTTGCCATGCACGTTGGTCATGTATGGGTTGGAATAATCAGTCGGTTATCTTTCTTGGGTTTATTAAGGATAACAACTGTAACTTTCATTCACTTGTAGTATTCAGGAACTCTCTATTTCTCTCGTGTTCACTCGCGTGTAGAATGTTCAATCTCTCACTCTGTCTCTCGCGTTCACTGCGTCTCACGGAAGTTTCTCGTGAGGGGGGTCTCTACACACTCAATCACGTGTGTGTCTTTCGTGGACCAAAAGTTATCTGCCCCAAAAGTGAGGGTCTTTTCACAACTAACCTATGAACATGACGTCACGTCACGTCACGTCACGTTTTGTAACTACCAATACGAGACAAGACATACACTGTTCTCCCTTTCTCTTCAGCCAATCATGAAAGGCAAGGAAAGGCTGAATTTACACTTTTCGTAATCTAGACCTTAATCTTTGTTTTGACAAGCCTGAAGAATTATCGGTTTTACAAGAATTCTGGCGTACATTTTCTCGCTCTCTCTCTCGCTAATAAATCAATCTAGCTAGCTTATTTCTATCCTTATTCAGACTAAAACACCTATTACAGGGCTCGGCAGGCTACCGCTTGTCGTCCCGACAAGACTTCTGTTTTTACTAGTTGCTAGCAATACATGATGAAATATTTCTATCTTAATTCATAATTCCTGACTGAATCTAAATGCAGTTATTGTTCTATCATATTATACCATCTAAGTAATTAATTATGTTACGTTGCTAGACAAAACCTATGACAGGGTTCGGGTCATGAAGAACATGTTTGTGTGATGATGCAACTTGATGTGTAGCGGCTTCTTGTACATAAAGAACATTTCTAGGAATCCAATAAGTAATGATAATTATAATTAGTAGTACAATTAACAGGATGTACCAATTTGACTGTTAAACTATTCTTTTCCACCAGTATTCTGTCCTTGATTTCTGTCAGGGTGTCTCGATTGTAGATAATCTTTTCTATTTCCAAGGGGATTCACACAGATTGGTTAACAACAATCAAAATTTCTACCTGCCTAACTAAGGCTCTGGGCCTCACAGGGTCCCAGGCCGGTGTTAGGCATCCTAACAAAATTCATGTCAACAACCTCAGGTTTTCTGTAAAAGGAGTTACAACCTACACCTAGTTCCAATAACAAATCATTTACATATGCTTCAAATTCGTCTTGTAAGAGAATTTCTGTTACGTTACAAACTAACATAACTTGGTTGGAATCCTTTTCACTAAATTCCTTGCAATAGCTGCGCAATTTCTTTCTGTACTCATGTGTTTCATTTGTGTCATTTAACATGTCGACATTACTATTTGGTGTACTTATGTTTGTTTCTTCTCTTGAATCTTCGGGGGACCTTTCTACGTCGTTATGTGGTGTGTCTATCTGTGTTTCTCTAGTCATATTTGTTTCTTAAGGTGATCTGCATGTTTGATTATTTCCTCTCCCGAGTCTAGAGATTGAATCTTGATGACGTCACGTCACGTCACGTTTTGTAACTACCAATACGAGACAAGACATACACTGTTCTCCCTTTCTCTTCAGCCAATCATGAAAGGCAAGGAAAGGCTGAATTTACACTTTTCGTAATCTAGACCTTAATCTTTGTTTTGACAAGCCTGAAGAATTATCGGTTTTACAAGAATTCTGGCGTACATTTTCTCGCTCTCTCTCTCTCGCTAATAAATCAATCTAGCTAACTTATTTCCATCCTTATTCAGACTAAAACATCTATTACACGAGCTGCAGGAGCTCAAGTGTGGCAAGGTGTCCCACTCCAGATGGCTCACCACAGCCCAGTCGCTCGTGTACATGTGGACCAGAAAGAATGGACTGACTGGCAAAGAACTGAACACCCTGGAAATCCTAGTCAAGTACTGCCTGCAGGTGTACTTCAAACTCTACTACGACATCAAGGTTCACCACAGACTAGAGGACGGCCCCAAGCACATCCTCACGCAGCTCAGAGTGATGAGGTCATAGCCCAAGTAGGTCCAAACAGCTGTGACCTTCTACGTGCGGACAGGAGCATGGTTCGCACACTCAGAATGTGTCCTCCTCTCGCTGATGGCGAGTCAGAGTGAGGACGACCGCAGGTTCGCCGTAACCCAGATTTTGAAGCTGAGGGCTGGCGAGGAGTATGGGGACACCAGTGTAAGACCTCGCATCACACCCAAGTTGAACTTGTCAGCCACCAGCTTGCAGACACTGATCAGCTGGCAGCCTGGCCAGGTGCACGAGCCGGCATTCACCTGTTCACTGTCCGGGGATCAGATCCAGGAGATCCTAGTCAAGCCGTACGAGGTTCCGGAGTTCTTTATCCACACTCAGAGCACCGAAAGAGTCGTGAAGCAGGTGACAGAGGCTGCGGCAACAGTGGTGGGGCAGCAGGCCAGAGACGGGTTCATCCGGGCTCGGGCCCACCACCGGGAGACCATGCCCTGCTTCAGGTCTAAGAAGGATCCAGGTATACAGTGGTCTATGCCCAATGATATTCTGCCGAAAGATTACATGCGTACAGTATAACTATTAGCATATTTAGCAAGTAATTAAGAACATTTTGATGAATGTGTGATCAATTATTGTTGTGAGCCAAACGTTCTGCTTCGAAAAATTCGTCGTGAAGAAGTGTATGTATGTGTGTGTGTGTGTGATTTCTCCTACATATTTGGATAATTAGGGTGATGTTTTTTTTCTTCTTTATCTTACAATGTATTTCATAGTTAAAGCATTAGTTTATTTTTACCATCTTGATAGTATGTTGATGAGTACGATGATATTTTTGTTCGTGCTGTTGTTGTTACCGCTGCTGCTACCGTTGTTGTTCATACTGCTGTTGTTGTCACTGCCGCTATCGTTATTGTTCTTGTTGTTCCTGCTAATTTTGTCAATGTTGTTGCTTCTATAATCATATTGCTGTTTTCATTGTTTTGGTTGTCGCTGCTGCTTTGATCGTTGTCGTTTTTGGTGATGGTTGTGGTATTACAGAATGATGATAATTATATCTTTATCAGAATGCATGTGAATAGCGTGCTACTTCAGTTCAATGCAGTTAATCAAACAAGGTTCCGTCGAAGCAAAGTCAGATTAAGAGACTGTTGAGTGCGAGCGAGGTGCAAACTTGAGACTGTCAGAGGAACTCCCACGACCTGCCTCCACCCTGACCTTGGTCCACCCTGACCTTGATCCACCTTGACCTTGGGCCTTTTTGGGTCACGACGCTCTACGTCACCGTCGTGTCGGGTTGTGACTTTTTTTGTTAATTCTTCTTCCTTTTTATGGGATGATGTTGCGGAGGATTTCGGGTACTTTTGACTCTTTTTTTTTCTTTCTTTGAAAGACTAGTAAGCATTGAAGAGCTTTTGAAATAGCAAAACAATATTATACGGGATCTTAAAAGAAGTTTCACGAGAGCAGTATTTTTTTTCTCCTACGCTTGAATAGGCGCTTGGTAGATTTCATGAGTGAGGTACTTTTGATTAATATGATTATTATTATTATCATAAATATTACGTGATTTTTTCTTTATTTTTTTCATTATTATTAGTATTGTCATTAAGCCGCGGTCACACGAGCAACTTTTCTGGCAATATTCAGCCGGCAATATTCAGTTGAAGCAATGTATTGCCGTGTTTTGGTCACACGGACTTTCATAGAGGTAGCCGAGTTTTAATGCCAATTTCGGCTTCTCAAGCCGTATCTGAAGAAGCGTCTTTGGAAAGATAGGGATAAATAGGGAGAAACTGGTTCACAAATAGGGTGGTGAATGATTGAAATGGATTCTTGTGTATGGAAGCGCGTCAGTGTGAATAAACATCAAACATCAAACATCAGTGATCAACAATAAGTTTGTCCAGTTCAGTATCCCCTAAAAAGGTAGACAGCCAACAAAGAAAAAAGAAAACCATCCCTAACTCATAAATTTTCCTAAGTGTATTATATCCTTCAACATGTTTAAAAAAATGTACAAGACTTCACAATTCGTATTGTAATCGGCTCTTGCCACTATGTAGGTGGTTTATTTTAGCTTCTGTATATTGAATTAGAGCGTGCATTAAAAATTAATGTCAAATAATATCCGTTGGTGAAAGGAATTTCAGCAATTTGCTTGCCGAGAAAGACCGACATGTCGGTCTTAAAAAAACAGCGCAATTATAGCCGAGTTTGGGCCGCGTTTGTGTTGCCGGCTGTAATATTGCCAGAAAAGTTGCTCGTGTGACCGCGGCTTTACTGTTTATGTATGTGTTTCAGTTACGTGCTTCGGTTATCAACTGGATTAATAGTGAACTGTGTTTAAGCATCCATTGCTCTATTTCATATTTCACTTCAAAATTATTGCGTCAGAATTTGACATGAGCAAGAAATTTGATATCAAAACATTAGGGAAATGGCATTACGAGTCTAGCTCGCCGCATATCGTGACCTTTGATAACTGTGCGTTATTTGAAGACGTACGAGCCCCTGGTTGTTGGACCATAAGTCGATTATCACCTGATATGTTACATACATGTATAACCTAAAAGGCTAAAAAGGTCTTGTCATATCTGTGTAATTTCAGATTAGATATAACGTTTATTTCCTCGCCACCACGTTATCAGCCAACTTGAACCTGTGGCTGCTTTGTCCACCACAGAAACCTTTATTTTAAGGACCCCTTGGAGCCTTTACCGGATCTGACGTTTTTATGAAAGGAAAATATCCAGCATTGGTAAAACTGCGTCGTAAGAGAGTGAGGCGGCAATGACTTGCCAAACGTCATGATGGTCTTGGCTTTCTCGAGTGACAAAAGTCGTGTCTAAGTGAGATAATACATGATATGGTGCCAGGAGTTGATGTAAGAGAATGCATAACCACCAGTACAAAACATTAATTGAGGATTGCTTGCATTTCTTTACTCAGCACTCCTTCCACTCCCTGCAAAAGGTTGTAGCTCACCTGTTAGTATCACCTTCTAGGGTATTAATGAATGTTTAAACATTTTCCATTTTTGCAATGAAATTTTTCTAATCCCAATTTGAATGTAGTGTTGGCAAAATGTTTGTACTTCCTGCAAAGCTTAGTCTCTTCATTAACCCGTAGGTCATGACATAAAACTACCAGTACACGGGAGGAGAAATTAAGAAAATAAATATAAATTAAAGAAATATAATTAAGTAAAACAAATACCTTTCTATTTATTATCTTGATTATACGCCCAGTTCAGTACAGGAACAGGTAAAATTAGCTTGCGGTAAAACCTTGCCTGACGCAGGAAACTAGTTCAGTGTTGTCTGAGAGTTCAAGGTCGCCTTTGTAAAACTTACATCCACCAGCTGTAATGAACGCTGCTTGACAAGACTTCCACACCGGTTTTTATTCAGAGCAGCAATTCCTTGGCATCTTCTCGGGGTTACTGGCCAGCCATTAAGAGATTTCTTCCGTCATACTCGTTCACCACGCAGCACCAAAATGAAAAGCATTGATGACAACAATCGTGAACGGGGGACTCAAGGAGGGATCTTTGGTGTGTGTGTGTGTGTGTGTGTGTATGTGTGTGTTTGTGTGTGTGTGTGTGTGTTTGTGTTTGTGTATTCACCTAGTTGTATTCACCTAGTTGTATTTTACAGGGCCTGAGCAACGCACGTATGGCCCCGTCTCCATATCAACATTTTGTATCATTCATCCTTAGTGCTTAGTGTTGGCCGAAGCTACCACCCCGGGAGGCGGGTCACAAACCCCCGGCTAACACCCGGTACCCATTCACTGCTGGGTTGACAGGGGCTCGGGTTTTTTAAGAAGACCGCCCGTCTGTCTTCGCTCCGCCCGGGGATCGAACCCGGGACTTCTCGGTTGAGAGCCGAGTGTGCTAACCGCTACACTACGGAGTTCCCCCACGTGTGTGTGTGTGTGTGTTTGTGTGTGTGTGTGTGTACGCGCATATCACTCACCCACGGTCTTGAGCATGTGTTAGACTCGCGATCACTAGTTTTTACCCTCCCTGAAAGCAGAGCTGAGATCTCACACGCCGCACTCCCCCCCTCCCCATTCCCTTGCACAATGGGGTCAGTAACATCCTATCTTGTCAGTGTAATCCACCCTGAGCAGGCTTGAACTCATGACATGCTAAACAGCAATTGGTGATACTTCCATCAGATCACACAGGTAAATGTGTGTGTGTGTGTATGAGTGTGTGTGTGTGTGTGTGTGTGTGTGTGTGTGTGTGTGTGTGTGTGTGTGTGTGTGTGTGTGTGTGTGTGTGTGTGTGTGTGTGTGTGTAAGATCAGTAAAACGTAATGAAAATAACCAGTCACCTAAGAACGTTATTTTTTTTCAATCTTAGAAACCATACATCATGTAAGCCTACCTTTATTATCGACATTTGATATCAAACAGATAAGATGGACCTTGGGACAAAGTGTGTATTGAGGGTTTGGTTTGGTTGGCGACAGTGACAACCCACAAACCAACGCTACGATGGGCTGCTTTAAGTAATGATGTGTGGGATTCGTGTTTCTTCTTCATAGATCCATATCGACCATCTTCCTTCCACACTATATAAAAAATTATACAGTGTACACCCGTTTATTGAGTATTGTACACAGCATGGAGATTATGTGTTTGCTTGGTACCAGGTAGATAAACCACGATATACACTCGGCAGATATATCATATTTCATTTATTTATATTATTATTATCATTATAACTATTTTTTTATAATATCATTATCATTATTATTGTTGTTATCATTATTTATATAACAGCAGCAGGGGTCTGATTCCGTCCAGGTGCTGTTCTATAATTTGTCTTATTTGATTTTAAAAGTCATCATTGATATTATAATAACTTTGTCATGATCATAATTATCATCATTGTGATAATGATACGTGCTAATAAGCTTATAATATCATGCTAAATCAACTTCTAGGATGTTAGGTGTCCTGTGGCGTCTGCGTCCATTTTTTTCTCCCTCCCAGCTGCCTGCTTTGTACAGGGGCCTTATCCGCCCATGTATGGACTATGCTTCTCATGTTTGGGAGGGATCCATTCATACAGCTCTCCTAAACAGGGTAGTCAAAATATTTTCGTCTCATCAACTCCCCTCCTCTGACTGACTGTCTTCAATCTTTAAATCATCGCCGCAATGTTGCTTTTCTTGCTATCTTCTATCGTTATTTTCACGCTAACTGCTCTTCTGAACTTACTAACTGCATGCCTCCTCCGCTCCCGCAGCCTCACTGTAAACTGTTTACCTTTTACTGGTAAACTCTGGAACTCTCTTCTTGTTTCTATTTTTCCATCTTCCTACGAGTTAATTTTTTTTAAGAAAGGAGTGTCAAGACATCTCCCGTACGGAATTGCCTCCCCCTCCTCCCAGCCCCTGCAATCTCTTACTATCTTCTTTACAGGGAGTGGCAACAAGCGGGCTTTTTGTTACCTTTTTTATTTTATCCCTTGGCCAGTCCTTTGAGATTTAAAAACAAATTCTTTAAATCACAGATTCAAGATTCTTCACATTGGTCGAGTTCCCGCACATAAAGGTAAAGATAGAGGCATACGCTATGCTGCACGTGGCTTTGGTGCTCATCTCCGTCGCATTAGCCCTTGAGCCTGTGGTGAGTGACAACCCACTACCCCGGGACACAGGGCTAGTGTGACATCCGGGTTACCACAGTTACCTTCCCCAGATTTCAACAGCTGCCCATTTATCAAGCATCCCAGAAAGGAAGGATGAACAGCTGGTTTGGGCTGCCGCCGACTGTCCTGACCAGGATTCGAACCAGGGCCTGCAGATTCGTAGCTAGGTGCTCTATCCACTGGTCGACGGAGGCGCTACGCACATAGCTTACATACGTACAATAGACAAATTTTATGTTATGAGAAGACTTAAAGTAATCGTCCAGACCCATTTTTTCTTTGCATAGATATTTTGAATGTTCATTCAAAACACCTAATCCACAAACAAATATTCATTTCCAAGTCTCATTTCCGTAAAAACACGAGATTTGTAAAAAGCCCGGTAAAAAATCTGCACCGTTCCAGCCGCCGCGCGAATATTACTGATGACGTCACAGAGGGTGTTTCACCGAGAGAGAGAGAGAGAGAGAGAGAGAGAGAGAGAGAGAGAGAGAGAGAGAGAGAGAGAGAGAGAGAGGTGGGGATGATGGAGTCCTTCAAGAATCTGGCATTATTCACCCTACTTCATCACCAACACCCACCCACATCCCTACTTCCAACACCCATCCCCTTCCCCCACGACCCATCCTCTTCACCTCACCACCAACAAACATCCCCTTCCCCCGTATATATATATATATATATATATATATATATATATATATATATATATATATATATATATATATATATATATATATATATATATATATATATATATCGAGAGAGAGAGAGAGAGAGAGAGAGAGAGAGAGAGAGAGAGAGAGAGAGAGAAGAGAAGAGAGAGAGAGAGAGAGAGAGAGAGAGAGAGAGAGAGAGAGAGAGAGAGAGAGAGAGAGAGAGAGAGAGAGAGAGAGAGAGAGAGAGAGATAGATAGATAGATAGATGTGTGTTTGTGAGTATTTTTTTCTTTTTTTCTAAATGCTAATATGTTTTGGTATCAGGACCAGAAATACACTGAGGTTATATTTATTTGAGCGACGAATATGAGTAAAGTCACAGCTTATCTTTGTACAAAGAGCCCCTTCAGGAACACAGCCAGGAAAGAAAGTTCATTAAGCGGTTAGATGATGATTCGTGAGGCCGAGGCAACCATATAGGCCACAAGCCAGAGACAGACCAACGCTTGGCATTGGCTACATCTCGCCCGCCCAAGCCACTGACCTCCACCAGCACTGCACCCAAGGGCTTATGTGGCACGTGCTCGTGGTACTTTCCTTTCTTATCATGACTGCATAGTTACGTTTAAGGAATTTATGGTCTCAACACGTAGGTTACACGGCAGAAATGTGGTGCCGAGAAAGCAAAGCAGCTCGGCCACCTGGCAGGGTATCAGTCAGTCTCACGCCACTATCCAGATGCCTCGCGGGGGTGACTGACCGATACGTAACCCATGACTTTTTTTTTTTCCTTCCTATCAAAGTGCACGATACCTACGTGGCTAGAGAGAGAGAGAGAGAGAGAGAGAGAGAGGAGAGAGAGAGAGAGAGAGAGAGAGAGAGAGAGAGAGAGAGAGAGAGAGAGAGAGAGAGAGAGAGAGAGAGAGAGAAAAAAAAATGTGAGTGGAGGGAGAGGGAGAGAGGTACAAAAATATAGGCACACTAACAAGTTAATATCAGAGGGCTGTGGAGATATTAATCAATTACTTAAGAAAACAGTAACAGAGAGAGAGAGAGAGAGAGAGAGAGAGAGAGAGAGAGAGAGAGAGAGAGAGAGAGAGAGAGAGAGAGAGAGTATGTATATTTACCTAGTTGTATTTAGTTAGTTGTAGTATACAGAGAATGAGCTATACTCGTGCTGTCCACTTTTCGTATCTTTATTGTTGTGCTGTCTCCGTATTGTGCGCGTTAATTAAGCAGTACTAAAGGGGTATAGAGATAGGATTCAAGAGCAGCCAGAGGGTCATGAACTTGAAGAACCCAAACTTATCGTATAACCCACAAAAGTACCCAAAACCCCCGAACACTCCGCCACCTGCACCCTTTATCTCTTCCCCAACCTTCACCCTCCATTCATACCCTTACCAGTACCCCGCCACCACTAAACACTTCACTCGTGCTATAAGGCTTGGCATTCCCCCTCTATCCACCCATGTCCTAACCCTTACCTTCCATTGCCAGAAGATGGTCGCAACAAACCATATGTCTTGACATGATTGCAGGCCTTGTTGTCCGTCTTAACCCAAACAAATTTCTCCTGACTCGACATGGCTGCGATAAAAGCGTAGGATCCTATATAATTAAAAGCAAGGTAAAGAAAGAGTTTCTTTACCTTGATTAAAAGTATCGTCACATGTGATCGTCCTCATTCTACGAGTAACTTGGGTATTGTGCATTGTTGCGCGCGAGTCTCGGGAAGGGATCATGTATTATGTAATCAAATATCAAAAATTACGTAACGCTTAAGTGGGGGAGGGGGGCATGGTGAAGTGCTTTGAGTATGAAAGTGGGGGGGAGGGGGGGTGCAGCCACGTGTTACCTAACATTTTCGGATTTTTAAAGAAAACCCTAAATATAATAAATTGCAGGTATTTAGGATAGACTTACTATGCGTTTCGGGGTCTGTGTCACACTGTTTTTCGGCAATAACATCTTAACAAAGCGTAGGATAAGAATGAAAATTTAACAGAGAATGTTTGAGACCCCGACCTAATTGGCGTCATTATTGTTTATCACCATGTGGCGCCGTGTTTCGTCAAGTCCTATTTCCTGCCATTGTCTCCATGATACATGCTTATTCTATCCATGTATGGATGTTATCGGATTTTTTTCGGTGTTAACGTGATTAGAGGCATTACACCACCGTTGAAAACGAATATCGTGGCAAGATTTTGTTTAATGCGTAAATATGGAAATAGGGTGAATCTTTCAAAGCGAATGCAGCACAAGATTGAAAGAAACTATCAATGAAACGAGAAATAAGGACGTACATTTTAGGAAAGATAATTAATTAATTTGTCTTGTTATGAAGTAGATATTTGGCGTTCCGGAGTGGGCGAGGCCAGGATACTTGTGACAGTAGCCTTTACGTATACAATTGCGTGATAGCATCAAATTTTCAGGGTCTAAGCTTGAATTACCACTAACTTTCAGCCTTTAATACATTAAGTGACCGCTCATGTGCATCACAGGATTATTATGCTTTGGATAACGCATTAAACATTTCCAAGCTATTTATGATTACATCTTACGTTATAAAAGTTAAGGAGTGGAGAACATCCGTCACTGTGGCGGTGGAGATGGTGTAGTCATCAAAATAAATTTGTATGCAAGTTGACAAGAACTCGTGCAAACCTTAATGTACGAACACGAGAGGGCAACAGTGTGTATGTGTACTAGGAAAGTATTGCGAGGAAGCACTTGAAGGCGTCATGGTAAAGTTGGTTTAGGGGAAGAGGAAACTGACGCCATTGCTTGGGAAACTATTGCAGCTTCGCTTTTATGAAGACGAAATGGGCTGGAGCAGCAGGGTATCAAGCTGGGTGGCAGAAGTGAAAAAAAATGTTAGCATGTCATCCCACCTGCCACCCTTCACACTCGCACATAAACTGAAAAACTCCTGAAACTCTACGATCTCGATCACAAATGACGTGCACATTGTGGTACGCCTCGACCTTAACCTTGACCATCAGTTAAAATGCCACACTTGCCTTACCAAACAATCAGCGCCAATGTTGAAACCACTCCAAGAGGCACAGCTTAGTTTTTGTCTTGGAGGAGAAGGTAGATAAGTCAGTAAGGGTTGAAGCTGAGACTCCAGAAAGTCAGTTGAATGGAGAATGTATGTAAATACAAGATATTGAGAGTTACTGTTATATGCGTGAACAATAGTTAGTTCTTCAAATTGTATTGTGCCTTAAGCATAAGTGAAAATATTTGGGAATAGAACTAATGTGCTCAATACATGCCTCCACCGAATTTGCTATGCAAGTCTATGGATATAATACGTTGTTTCAAGCGCTTGGCGAAACAGTCGAAGAAAGTCATGACACTAAGATGTCAAGATGACACTTGGTGTCAAGTTTATGTAGTATGCAAGTCGATATCTGAAAAAAAGTATGTGTGTGATAGTGTGTGTGTGTGTGTGTGTGTGTGTGTGTGTGTGTGTGTGTGTGTGTGTGTGTGTGTGTGTGTGTGTGTATGTGTGTGTGTGTGTGTGAAGTACTTTATATATTTGCTAATAGACACTCGTGTTCGGGTGAACGATTGATAATGATGAGGAGCAAATTCCCACGCTCATTATTTCACCAATTGAAGCACTTCACGCCGTGCCTCCACTCAGCTATTTTCAGTTCAGGAAATGTCAGCGTTTGTTCGAACTGGCACATACTCGCAGGGTTGCTGCCACTTCCTAAATCTAAGCGTTCACACTAAACAAATGGAGATTGAGTGTTTTATTTTTTCACAATACACTTCATCAGACATGGAAGTTTGTTGCCATACTAGCTTGTGCTATCTTAATGGTGATATCCCTTCTTGATATCAGCCTCTCTTCTTGAATCATGCATGACCCAGGGATGCAATGGACCGAACAATAGGGGTGGTCGTTGTGCGTTGTGGGGACAGAAGAGTAGTCCCACGGTGCGCATGAAAACAGGCAGCCATGGCGCCTCTCTAAGGGTCGAAACTGTATGAGTACCGTCCTAATACTTCAAATGGCGTTTTCTGGTTGCATTTTTTTTTTCTTCAAATTATTCGATTTCTGTTGATAGTTAAGTAAAAGTTGATATTGAAAGACGCCACGTTAGCAAGTGCTCCCACAACCTCGCAACTATATTATGGACCAATGTATTTTCCCATCTTATTTTTTCATCAGAGAAATATGCGTTGCTCTTTGTCATTACGCTTGTTGTTGTGCCGTATGGTGAGGAATCCTCAAGGAGGCTAAGGAGGCTATCATAAGGGACGCACGTCCATCAACCGTCTAACCATGGACTAAAATGTGTTTGAGGGGAAACTGTCTTCCATGAGTATCGTAGCATTACAGCAATTTTCATAAATGTCAGAATGATTTTGCACACTACTAGATGAGTAGTGTGCAACGCTTTACTAAAGTACCTCGTTTTACAAATTCGTGCTTACATAGTAAAAAAAATATTTTGTTGGCGTCGAACCGTGTGTCCTACAAGATTCAATACTTCAATGTGTAGATAAAATACAATGAATGCATTTGTGTATACTGAGCTGCGGACGCCCTCAGCCCCTTCGTGTCCCTTCTTTGGTTTAATGTCGCCGTTCATTGTTCAAACTGTCTTTGTCTTCTCTGATTTTTTTATGTTTTGTGGCAGTCAGTTCAGAGACTATACTTTCTTGGATGTACTGAATCCATGACCAGACTTATATTTAGCTTTTTAGCGCTTGAGACTTTTTGTTGACGACTGCACCTTGTGTCTGTCGATATAGCTTCACGCCTTTCGATAGATCGTCGCTTCTTGCACATAATCGCTCACAAGATACATCTTTTGGTGTATCGAATGAAATTTTCGTTCAGGCGCCAGCGTCTTAATTACAATGGTCAGCATAAAAGACATGCAAACGCTGATCAAGTGACATTCAAGGTCAGACCGCAGTCAAGCCACTTAACATCCTTCATATACTTTTTGTTTGCAGATTTATTTATTTTACCGTGAACCTTATGTTTGCAAACAAATGCTTCGCAACAAATCACCACGCAGTTGGTAAGCAGATAACACAATGCAAATGGTAATTCATGCAAATCTTGAATCGATAAATTTAATTCAAGCGTATCTTACCTGCAAATACCTTTTACCAACGCCGCGCAGATCGTTTCATCGCGAGGATTCTTGTTGGATGCGTATCAAACATTTGTGAATACCGTTCATCTACCCTTGTCGGGACGATGGCACGGTTAGGTTGACGTCAGCATTACAGGGAGGTTGATGAATCTATAAAGGTACTTGAAAAGTCCTTTATCGTAGAGTGTAAGTGAATTTGTTAATCGGTATTGCTCGCGGTACGAAAGTGTTTCCTGGTGTTCAGGCGGCGCCGTGATAGTAAGGGGGTCAACAACCGCTGGGAAAGAGTTGCCACTGGCTGTTTAATCTGCTCGTTTCTTTGGCCAGCCCATTGTGAAGGTCGGACGAATCTTAAGGTGCATGTTAGCGTAAACCTGATTTACAGTAAAGCCTTCTTTCATTTTATAATGGTTCAGGAACTATATTTATCGATCAGTTGTTTATGGATGATTGAAGAAAAAAAAAAATCATAATAATTCGCCTTTTTTTCATAAACCATTCATTCTACATGCAGCAAATCAGTTACACAAACATAAGAATATAAATACCTCTACGAGTCTACTTCCTCGACATCTTCACATATTTAGGTTAATCAAAATAAGAGTATTAACTTATGCTGCGACCGATTAGAAGGGATGTTAGGTTGAGGTCATTGCCCTCAACTCCTGCCGTAGCAATCGTTACCCTATCACTCATCATTCCCCACCCCTCCTCCCCCTCTCCCTTGCTCCCACCATACAAGTCACCCCAACCCACCATGCGATCACCCTTGCCTAGGCTTGACCCACCCACGTTCACCTCCTCTTCCCATGTTCCTGTCTTCTCAGCTTGGCCACGGCATCCCAAACTCCAAAGAATAACATTAGGGAAGGGATGAGTTCATGCAAATGTGTGCGGAGGCTGCGCGATGTATGGTTCATTGAAATAATGAAGTGAAAGGAACATCAGAGATGGAGATGAGATGGAAGAAATAAGTGAAAAAAATATATACCCATCAAGACAAGATATACAGCTAGATATAGGTAAATATACAACTTATAGTTTTGTTAAGAGAGAGAGAGAGAGAGAGAGAGAGAGAGAGAGAGAGAGAGAGAGAGAGAGAGAGAGAGAGAGAGAGAGAGAGAGAGAGAGAGAGAGAGAGAGAGAGAGAGAGAGAGAGAGAGAGAGAGAGAGAGAGAGAGAGAGAGAGAGAGAGAGAGAGAGAGAGAGAGACTTAATAGCAGTCACATATACTGCCATAAACACATACCCAGATAGGTACACAGACAGGCAGACAAGCAGGAAGTGGCACAGAGACAGACAAACTAAACAAAATACATAAACATAAAAGAGCTTATGGCGGAGACAATAGATACCGGAAGAAGATGGTGAAGAAGAAAATAGTAGTTAATACGTAGAGACAAAAACAATAACCGAAAATCCTTCTGAAGATTACTAGAGACAAAGGGGAAGAAATATGGATTTAGGCTCATATAAGGTGCATCAGGACCATCAGCAGTTCGAGGACGAAATAGCTAAAGCCTCTCAACAGTGCAACTTTATGAAGAACTCTGACTCTGTCTCATCATGACCTGAACTGGTTAGCGTTTTATTCTCCCTTTCATTGTCTTCCCTTCGTCAAGTCTTCGCCCCTCCTCTTAAAACCAGGGCCTGGAAGTTGATAAATGTCTGTCTTTGCCCCTTATATTGTTATGATTAAAATTAATTGCCCGTATCAACGTTATTTCTTCACTTTACCTTATGATGAGTCTCATGCGCTCCCCATGAAACACGCCTGCTATCACAGTGGAATATTTACTTTAAGTATTCGTTTGGTCCTTTTATATCTTGCGTTCATTTTTTTTTTTAGTACTTTATGTGTTTTAGTTTTGAATGTAGTGTCTATATATATACAGGCGACAATGACCTCGTTGTCGCGTCGCCTCACTCTCAATGCTCGCTCACTTCTCTGTTCAAGATCAATGTGAATGTGGTGGACTCCCTTCTTCCATCTCACATCAGGGGGCGGAATAACAAACCTTCAGTTTCTACCATAGATTAACATGATATGCAGGTTCGTTGTTCCCAAACTCTAGCGGTAGTTTACTCTACCTGCATAATCATCTCTTTATCATACTCCTCTCCGAACTCCCTTCGTCATTTTGTACAGCCTTTCCGACATTTTTGGCGTCCCCTTTAATCCTTGGTAAGTATTCAAGATTATATTCCTCTATATTTACTCTCCCTTCTTAGTTCCTCTTCGCCCCCCATCGCTTCCAGCAACAACTCCGTTACTTTCGCTTCCTATTGCCAGCCGTTCCCGTGTGAGACATCCACCTCAGCAACAAGTGGAACGGTTTCGGTAGTTCATAACTGTTAGTTTCAAACGGTTACAAGGGCTCTTGATAATTAAGCTAAGATAAAATGTATCTATATTTAGTACGACCAGAAGTACAAGGGCATGAGGGATAAAGATTAATTGAAAAAAAACCCATTAAAACATTGAAAGGTATATGACCGATAAGAAAGAATTAGTAATGAAAATTAAAATATCTAATTGAATATTATGAAGAATTTTGTAGGAATGAGTTGAAAGAAAAGCTACGAAGGTCTGAGTAAGTAATGCAATATGATATTTCAGATTATCTAACAAATATCTAAACTAAGCCATGATTTGCTCAGTTCGATGAATTGGGAATAGTTATGGAATATATAAAGAAATCAGGCAAGGCTGCAGTTAGGTAATGAGTGGGTGTCAGATTAGAGGAAACTTCCACCACAAAAGCTTCGGAGAAACATAAAAGGTTTATTACAATAAGCGAAAAGTTTATGATGAAAAGCTTATATAAAAAAAATCATCCTTCCAGACCTTTCATATATGAGAGAGAGAGAGAGAGAGAGAGAGAGAGAGAGAGAGAGAGAGAGAGAGAGAGAGAGAGAGAGAGAGAGAGAGAGAGAGAGAGAGAGAGAGAGAGAGAGAGAGAGAGGAGAGGAGAGAGAGAGAGAGAGAGAGAGAGAGAGAGAGAGAGAGAGAGAGGAGAGAGAGAGAGAGAGAGAGAGAGAGAGAGAGAGAGAGAGAGCACGGTGCTCGCGAGGAAATTGATGATATTAACTACCGCAAACCTGTCAATTAGAGATGGCACAAAAAATGATGAGAAAACGAGAAATGAAGGGCTTCTCCGTAAGTACCGCAGGGCAGGTGTGAGGCAGCAAGTGAGGGCCGTAAATTGCTGTCTGGAAGGGTTTGCTTGTGTTCTGGAGGGAGAGAAGAAATAAATTATATAGGACGTGGTAAGAAGGGGCTAGAAGGATAGGGTACAAAGATTGAACAAAAAATATATATAAAAAGGTTGATATCCTCTCAATAAATATTCTCTAGCCCTACTACATAGCTTGACTACCTCACTTAGAAATATTCTACTTTACTTAAGCAAAAATCGATCCCATTCTTACTCCTTTTTTTTTTATTTGTACTGTTTTTTTTCTATTTAGTTTCCCTATCCTCATCACGAGTGCTCCTCGGTACCTCCTCCTCCTCCTCCTCCTCCTCCTCCTCCTCCTCCTCGCACAGGTAGAGGCCGTAGAGCTCCTTACTCCACCTCTACCTCCTCCAATTAATCCTCCTCCACCTCTGCCTCTTCCTCCTCCTCCTCCTCCAAGGTCGTTGTACGTACACTGTGTAGCCATGACTAGCCACTGATAAGCCCCTCTTTCTTCACTCCTCGCCTACTAAATTATATACGTGATTATGCCTTTGCTTTAGTATCTTCTAGTTTCACCGTTTTTTAATTTTTTATTCCAAGCAGCTTACCTTTTCACAGCTTACAGTTATTGTACTTAGTTTTCCACGATTACGTTGAACAGTATTTATGTTACAATTATAATCATGGGTTTGTATTGCGTTTCTCTCAATGTTAAGTGGGCGTCTATAGCCCCCCACCTTCCCTCTCACACCCAGATATGTATTAGTGTGAAGTGATATGGGCAACTGGAGGACGTCTCTATCGTCTATATAAATGTATTTCATTGTAAAGATATGCACTTGACTGCACAAAGACATGACATTGTGAATCTTTGCACTTGAGCGATTTACTTTTTTTTTACGTTTGCAGAATTATGTTAGTGGAACTGATGGATTCCAAAGTTATCACGGCACTGTGGCTCAGAAGCTTCATTGTCCCATTTCATGCACATTTTCATTCCTTTAAAACTCCTGCTAGATAAATGCATGGCCTGTTTTTCCTTGAAAACTCCTTAAATATGATTTTTATAAATACGTATCTATTTATCAAAAGACTACTAAGATTACCAAAGTTGTATCCTACGAAGAGTATAAGGAATTTGAATGTTAGTAAATCAATAAAGTTGTTTCCATAGGAATATGAAACATAATTATCTTGTGAAATGAGGTCGAATAGTGGAATAATCTGGAATACTAAGAAAATATATAGAGAATTAAATTTGTGTTCCTCTTGCCTGATATACAAAGTCAGATGCCGTCAGGGTGACTCCGTCAGCCTGCTGCGCCGAACAGCTGCTGGTGTGGACCGGTTCGCTGTAGACACTGGTTCCTCAGGATGCTGCTGCCTTTAATTAAATACAACAATTTTTCAGCTCCAAAAATTTGCTTAGAAATATACTATTTATGATATTGATATCGCTATTGAACCGATATACTGCCAGTTACAATTCAATACTCGACATCTTCCATCATGGCGGTCAAGCAAAATGCAAAGTGAAACGTAAGAGGCAAGTTCCTTGTGTGTGGCCTTGGCAGCCAGTAAGTGAAGGCTGCTCCGCCTCGCCCCACGCAACTGCCCCGCAATGCTGGTCTACGCTACGGGAGTAACAAAATTTCTTGCAGGAATTGAGCGTAACTATGTTATATGTCCTCCTCGGGACACACTCATTGTCTTGGGCGACTCCAATGATACTACTGGTACTGTGAGAGATGGCTATGAGTTATGTGTTGGTCCCCATGTCTCCGGTATACTAGGAACATTAACAGTTCTCTCCTTCTGAATTTTGCGAAGTCCAGAAGGTTAAGAATTGCAGGTTCTTGGTATCAGAGACCAGAGCTGCACCGCTGGACATGGTATAGTAATGCCGGAGGGGTAGCTAATGATATCAACCACATCCTCGTTACTACTCGTTGGAGGGTTCTCCAGAACTGCAGGGTTAACCAGAGTCCTGAGTTCTTTACAACAACTGATCACAGACTTGTTGTTGCTATACTTAAGCTTCATGTCAAGTCGAGAAGAATCTCATGAGGTAACCATACTGTGTTTCATCTTGAGAAGCTGAAATACTTGACATGTGCCCATGAGTATGCAGTGGAAGTCTCAAATCGATTTAATGTGCTCGGTGCCCTCGGAGACCCTGTAGAACTGTAGGATACCTTCAAACGTGAAACTCTCCAGTTTATAAACAAAAAAACTCTTTCATTCATAGAAAATCTCAAAATCTTTCTGAATCGAATTCCTCTCGTAACATCTGGCATCTAGCTAATAACATCTCTAACAATTTTTCTTCTTCATCTTCCCCTCCTATGCTTCACCCAGATGGCTCCACAGCTGTCTCATCTATTTAAAAAAACTGAACTCTTCGCTCAAACCTTTGCTGAAAATTCCACTCTGGTTGATGAAGGGCTTGTTCCTCCTTATCCTCCGCCCTCTGACTATATTATGCCTATTATAAAGATCCTTCGTAATGATGTTTTTTTTGCCCTTTCTGGCCTACATCCTCGGAATGTTTACGGTCCTGACGGAGTCCCTCCTATTATTCTCAAAAACTGTACTTCTGTGCTTGCACCCTGCCTGGTCAAACTTTTCCGTCTTTGTCTATCTACTTCCCCCTTTCCTTCTCGCTGGAAGTTTGCTCACATCCAACCTGTTCCTAAGAAGAGTGACCGTTGTAATCCTTCAAACTACCGTCCTATAGCTTTGACTTCCTGCCTTTCTGAAGGTTTTGAATCTACTTAATAAGAAGATTCTTAAGCACATATCTGCTCACAATCTTCTATCTGATCGTCAGTATGGTTTCCGTATAGGGCGATCTACTGGCGATCTTCTAGCTTTCCTAACTGAATCTTGGTCATCCTCCTTTAGGGGTTTCGGTGAAACTTTTGCTGTGGCCCTTGACATATCAAAAGTTATTGATAGAGTTTGGCACAAATCTTTAATTTCCAAACTACCCTCATTCGGTTTCTATCCTTTTCTCTGTACCTTCATCTTAAGTTTCCTTTCAAACCGTTATATTGCAGCTACTGTAGACGGACATTGTTCTTCTCCAAAATCTATCAATAGTGGTGTTCCCCAGGTGGTGTCCTATCACCCACTCTCTTTCTATTATTCATTAATGATCTTCTAAGTCTAACTCAAAGCCCTATCCACTCCTACGCTGATGATTCTACCCTGCATTTTTCAACATCGTTTATTAGACGTCCAACTCAACAGGAACTAAGTGATTCACGAAGAGATGCCACAAAGCGCCTTACTTCTGATCTTTCTATAATTTCTGATTGGGGGAAAGCAAACCTTGTTTTGTTCAATGCCTCAAAAACCCAATTTCTTCACCTATCTACTAGACAAAACCTACCAGATAACTATCCCCTCTTCTTCAATGACACTCAACTATCTCATTCTACAATTAACATTCTTGGACTGTCCTTTACTAAAAATCTGAACTGGAAATTTCACATCTCATCTCTTGCTAAAACTGCTTCTAAGAATTTAGGTGTCCTGTGGCGTCGTCCTGTTTTTTTCTCCCTCCCAGTTGCTTGCTCTCTACAGGGGCCTTATCCGCCCTTGTATGGAGTATGTCTCACATTTTTTTGGGGGATCCACTCATACAGCTCTCCTAAACAGGGTTGAGTCAAAAGCTTTTCGTCTCATCAACTCCCCTCCTCTGACTGACTGTCTTCAATCTTTAAATCACCGCCGCAATGTTGCTTCTCTTGCTATCTTCTACCGTTATTTTTATGCTTACTGCTCTTCTGAACTTGTTAACTGCATGCCTCCCCCCCTCCCGCGGCCTCGCTGC
>JACEEZ010008567.1:325000-380000 GCA_016584305.1 Chionoecetes opilio
GATCTACTGCCGATCTTCTTTCTACCTTTCCTAACTGAGTTTTGGTCATCCTCCTTTAGGGGTTTTGGTGAAACTTTTGCTGTTGCCCTTGACATATCAAAAGCTTTTGATAGTCTGGTACAAATCTTTAATTTCCAAACTACCCTCATTCGGTTTATATCCTTCTCTCTGTACCTTCATCTTAAGTTTCCTTTCAAACCGTTATATTGCAGCTACTGTAGACGGACATTGTTCTTCTCCAAAAATCTATCAATAGTGGTGTTCCCCAGGGTTCTGTCCTATCACCCACTCTCTTTCTATTATTCATTAATGATCTTCTAAGTCTAACTCAAAGCCCTATCCACTCCTACGCTGATGATTATACCCTGCATTTTTCAACGTCGTTTATTAGACGTCCAACTCAACAGGAACTAAGTGATTCACAGAGAGATGCCACCAAGCGCCTAACTTCTGATCTTTTTATAATTTCTGATTGGGGCAAAGCAAACCTTGTTTTGTTCAATGCCTCAAAAACCCAATTTCTTCACCTATCTACTCGACAAAACCTACCAGATAACTATCACCTCTTCTCCAATGACACTCAACTATCTCCTTTTAAAATGAACATTCTAGGACTATCCTTTACTAAAAATCTGAACTGGAAATTTCACATCTCATCTCTTGCTAAAACAGCTTCTAAGAAGTTAGGTGTCCTGTGGCGTCTGCGTCTTTTTTTTTCTCCCTCCCAGCTGCTTGCTCTGTACAGGGGCCTTATCCACCCATGTATGGAGTATGTCTCACATGTTTGGGGAGGATCCACTCATACAGCTCTCCTAAACAGGGTTGAGTCAAAAGCTTTTCGTCTCATTAACTCCCCTCCTCTGACTGACTGTCTTCAATCTTTAAATCACCGCCGTAATGTTGCTTCTCTTGCTATCTTCTACCGTTATATTCATGCTCACTGCTCTTCTGAACTTGCTAACTGCATGCCTCCCCCCCCTCCCGCAGCCTCGCTGTACAAGACTTTCTACTCATTCTCATCCCTATTATGTGCATCTTCCTAATGCACGAGTTAATCAGTATCTTTACTCTTTCATCCCTTTCACTGGTAAACTCTGGAACTCTCTTCCTGTTTCTATGTTTCCACTTTCCTACACCTTCCTACGACTTGAATCTTTTCAAGAGAAGATTAACAAGACACCTCTCGAACTAAATTTGCCCACCCACCTGTTTTTACTCTCTTACTGTTTCAGGAATTCGCCCTGGACAGGCTGAATGTGACCCTGCCACTGTTTGACATCACTCCAGTTAAAACAAGTTAGATCATGACAAATATTTTCAAAGTTAATTTTCACCTTGTTTAGGTTGGGACAATAAACTAGTGCTCAGTACTTAGCTATGTACATACACTGAAACATACTTTTAAGAATACATAGATCTGTAAATTTATTAATTTATATCATACAGCCTGTCCAGGGCGAATTCCTTTGATGTATCCATTTCTGAACCGTTGTTGGATGTGCAACTGTCATCTATGTTTGCTTCTTCAGAACTTGAAGAAACTTCTGCAGGCTCCGCAGAAGCAGAACCAGATTTCTTTCTCAAAGCCACAAGATTATGGTGGCAATTTTTACAAATCATTTGACCTGCCTGTAGTCCCAAATATTTATATAATGTTTTAGGCACAGGAATGAGAGCTTTTATTATCTTACTGTTGTGTTTTTTCATGGGATCACAACATACCTTTCTCACCATTTTGACATTCACATTAGGTTAGTAATTAGCTACTTAAACCAAAATATATCTGGAAGAAAATTAGAAAAACACATTATTTATGAAAAAAACAAAAAAAAGTCGGCTTTGAGAACCTGTACAGGCTTACCTATGCAGAATAAGACACAATTTTTTTGTTATTTTGAAGTAAACATACAAAGCTTCAAATTTGACTAAATGATTTTTTTTGTCGCGAGTGAACTTCAAGGTCACAGGTCAAGGTCAAAGTTCAAATGTTGTGCCCTTTTTTCAGTTATTGATGTAAGTTAATTCTGTAAACCTAGAATGATTCAGAGACTCATACTGAGTAAAAAAGATATTAAAACCATCTCTCTAAGTTTACAAATAAAGATTTTAGGGACATTTGAAGTTTGATCTTTTAGGTCATTTTCGAGGTCATGCCAAAATTTTGATGACCTCTTACAGGAGACCCGTTGACCCTAGAGTGCTCAAATTTTGCACAAGGCATATGGCAGCAACACTCATAACATGTGCCAAATTTAAGCAAAATCAGAGTTGGTGAGGTGTTACTCTCTGGGCCACCTGTCCTGGAATGCCCCTCCTCCGATCACAATCTTATTCCAGTAACCTGTCCTATCTCTCCTGTGTCTGCTCGGTACCCACCTAAGCGGAGGTGCTTCCGGCATTACACCACAGCTAAGTGGGAGGACCTAAAGCGGTACTACCTTGATTTTCCATGGAGTGATTATTGTTTCTGTGTCAGAGACCCATTTCTTTGTGCAGAACGTATTACTGAGGTCATTGTCTCTGGCATGGAGGCATACGTTCAACACACTTTATCTAATAATAAAGTCCGTACACCTTGGTTTGAATCAGCTTACACTAGTGCTGTCCAAGATAACGAGATGGCTCACATACGTACCGTAGCCATCCATCTCCTGAAATTCATACCCTTTATATTGCTGCCCGTAATCATACCAAATATATGCCTACACTTGCCAAAATCTCCTGCATCAATAGAAAATGTCAAAATGTTAGTTCCAACTCTATTTGTGACTTCTGACGCCTAGCCAAAAATATTTCCAACAATTTATCTTCTTCATCTTTCCCTCTTATGCTTCACAAAAATGGCTCTACGGCTATCTCGTCTATTTCTAACGCTTAACTCTTATCTCAAACCTTTTCTCAAAATTCCACACTGGTTGATGAAGGGCTTGTTCCTCCTTCTCCTCCGTCCTCTGAATATATTATGCCTGTTATTAAGATCCTTTGTAATGATGTTTTCTTTGCCCTATCTGGCCTAGATCCTCGGAAGGCTTGCGGTCCTGACGGAGTCCCTCCTATTCTCAAAAACTGTGCTTCTGTGCTTGCACCCTGCCTGGTCAAACTTTTCAGTCTTTGTCTATCTACTTCCACCTTTCCTTCTTGCTGTATGTTTGCTCATATTCAACGTGTTCTTAAGAAGGGTGGCTGTTCTAATCCTTCAAACTACCGTCCAATAATTTTGACATTTTGCCTTTCTAAAACTTTTGAATCTAAACTTTATAAGATTTGTAAGCATCTATCTGCTCACAATCTTATATCTGATCGTCAATACGGTTTCCGTAAAGGGCGATCTAATAGCGTTCATATAGCTTTCGTAACTGAATCTTGGTCATCCTCTTTTAGGGGTTTTGGAGAAACTTTTGTTATTTCCCTTGGCTAATGAAAAGCTTTTGATTGAGTGTGGCACAAATGTTGAATTTCCAAATTAGCCTCTTTTGGTGTGTATCCTTCTCTCTACACCTTCATTTCAAGTTTACTTTCTAACCATTATATTGCACCTGTTGTAGACGGTCTTTGTTCTTCTCCTAAGTGTATCAATAATGGAGTTCCTTAGGGTTCTGTCCTATCACCCACTCTCTTTCTAGTATTAATGATCATTCAAATGTAACTCAATGTAGGGGGGCAGTCAGATTAGGTACCTAGACAGCAAGTTCTGTGACAGAGACGGGATGCGTAGAAAGCGGGTGTGTTTCCCAGGGAAGGGGATAGGTTATGTTAGTGATAAGATAGATGAGTGCATTGCCGACCAAAGGAACAAGCCCATCGTCTGCCTGAGCGTGGAAGGAAACGACGTTGATTGTTTAAGGAGTGAGGAACTGCTACGACGGTTCAAGGAGGCTGTAGGTAAGGTTAGGGATAGGGGTGGGGTCCCTGTGGTGTGTGGTGTCCTTCCAAAACGTTCTGTTGACGATGAGTGATACTCCAGGGCCATTGCTCTGAATTGCCGGCTGACATTTCATTGCAAAGTCAATGGTTGGGCCTTTGTCGATAACTGGGACCTCTTTTTCGGGCATAACAACCTCTACCACAGAGATGGGGTGCACCTTTCGAGGAAAGGGATTTATATCTTGTTTGAATCCCTTATTAGGGAAGTAGGTGCCTTGAAGACTTTTAAGATAGAGAGACAGGGATTAGGCACTGGGGTCAGAGTAAAGGAAACCAGTGACACTAGGAATAGTTTTAGAAGGCAGGGAACTAAAGTGAATCGTAAGAAGAGAGAGAGGTAGGGGTTAGTTAAAGCTATAGGGAAAATTGACAAGAAGAAGAGGAGTAGCTTAAAGGTTTATTATACAAACTTTAGGAGTATTTTAAACAAGATAGATTTACTGAGAGGAATAACTAGTGTAGAAGATTTTGATATTTCAACATTAACAGAAACATGGTTAGGTATGTCAGGCAAGGTATTTAATCCGGAGATTGAGATAGCTGGGTATAAGTTATTCCACAAGGACAGGTTAGGCAGGCGAGGTTAAGCGCAACTCCCCACCTGAGGCAGGCGGGGAGTTGCGCTTTATGCAAGAGATACATTGCAGTGTTGTGTTAATAATGTTATAAAGACAGATGATATAATAGAGTCTATATGGGTGGAGGTTACGGAGGGAACTGAGAAAATGGTTTTGGGTGTAGTGTAAGTATAGGCCTCCAAACTTATGTAAAGAGGATTCAGTTCCAATATGGCAAGAAATAAGCAAGGCTTGTAGATATAATCGATTATGCGTGGTAGGAGATTTTAATCTTTGGAACATAGACTGGGATTTAATAGTAGAAGACAATTACGCGGAGGAATTATTAAGTCTAGTACAAGATAACTTTCTAAGGCAAGCAATTAAGGAGCCTACTAGGGGAGAGAGTATTCTAGATTTATTACTAACAAACGGAAGATTTAGTTACAGAGGTGGAAGTTGGAGGTCAGTTAGGTAATAATAATCATTGTAAAATCAGGTGTTGCTTAAAATCGAAAGTAGGAAATAGAAGTGGCAATAAGCATAGAGTACCTGACTTCAGAAAGCTAATTATGCAGGATTAAGAAGACACCTGAAAGGGATTAACTGGGGGTGTAAGATGGAGGGGAAGGTGGGGCCGAACGTCAAGGGGGAAAGAGGTGTCAGTGAGGTCGGGGCTGATAAGGATTATACATTATTTGTAAAGAATTTAATTGCAGGACAGAAAAAGAATATTACTTATAGGGCGATAAGATCAAGGAAAAACGACCCAAATAGATGACTGTAAATTCAAAACACATTGGAGTAAAAAAAAACCATGTACTTAAGGGTCAAGGCTAGACAGTATGAGTGAACAGTATAACGTAACGGCTAGGACAATGAAAAGATTAACAAGAGCAGCAAAGAACAAATATGAGATTTAGGTAGCTGGCCAGGCAAAGACTGACCCCAAGCGATTTTTTCAAGTCTATAAGACAAAGACTAGGAATTTAGTGGGACCGTTAAAAATAGAAAAGGGTCAGATTGTAAGTATAGATTATGATATGTGTAAAAAAAATTATTATTATTTCTTAAGTGTCTTTACTCAAGAGGATATACAGATGGTACCTGATAGTAAACAGATGTTTAGAGGAAGCGATGATGAGAAACTCAAAGATATTGTGATAACTAGGGAAATGGTGGAAGAGAGTATAGATACAATGAAGAATTTTAAGTCTCCAGGAACAGATGAAGTTTATCCCAGAGTATTAAAAGAATGCAAAGAGGTTGTTAGCGAGTCGTTAGTACACATTTTTAGGAAATCGGTTGATATAGGGGAAGTGCTGTTAATGTGGAGGAAAGGAAATGTAATCCCTATATTTAAGAAAGGTGATAGAGGACTAATGTCAAATTATTGGCCCGTTAGTTTAACGTCAGTGGTAGATAAATTAGTGGAATATGTTATTGCTTTAAACATTAGAGGTAATTTAGAAAAGCATAATTTGGTAAATTATTCACAACATGAATTCACCAAGGGTAGGTCATGTCTCACCAATTTATTGAGTTTTTATATGAAGGTTTATGATACAGAAGATAATGATGAGGATATTGTATACCTGGACTTTAGTAAGGCATTCAACAAGGTAACACACAATCGACTCTTAAATAAGGTTACGGCTCATGGAATAGATGGGAAGGTTGGATTAGATATTGACTAAGTGATAGGCAACAAAGGGTTACAATTAATGGCTCTAAATCTGAATGGGGGCTGGTAACAAGTGTTCCACAACGGTCTGTTTTGGGTCCATTACTATTTTGTGATTTAGATCAACGACATAGATAGTGGGATTAGCAGTGATATCAGCAAGTTTGCTGATGATACTAAGGTAGGTAGGATTACTGGATCACAGTCTGATGTAAACATATTACAATTTACAGGGAGACTTAGATAAACTTAATGAGTGGGTAGTCAGATGGCAGATGGAATTTAATATTGATAAGTGCAGCGTTATGAATGTTGGTACAAAAAACCTGGTAATAGCGTAATACCATGCGCAATGTATCGCTGAAAAGATCAGAAGGTGAGAAAGATCTGGGAGTGAGGGTGAGCTCAGACCTCTGTCCTAGGAAACAATGTATTGAGGCTAGAAATAAGAGCTAATAGGGTGTTAGGATTCATTACCAGGAGTGTTAAAAGTAGAAGTGCTGTGGTTATTCTAAAACTTTATTTGGATCTAGTCAGACCTCACCTAGACTATGCGGTTCAGTTTTGGTCTCCATATTACAGGATGGATATAGCCTTGTTAGAATCAGTGCAGAGAAGGATGACCAAAATGATACAAGGGATGCGTAACTTTAATTATGAGAAGAGATTGAAGCTATTAAATTTACACTCACTCGAGAGGCGTAAAGTAAGGGGCGATCTGATAGAAGTTCTTAAGTGGATAAAGGGATACAATAAAGGATAAGATAAGATTTTCATCCTATCTAGACACTTTGCAAGTACTAACTACAAGGTTATTGACTATACAAAGCGCCGCCACGTCAGCACGAACTAGACGGACTCGAACCGCTGACCGAATGCACAGGGACGCTGCACATTGCGAGCTCACGTCTCTACCAACCTTGCCACCCTGACGGGCTATACAATAAAGGAGATGTAGGAAAAGTGTTTACGGCTAGTAATCAGGGTAGAACAAGAAGTAACGGATTCAAGCTGGAAAAGCGTAGATTTAATAAAGAAATACACTACACTATCCGGAGTACCCTAACGGCCTAACCCACCCCTATGGTGTTATTCACCCATGGTCTTGTCTATGCGAGGCAGACTCGCTATCGCTAGTTTCACCCTCCTGGTGCGAGCTTGGAGCTCGATATTACCGTTCTTAGGGTAATGCTAGGACCTCACACACACACCCCCCATCCACTTGCTCAAGGGGGACAGTAACCGCCCGAATTTGTCAGTGAAAAATCCTCGGGAGCAGTGAGGATACGAACCGGCTACCACAGAATGGCAGGCCAGCGGCTCTGGTGTGTGTGTGTGTGTGTGTGTGTGTGTGTGTGTGTGTGTGTGTGTGTGTGTGTGTGTGTGTGTGTGTGTGTGTGTGTGTGTGTGTGTGTTTGTTGTAGACAGAAGGATAAACAAACCGACAAACAATTAAGATGTTTTATGTTAATTTTAAATTTTATAGCACAAGTACTTTTTGTGAGTCAAGAAACATGCAGAATACACCCTATCATACGTACATGGCTTACTGTAATACATACATGCCTACGTGCGCACATTTACACACATGTTTATGCATACAAAACGTCTGAAATACTTAACCACTTTGTCAATGGAAATGTAGAGACTGCTGGAAAAAAAACAGGGCATAATATTCTTCTCATCTATCCTTCAGCCTCCCTAAAGGCGCTTATATCAGCAGAACTGTACAACCCCAGGATTGAACTTATTTGTGCTTAACATATTGGTGGTTCTAAGGAAGATAAAAGAAAGTTTTAATATACAATTGAAATTGTAGTATAGTTAAATCCAGGCGATGCTGCATATATTATTAGGGTTTTATTAACTACAAATATGTAAGTGCATATGAGTATTATATGAGACTTTTTCTTTCTTCAGAATCACAGCAGGATGGCCCCGTCGTCGGCCGCTCAGCCTGGCGTTCAACGATGTCACCCTCTACATCGGCAAAAACCCCATCCTTTCACGGGTGGGCGGGGCATGTAGGCCAGGGGAGGTGATGGCTATCATGGGACCCTCAGGTTGGTCTTCTACCAAAGTATCTTGAAATATTATATCGCAAGGAAAATCGCCAGCATCTGGTAACGTCATTATCATAGCATGATTTGTATATAAAGTTGGGCGGACTATATCCCTCGTGGCACATAACACAAGTCGATTTATTTCCATGAGTTATTCAGAGCAGCATTGTAGGCTCTGTTTCACCAGTACTAACCAGGGTAACTAAAATGTCCATAAATACTTTGTCATTAGCATTATTACTTTATGCAATTTGATTGCTAATCAATTTGAAAATCGTTTGACACTAAAGGAAGAGTAGATAAGTAGGTCACCACGCGCGAATACCCATGCAGGCTTCCTTCCCATACCAAGCAACTCTCAGCAGGAAACATCAACTTGCCCCAGTCACGAGCTTTGTGGGCGCTCCCTTGGCCTCCTCCACGCCGGATTGTCTCTTACAGATACAACCCGGTGGGAAGGCTCGGTTTCAGGGTAGCGTGCCACATGCCTATATAGCCAAAGTTGGCGCTGACGGACTATGCAGGTAATATGCCTCGATTCAGTCTCACGGTGCAATCGCTGAATTGACACGTAATCATCCCAGCGATACCCCATGATTCTGCGAAGACACTTATTACCAAAGGCATCGATTCGCCTCTTCAAGTCGCTATTTAGTGTCCATGTCTCACATCCATAGAGTAAGACAGGGATCACAAGCGATTTGAAGATCCGGATCTTTGTCCTTCTGCACAGGTACCGATAACGCCAAATACTCGTATTGAGCAAGTCCATAAGACCATGGGCTATGCCAATCTGCCATAAGACTTCTTGACGTGACCCGCCGTTATTCTGGACTCATACCAAGGTATGTAAAACTTTCCAAGATCTCAATGTTCTCGCCGCACGCATGAACCGACTGTACTGCTTCATCTAGAAAGCCTCCAAACACCTGGACCTTGGTCTTGAGCCATGAAACCTTAAGTCTTAAAGGATTTTGTTACCCTCTTGGTGTCATTAATAGTTCAAAGATGTAGAAGGTAACATACTTACGTACTCTTTGGCGAGTGGTGGAGTCGTAGCCCGAGCGGTTAGGCTAAATAATACCACAGGTTTTAGGTAATAGAGAATCCCTTTTAGGAAAAAATATATGTGTTCTATATATAGTTTACATATAGCAGTTCACAAAAGATAACGTAATTGTAGATGGATCGTTAAAGCAAGTCCTCTGGGGGAAGTTTACAGTGCACTGAGTCCACACACGCACACACACAAGTCTGTTCACGTTCGTTGTCTGGCGTTCTCTGAGGTCCCAGCAGCGGAGCAGAGCATCCAGGGTATTGCTGTGTAATGACGTGGTGATGCCGTACAGTAGCAGGGAAGAGCGTGACACGTCATTCAGGAATAATCTACCTTCAAATATGAGTACATCATTAATGATAATGAGATGTTAGTAGAAAAAGGTAAATGCAGGAAATATACATAGGTCCTACCTATCTATAATGCCAACATCGCTCGGTTACCTACCTGGCGCGTCCTCGCGCCGTCCTATAGACATGTACCTAACCATGTTACAATCATATATTTACCTGATGTTGTCGGATATTGCCCCTCAGGAGAACATACAAAGATAGGACCTTCCGAACAACACACCTTAGTGGAATTACTGTGATGATGATGATTATGATGGGCATAAATATGGAAGGAAAATGGACAGCCAGGTTAAGGTAGACAGGTAAGGAGTCCTGTACGGCTGTTTCTAATTATGAGAAGGTAGAGAAAGTAAGCTCAGAAATGGTATTAGTGACAAATTTAATGATCGAGAAATTTATATACTTCAATCTGTCAATAGGGAAAAGTCGAGCAGTGAAATTAGCTACTAACCCTTCGTGCAGTTTTTCAGGGAATGTGTTCAAATAGTCAGAGCTCAATTAACAAGCAATAAGAATTTTGAATGACCTGAAACTACCACCTGATACACTACACCTTCGGGATATATTACAGACATATATAATGTTTGTATAAAGAAGAAGTAGTGATGTACGAAGAAACTTTTGTGAAAGAATGGTCGTGAAATCAAATGGGTGTAAGGACACAACAATAAGGCATGAGAAGCATTCGACTGAGTTCACTTTCTTACGAGAGCACTTCACAAATACTCTCACTGGTTACAGGCAAGAAGGCAAAAAGAGATGCAGGGCAAAAATACAGGTTTAAAGACCAGTAAGACGCCTTAATCGGCGAAGGACGAGCGAGCCCGTAGAAACCCGTCGCACGTGCGCACGTGCGGTGTCACCCGGAGTTTGACCTGTGTGACATGACCCCATTGAATGGGGCTATCAGATGGCGAAGACCGCTTGTCAATCGAAAGCGGGATTCCAAAGATATAAGCTAATGAAAAGCGTGATGGTCGGTCGGTCGATCGGGTCGGGTCGGGTCGGGTCGGGTCGGGTCGGGTCGGGTCGGCCGCTAAGTGAGAAAAATACCGTATCCAGTGAGGACTCACGAGGGCTTCGCGCTCGCTCGTAATTATGTACGGCACCTATCTAAATCAGATATGCGTCCAGTTGCATACTAGGTATACTCATTATCAATTTACACCACAGTACTTGGTTGATTTAGTATCATAATAAATCCTTTCACTAAAAAAGGAAACGGTTCAATTATGTGAACTTCAAACACATATTCGGATTGAAAAGGAACATGTATGACAACGGCATCCGACGTCAGCACTGATTCAAGGAAAGGGTAATAGTGTTGAATACCATTTATATCAAACAAAGGTTTCAACTTGTAATTCTCCTTTCCTAATTCCAAGGCATGCATAAAATCCTTAACAGGAAAGTGTGAAGAAGTGACCCTTCCACGCGCTGCGTCAACCATATTTGGTAGTATTTGTTTGTTAGTTCCTACAAGAGAATTAACTGTATTAGTCAAAACAGGGAGTGTTTGCTCTAACACAGTAAAAGCTCGATAAAAGTTCTGCTCGGTTTTTATATCAGTGAAGGTCTTCCGTAAGGTGTCAGTAAAAGAGGCAAGATGACTTTCAAATCTGTCAATATTTATGCAATTTAAATGGATGAGTTTGTTATTAGAGGAAGCAAAAGAGGTTAGTTGATTGTATCTCTCCATAAGTTCTTCCACATCCTCATTCATAGATGTACCAAATAACATGCGCGAGAGCTGTCCAATACCATCAATGAATCCGCGCTTTGTGCGGTTAGTTACTTTCAACCCGTCATAGTTTTCTAAGGCCAGGTTGACAGTGTCATTCAGGTATTGCACACTAGCACATATAAGTATAAGAAAGTCTCCAGGGTACTTTTCCGGAATTTACTCCTCCAGCTGCAAGAGGGTTTCATTCAGTTGTCCCGTTACCTCCCTCAATCTACCTGGGATTTCCACCAAAGTAGCATAGGGGTAACGTACCCACAAAACATCCTCCACCAAAGTAACCCTTCCCAAAGGGGCGGTTAGGGCTCCTAGCTTGAGATGAGCAGATTCCAGAGCCAGAATTGAATGCAGGATGAAGAAGAGGAAGTGGACATACATTTCTGGAACAGAAAAGCTATTATTTACGAGGGTGTAAATCATAAGCATGATTTTGGTCAGCAAGATAATTAGATTTGTTAGTGTCAAGCCGCGTAGCATCGCCAAGTTTTGCAGTTTCTACTAAGCATAAATCAGCCTTGGCACTGGTCCGTTTCAGTCGATCACTGTGTATCGCTTCTAATGTATTTAACCACGGATCCAAAATATCAAACTTATTACCATAGAGCTGCTTAACTACCAGGCACGGTCCCATAAATTTATGAGCCAATTAAGAGTTCCTCTCCGGGAATCGAAACATTACAGAGTCACCAACACGGATTTGAACGGGAGAAGAGCGGTGATGTTGTTGGGAGCACATAGCAGACTTAGAAGCCTGTAATTTATCTTTGTCACCGGAATATAAGTCTGAGAAAACCTTTAGTTGTCACTTAACATAATCATCAACATTGTACACGGGTTTTTGAGGGCTACTAAGCAAGTCATACGGGAGTCTTTTCTCCACACCAAAGATAATAAAATGCGGAGTTTGACGTGTTGACTGACAAATATTGCTATTTACGCTAGCAGCAACATGGGGTAACCAATCTTCCCAACTTTCAAGCAAACCACTAACAATTGGGCGCAAAGCTTCCAGGACCTTCCTGTTCGCGCGCTCAACGAAACCGTTACTGGCAGGGTGATACGTTACCGTGAGTGTGTGTTTTATGTTGAACTGCCCACATATTTAATTTTGAAGCGCATTTTGAAATTACGCGCCATTGATACGTAAGACAATTCGAGGAGTTATGAAGGGACAAAATGAATTAGCGATCAGGGCGTGCGCTATCGCTTTGGCAGTTTTATCCTTCACAGAGGCTTCACAGAGTTCCTTGAGAAGTAATCAACACATACTAACAGGTATCTAGACCCTTGACGACTAGTAGGAAGCTGTAATAGATCAATAGCAACAATGTACCAGGGACACTCAGGAGGTGGATATTCCAAAATTGGTGCTGGCTTTGCCACCGTTGCCAAATGCTCGGCACACTTCACGCACTTAGCCACATATGCGTCTATATCAAACCGTATTTTAGGCCAAAAATAACTAGTGCGGGCCGCAGAAAGAGTACGATCCTTTCCTGGATGACCGGCTATTACAGACAGCATCATGAACTAGTTGCAGTACCACAGGTACAACTGACTCAGGTATCACAAATTGGCTCGCCGGGGTCCTTTTATTTGACCAAAATCTACAAAGGACTTGATCTGGTGACAAGAAAAATTGTGAAAATGGAATGGGCATCTGAGGTAATTTGTCTGATCACCCCATTCTAGAGCATATATAACTTTACTCCATACGTCATGCTGACGTTGGGCAACAGCTAATTCATGTAGTTAAAAATTTTGAGGTTCAGGGGACCAGAAAGTTTCAGGAGTTTAGTCACCATTCCAACAAGTACATTTCTAGCAAGCGCATCAGCCACCACATTGGCTTGACCTGACAAGTACTTAAATGTTGGATTGAATTCCTGTATTGTTAAGAACCAACGCGCGAGTCTTCCTGAGAGATTTGATCCCTTAAAAAAGCTCAGTGACAACTCTGTGATCAATATATACGGTTATATTATAATCTAGGATAATATCTCTAAAATGTTTTAGAGCCCAGACAACTGCGAGTGTCTCCTGGTGAGTAACTGAGTAATTAGACTCTGCAGGAAGTGAAATCCTGTCTGTCTGCATTAATACAGCACCCAGCCCCAATGCAGAGGCATCTGTGTAAAGAGTAAAAGGAACTTTATAGTCCGGGAATGTCAAGACAGGTGCATTGGTAGAACGACTTTTAGATCCTGAAAACTCTTTTCATGTACAGCATTTTAATTAAATCGCACGTCCTTCTTTAATAGTTTTGTTAAGGGCGATGCAATCGCTGCAAAGTTAGTAGTAAAAAATTTATTGTAACTGTTAAGCCCCGCCGCTCTGGGGAAGAGGGGGCGCAACGGGGGGTGATGCTCCTGTTAGCGGACCCCCCACCCGCTACGGTTCTATCCAATCGGTCGCTGACGTGGCATGACAACTAATCCCCAGCACCCCTACCTGTAGGGTGCCAGGTTGGGCATATCTCCAGGTACATATGTACTTACGTTAAACGGGGCAGTGCCCGTGGCGTCGGAGATACGGGGAGCTTGCCTCTCCAGGCTGGTAAAAGCCCCGGCATGGCCGAGGGGGCGACCCTCTCTGTCCCCCCCGAGGTCCCTAGTTTGCTACAGTTCCCCCGGGGGCATCCTTAATCGCCCGCCCTGTCATGCACTGTATAATTAATACATCACCATCTGCTGCGTAGCCTCCTGGTGGACCTGTGGTACTCAAGGGGTCCTAATGCCCTAGAGTTGCACGTACCCGCCCCGTGGGGCAATGCGGGGCGATCCTCCGTCGCCCCGCTGCGGCCCCGTGATCCCAAGGGCACAGGAGAAAAGCCACAGGGGCGGGTGTGTTGCAGGAACGTCGTGACACCGTAGAGTTGCACCCCCGCCCTGTGGGGCAATGCGGGGCGATCCTCCGTCGCCCCGCCGCGGCCCTGTGGCCCCAGGAGAAAAGCCACAGGGGCGTGTTGTGTTGCAGGACGTCGTAGCATCGTATAGTTGCACTTACCCGCCCCGTGGGGCAAAGCTGGGTGATCCTCATAGCCCCGCTGCGGCCCCGGGATCTCAGGGGGGGCCCAGGCGAACCACAAGGGCAAAGCCACAGGGACAGGTGCTCTTGCAGGACGTCGGGGCACCGTAGAGTTGAATAGCACCTGCCCCGGGGGACAAAGAGGAGCGGCGGACGTTGGGGCGTCGGATAAGGGCGTGGCGTGTGTGGAGCGGCAGAGTGGAACTCAGCCACATACTCGAGGACGCGCGCCGCCGTCGGTATAACTCGCTCACTGCCCTAAGACAATACACTAGTATCGTATAAGAGGTCACCGCGACGCAGTAATGCGTGTGCCCGCACTCAAGGCTAGAAAGATTCTCCTCCTCTCCTGTCTTTAGAGCCAGGCGAGGCATGTGGTGGGAGGTGCAGGGCAAAGGTTATATCAGTCTGACAGTTATGAAGTGAAGGATGTAAGGTGGCGGCGTGAGTTGATCCCCGGCCCTGGCAATTCTGCTGGGTCAGCACTCTTTACCCCTCGCTGGCTGATAAGGATAAGTTGTGTCAGCAAAACCTTGTCGCCTCTCTCTCGTCCACTACCGTTATCAGAGATTCTCTCTCTTCCCCTATTCTCCTCTTCTATTCCCTTATTTATCCTCCTCTCCTTTCCTATTCCTCGTTCCGCTGTTCTCCGAGCTCTCACAGTAACCACACAACCCAATGAAAGAACGGACATTGTCTATATTCTGAGGTCGCGGGAAATTTTGAACTGCAGTTATTTAATCTGACATTGTATGAATTCCATCACCATCTACCACATGGCCTAAAAAGGTAATTTTAGACTTAAAGTAATCGTCCAGACCATTTCATCATTCCTGATTTAATGCAATAAAATTATAGCCATCATCAGCAATATGTTGTCACTTTTTGCATCCAGTCAGCCGTTTTTAAATAATCCGCAATAAAAATCTGCAAATTCCCCGAGCTTCGAAAACGCTCCTCAAGACTTGCAGACGACGCACCACGGCGCGGTGACGTCACAGGGTAAGCCTCCCAGCCCCACGGCAATACAAAAACACGTAAACACAAGAGATAAATATAGTACTTTAAGATTTTTGGGTGTTTCTGATAAAAAAAAATTGCGATATGCCATATGCATGCATCCTTTATGGGTGTAGCAAGACAGCTGTGGCTTTCCACAGAAGTTTGCACACGTTTCAGACCGATACAACAACGTTAAATGTGTTGAAAAGATTAGTGCGGTGGGAGTGTAGGAGAGGGAGAAAGAAGAGGAGGAGGGGGAGAAAGACTCAGGACAATAATGACCTCGTGATGTTAGTAGACGATTTAGCAGAGAGGAGAGAGGGAAGGAAGGAGAGAAGAATGGAGGGAGGGAAGGAGAGAATTTGAGGGTTCCTCTAAATTAAGTCCCTGTCGGAGAGAGAGAAGAGGCCTCCTCTCCATTTCCTTATTTCTAGTCGATTTTTTTTTTCTCTCTCTCTCTCTCTCTCTCTCTCTCTCTCTCTCTCTCTCTCTCTCTCTCTCTCTCTCTCTCTCTCTCTCTCTCTCTCTCTCTCTCTCTCTCTCTCTCTCTCTCTCTCTCTCTCTCTCTCTCTCTCTCTCTCTCTCTCCTTTTCCTTTCGTCCGACAATCAGAGATGTGTGTGTGTGTGTTTCGAAACTAATCATAGGATTTTCTCGAAAGTACCTTCATTATGATTCCCACACAAACATTATAGTTTCCCTTACTTACCAATCCATGTTCTGGAGAAGTGCCAGGTCCTCCTGCTGATCCTCAGGTTCCGCTAACACCTGTTCGTCCGCCCCGTATTCTGGATCAAACATATAGGGTTGGGCTCCCATCACAATCTGAGGTTCGTTTTCCTCATATACACGAGCAGCGTCATTTATTTCTGTCTCAGATTGAGCATCGTACTCTAGATCTGTAACACCGACAGATTCACTGTCTGACACCGAAGTACAATCGCTCATCATCACATTTGCCGACAGGTGTCACACAGGCAGACGACTGTTGTTTACATTTGAGCACCTTCTGTGACGTCATCAATAATATTCGTAGCCCTGTTGGAGGGAAGAAAGTTTTTTTCGCGCTCTTTTTACAAAAGTGTTTTTACGGAAATAAGGCCTGGAAATCAATTAATTTTGGTGGATTAGGTGTTTTGAATGAACATTCAACATAATTAGGCAAACAAAAAATGGGTCTGGACGATTACCTTAAGGAATTCACATTTATAGTCAGTTTAGCCTTGAGACGAGCATCTTTCAGCTGCAGGAGTTGCTCTAATGCTTCCAAATTAGCAAAATGAGAAACAGAGTTTTTGCTACAAATTATAAGATCATCAAGGTAAACATAAACATTTTTGCTTAGTATATAGGAAAATAAATTATTAATCATCCGTTGAAAAGTAATAGGGGCTGCCTTTAAACCAAATGGCATTCTGAGCCACTCGTAATGTCCACTGGGAGTGCTAAAGGCAGTAATCTCCATTGAGGCAGGAACTATGGGCACCTGCCAGTAGCCACTAACCAAATCAAGGTTACTGAACATAGTATGACCCTGCCCTAGTGCCCTAATGACATCATCAGGTCTTTTAGGACAAGTAAAGGATACCTGTCATCCTCCGTGACTTCATTTACTCGCCGGAAGTCAATTACATGAATTCTAAGCTGTCCGTCGTTTTTAGGAACGAGGAATAGAGGCGAGTTCCACGGTGAACGGGAAGTTTGGATAACACCCTCTTCCAGCATGTCTTTAATTTGCCCATCAACAATAGTCTTAGACTGTGAGGTAGACGATAGACTGGAATATACACAGGATGTGTTCCAGGTTTAAGTCTAATGTGGCGATTAGTTTTATCAGTTGAACCTAACGATTCTCCGGCCAAGGCATCACGGTACTGCTTTAGCAGTTCTAACAATGAAGACCTGTGCTCGTGATAATCCACAATAGTGACAAGGGAGTTAAGCGTTTGTGCTTGAGCCGAATTTGTGTTGCTGGGCGACGGAGTTACTGAACTACCAAAACTTGTAGATAAGTCTAAAGGTTCTGGCTCTACCCGTCTGTCGAAAGCTAATGCACGGCTTAAAAATACGCCTTATCGAAATTTGACAGCTCCGCCAGTCGCATTAACAACAAGAGCGACGGCTTTATTTCTTTCTCGAATCTCACTTAGGGTTGATTTCACTGTTAGTCTTTTCACTTGGCTTGGGCCTTCTATACAGATGTCACAATCCACGGTGGTTTGGGGACTGACACGGGAATGTGCATCGCCGTACGGTGGGGAATTACATGATTACCAATTACCGTGACTTTAACAATTTTCTACATTTCCCTTGGGTCAGTTACCCTTGTCTGATTATGCAAGGTGGTAGGCATGGTATCTGCAGACTCTACTTGTGAACTCGCTTCAGAATTAGGCGGTGTCCCAGATACCAATCCGTCAGTAGAAACCTGAACACTAGGTACAGACGGTGAATTACAAGGAACTACCTTACCTTGGGAAGCCAAGCATATGGGTTGGTCCATCGCTCTGAAATTCTTCCCTAAGAACCTTATGGTACTTGTATTTGGATGTATTATCATTCGGTTAGCTTTTAATGACGGTAAACCCAATAATCCGTCCGAGGGCAACGTAAAATTAGAAGCCACGGAAAAGGCCAAACGTACCGTAACGTAACGTAATAGTAGGCGTACCTTTTCCTAACCTAACGGGTAGGCGAACAACTCCTAATATATTAAGAGGGTCGCTAGTAACCCCCATTAGATTGAGCTCGTTCAGTTTAAGGGGCCATTGGCTGCCACGTGACTCGCCCTTTATTGCAAGGTAAGCCTTCTCGGACAGCACGTTAACAGCTGCGCCTGTCTCTACCACGAACGATGCTCTCACTGATACTAAAATGGTTGGTAGAGCCAAAATATTGGCTTGACTGCAAGCGGCTACTAAAGATGAGAGAATATTATTGCCATCCAACCGAGCAGCAGTATTAGCAATTATACCAGTTCCTTCTGCTTGTCTGGTCTGGGTTTTACGGGGCGTGCAGCTTCCCCCGACTGTGTGTTACCGCGACTCTGTCTTACTTGAGTCCTTAAATTTAAAACAGTATTGCAGTTTTCCGTAGAGTGAGTGTCCATAGCACTCATGGATAACATAGTAGGAAGGATTTCGTGTGCCACCGCGGGGAACAGCAGTGTTACTAGAACCAGTATTTCCTAGTCCTGCGGGTTTACGGTTAAAAGTCGTCTGTAATTGTGCGCGATCATTTGTACTAGTGATGGACCGAATATTCGCATTCGTATTCGCATTCGCACTCCCGCTCGTAGTTTGCGAATATGCGAATATTTTGCCCAAATCAATAAACTTACAAAAATAAGAAAAAAATAATAAGTTAACATAATATTACACAAGCAAACATATAAATAAATTAATAGTTTAGCCGAGCGTTAGTTAAAATAATGGGGTAAGGAGGCGTAGTGGTAGGCTAGGCCATAGTCTCTCGAACACTACCTCCATCCTTTACCCTCCAACAGAGTGGCAACCGCTAATCTGAAGGTCACTATTACTGAACTCAACTCATTGCGCCATACTCCAGTAAGCATATACGCGCTCTTCTCTGTCACCCACGAGCAACAACAAACAGTATTGCAGCAGCCTACTACGTAATGGCGTCCAGTCACATCAGTGTGGTTTGGGACTACGTATTTCGAGATTACCTCTAATGACATTGCAAAGTGTAAACTTTGCAATAATAACTATTCATGTAAGATATTATCATGTAAGTATTCGTGTAAGAATGGGTCCTCGTCCCGCAACCCGGAAACATAGAAAATTGAATATAATTTACTTTAGACATTCATATTTTTATGGCGGAACTCTTACAATACATACACAATATTTCTGTTACCTGTATGATATCAAAAATAGTATATTACTTGAAATATTTTGTAATATTCGCAATTCGCATTCGCAATCGCGAATATTAAAAACAAATATTCGCATTCGCATTCGCGAATACGGAAAATAGACATTCGGTCCATCACTAATTTGTACCAGTAGAGGTTATGTTTCTGTCCGAGTCCATTTAACCAGGTAATTAACCTGAGGCGGTTTCAAGTTTCCTTTGGCGGCGCAAATCTTTAAATTTTACATAACACCGATTTGGAGTGTGCCCTTCGCGTTGACAATAATGGCATGTCAAGATAGATCTTTGATAAGGACAAGGTATGGCTGCAACGGTCGCATAAGATACATCTATATCTCTACCGGCTACATCAGGCTGAGTAGTGGCTACAGATGACACGGTCTTGCATATTTCGCCATCCTTCTCTTCTATCTTGGTTTTTAATTTTAATACAAAGTCATACAGTATTTCTTGGGGGCCATAATTAAGAGACAGATAGTTAATAGTTTTTCCTGAAGTTACCTCTTAGCAACATAATACATGCAAATAATTCAAGGAATTTGCGATTGTTACAAAAGGAAATGTTATCTCCCTGGGTCCAACCATTTGCCTTTAAATACTGGATGAAATCTACAGAAATTCGGTTAGGCTCCACCTGTGCATCTAACAAATCAGTGGCAGCAGCACCGCTTAGCAAAGTCTCAACAGCTAAATTCACTCCTTTCACTAAACTGTGTTTGGCGTTACTCGCAAAGGATTCTAGAAAATTAGAACGAAAGGTTTGTTAATCCTTGTTCTCTTGGGGTTCAGTAAAAGGACTTGCTTGCATGAGGTGTACAGCTCGTGAGCCTTGCACGCCTACGCCTACATTGTAGGCGTGAGCGAACAAATGAAATGTTGTCACTCTCATCAGTAATAAATGAATGAGCCATTATATCCTCGCACATGGCAATGTACTCCCAGGCTGTGTGTGCCCGTCAGGGTGGCAAGGTTGGTAGAAACGCGAGCTTGCAATGTGCAGAGTCCCTGCGCATTCAGTCAGCGGTTCGAGTCCGCCTAGTTCATGCTGACGTGGCGGCGCTTTGTATAGTCAATAACCTTGTAGTTGGTACTTGCAAAGTGTCTAGATAGGATGAAAATCTTATCTTATCCCAGGCTGTGTAATCTACATCAACACCCAAAAAAGGCCAAACAGCAGCGCTGGAAAGTAATAACTTAATCACTCCAACCGCCTCTGCGGAAGGTTGAGGTTGCGAGGGCAGTGAACTACTAATACCTGCTCCTGCGAAGTGGCCATGCTTGTTAGTGTAAGCTGAGGTAAGGAATGGTTACGAGAAGCGGGTGGAAGCCTGAAGTACTGCGGCTTCGCAGTACACGAGGACTATCACTCCTTTCCTCAAATTTGGACTTATGAGAGAGAGAGAGAGAGAGAGAGAGAGAGAGAGAGAGAGAGAGAGAGAGAGAGAGAGAGAGAGAGAGAGAGAGAGAGAGAGAGAGAGAGAGAGAGAGAGAGAGAGAGAGAGAGAGAGATACTTTATTTTACTAGAAAAAATACTAAAAATGAGGTATTAGTAAAATTAGTATATGATGAGAAAATATTTTATCAATCAGAACTATGTTAATTATCCCTCAAGAAATGTATTCTTTTCACATGGCTATTCAGTCAATAAAATGTGAAAGGAATTAATCACTAGCAATTCTATGTGCAACAAGTGATGTAATTAATTCAATTTCAATGGAGTGTTAGCTCAATGTATGTATATCTCACCTAAAGTATGAATCAGCGTCGTAGCAAGTAGAATCTTTCTTGAAGCGAAGCCGGGGTCCAGGAAGGTAGAGTGTGGCCTGAGTCCTCAATGTCCCGTCACAAGTGGAGACAGGTGGAGGATGGTTGAGAGTAAAAAAGTTACCACGCCTACGTCCTTCCGCGTTCCACTTGGTCCAAAATCGCCTTCACTTCCTTAGTGTAGATCAATTAACCAGTAGGTAGACAGGAACACCACTGCAGTGCTAAAGGTGTTTTCTTCAAACTGGAAGCTTCAACTTGTTCACGCCGTAGTATCTCTCAATCTCAACAGACAATCAATGAAATAAATAACAGACTTTTAATATAGTATGGTGCTAAAATTCGTGTGGATGGTTGGTATATGTGGAGCAAAAATGTGGAGATGAGTGGAGCGACCATTGTGGAGTGGGGCAAGGTTGAGCGACCCAATGGTGGAGTGAAGGGCGGGGAGGTTTGGGTGAAGCGGTCGCGGTCAAGGGTTATGAGTCACTGTAAACAAAAGCGACCTTTCTTCTCTTCGTTAGCTAGTTCTACCACTTTACTCTGATTTTCTCTCACAAGTTTTGCTCAGTGTTTCGCTACCACAATGTTTCGTCTTGTACCAAAATGTCTAGTGCACGTAACCTGGGTTTGATTTTCACAGTAATTTCACTGGAAAATTTTCATCTCACTGAATGCCATCAGATGTTACCCTCTTGGTGCCACTAATACTTCAAAGATTTAGAAGGTAACATACTTACTCTTGAATCAGTGGTGGAGTCGTGACCCGAGCGGTTAGGCTAACTGCTCGGTTTACCACAGGTTTATCACAGGTAACCTGGTCTAAACCACAGGTTTTTAGTAATAGAAAATCCCTTTTAAGAAAAATATATGTATTCTATATATAGTTTACATATAGCAGTTCACAGAGAATAACGAAATTGTAGAGGAATCGTTATAGTCAAGTCCTCTGGGGGATGTTCACAGTGCACTGAGTCCACAGGCGCACACAGGTCTGTTCACGTTCGTTGTATGGCGTTCTCTGAGGTCCCAGCAGTGGAACGGGGCGTCCAGGGTGTCGCTGTGTAATGACGTGGTGATGACGTAGCAGGGAAGGGCGTGACACGTCATTCAGGAATATTCTACCGTCAAATATGAGTACATCATTTATAATAATGAGATGTTAGTAGAAAAAGGTATATGCAGGAAATATACATAGGTCCTATCTACCTATAATACCTATAAGATGCGATCCAGATCCAAACCTCCAGCGGCTCAACAAAGATTTCTGCATCATTGGCAAAAACAAGATCAGTGATCTTGGTATTGCCGAGGGATAGTTCACAATCTTCAGTCCACAATTTTTCCAAATACTCAGTCCATACAAGTGTTGAAAAGCGATGGGGCAAGGACGCATCCTTGCCTCTACTCCTGTATTCACAGATAAAAAGCTGGATATACACCTCCAACACTTTACACCACTTTCAGTCCCAGAGTACAGGCCAGTCAGCAAACCAACCGTTCTTGCAGGAATTCCGCGAAGCCGCAGAAGATCCCAGAGTGACTCACGATGCACTGTGTCAAACGCTTTCTTGAGATTAACATAGGCTGCAAGCATCCCCTGTCGAAACTCACGTTGGCGTTCCACCAGGACAGGAAGTGCTAGGATATGGTCTGTTGTTGCCTTACCAGGTGTGAACCCAGACTGCTGAGGTCTCTGATGCTTCAGCAGATGCCTGCGGATCCGTGTCAGCAATAGATGGGCAAGCACCTTGCCTGGCACGCTGACCAGTGTAATACCGCGGTAATATTTGCAGTCCTGACGGTCCCCTTTCCCTTTCCAGATAGGGATGACCAGCCCCCTTTTCCAGTCAGAAGGAAAGGTACCTGATTGCCACACGGCAGTCAAGACAGCATGCATCCCGCGAATCATGGCCTCACCCCCAGCTTTGAGAAGCTCCGCACTGATATTACAAACACCAGCGGCCTTTTCACCCCTCAACTTTGCTACAGCCTCTCTGACTTCGTCAAGAGAGGGTGCGGTTTCGTCAATAGGAGGATCGGCATCCGCTGCCCGTAATCCAATGGTGTGAAGCTGCCCAATGGGAGGGTCCACCGTGAACAACTGCCCAAAGAGCCATCTGCGCCCATCCATGTCCGACACGAGGCGCCCATCTGCTGCTCCGATAACACTCGCCCGAGATGGAGACATGGAGAGGAGCTTCTTTAGGGCTCGGTAGGCGGGTCCGAGGTCATTAGCGTTCAAATGGCCCTCGACATCCTCAGCGAGACTCCTGACATGCCTCTCCTTGTATTTCCCTCGAAGAGTTGTAGTCCTGCGTGACAGAGCCCTGTACTGCTCTTGGTTCACAGCAAGCCTGGCAGCGTGACTCTTCTCGATATTCTCCAGCGTCTCCGTCGAGACAAAACCACGCCTTGACCTCGGACGCTCGTTTGAAGTAATCCCACAGTTCTACAGGGTCTCCGAGGGCACCGAGCACATTAAACCGATTTGAAACTGCCACTGCATACTAATGGGCACATGTCAAGTCCTTCAGCTTCTCTAGATGAAAGTATGGTTACCTCTTGAGATTCTTCTGGACTTGACATGAAGCTTAAGTGTAGCAACAAGAAGTCTGTGATCAATTGCAAAGAACTCAGCACTCCGGTAAACCCTGCAGTTCTGGAGATTCCTCCAGCGAGTACTAACGAAGTTGTGGTCGATCTCCTTTGCTCTAAGCTAGCTCTTAGCTCCTTAGCTTAACGAAGAAGGCTGGCAAGAGCGGAGAACTAGCTTATGAAGATAATATATTAATACGCTTGCTAATCCCCAGTTGAAAAATATAATTCCTTGAAGATGAAATCAGCCTAGATCAAGAGGTGTTGCTACGCAAAAAAAAATTGTATTAACTTACTGCTCACTATATTAATGCAAGAGTTCATCAGAATCTCACTGCTTTTAGCCCTTTCACTCGTATACTCAAGAATACTCTACCTCACTCTATATTTCCTCCTTCCTTTAATTCTTGCTAGATTCTTCTGGAACTAAATTTTATCTTTCCATTTCAAATTTCTTTAGTTGCCTACTTTTTTAGGGTAAGCGATCAATCATAATTTTTAGAAGAAAAAAATGTTTTTTTAACGTAGGACGTTCTCCTTTCCTAATACTCTTGTACATCGAGGCTGCGGGAGGGGGAGGAATACACTTAGTTAACGAATTCATGAGAACAATAACCATTAATATAACAGTAGAAGTCATCAAGATAAGCAATATTGCGACCAAGGTTAAAGGATTTATGAGGGTATTACATGGTTTCATTATGAGGGTTGATTACATGAGGCGTTACTATCTCTTTGGTGGCGCTACTTAGGCTAACGAGAAGTGGTGCATCGTCATTTTGTTTTTCATGTGTGTAGTGTCAGCTTAACATAAGTAGCATTTTTTCAATGACCGGCTCAGTTCTATAGAAATTACTTCATAAAATAACAGGGCAATGTATGCACAAGGGGTTATTTTCACAAGAGTACACGTTACAGTTTTGTCTTCCAGAGGCTTATCAGAAGATACCTATTTGTGGGTTGTGGGGTGTTTTAAATGATGACTTACGATCACTTCACAAAGTTACAGCCGTCACCTCTGACGCATGGAATCATAGCATACTTCTCTCAGTATTGTGGGCGTATCGTACACAACAACTCAACAAAAATGAGATCAGGGGTGTTGGAACACCTCTCATAAGAAATTTTAGACTCACAAGAGGAAAAGATAACGTACTTTACTTTTCTTTGCATTTCTTTCTGTTTATCTGCATATTACTTGGATGTCGCTTCTCAAGTGCGAAATAATTAAGCTGTAGGGAATTACAATATCAAAATTCAAGATAGTAATTATTGAAGTTTTCAATTAATCATAATTCACTAGCTCTCATTGTGGTTAAGTTCAGTGAATAAACGTGCAATGAAGATAATCAATACATTATACTAATTGATGAACGAGTAGTCACACACCTCACAGTATGTAAAAATCATGTATAATTAATTAGTCAATAAACAACAGGATTCTGCATTTACCACCACCAACTTCTTTTTTCCAGGTTCAGGCAAGACTACACTGCTTAACGCCATCAGCGGGCGGGTGCGTCCCAATAGCGGCACCATCACTATCGGTGGTGCGCCTCTCAACAAGCGTCACAAACGACACATCTGTTACGTCCTGCAAGATGATGTTTTTTTCCCAAACCTTACATTGAGACAAACTTTAATGGTGAGTCAATTTATTGTTCTCTTAATTTGTTGTAAGTATTATTGTTATTTATCATATATATTATTATTGTCTATATAAGTATTACTATTTTTATCATTACTGCTAGTTTTTATTATAGTTATTATAATAATTGCTGCAAAATGTATTATTATATTTATTAATATCATTATTATTATTATTATTAATACTATTATTTTATATTATTATTATTGTTGTCATTTTTTAACCCGTACTTATATAATGATGATGATTATGATCATCATAATCATCATTCTTTTGTTCGTTAATTTAGTATTTCTTTCAACATCAAGGTCATTGTTCAGTGTTAACATTTAAAGTGGAGCGTTGGTCGTCACCTCAGGCTTGTGTTGCCACAATTGTATGTTAATATTGATACCTCTCAGGAGTACACGATATTCCCTCACTTTAACGAAATCCCAATCAAAAGTCAGATGTATGAGTAACTTGAATGCTAGATGAGGCGTTATGTAGGTCCCAAATGCTGCCCGGCGGCGTTCGCGGCTTGTTTACATTTTGTTGTGGTGGTCCAAGGCCTGGTGGTAAGGCTGTGGATGCATACTGATTGATGTTACTCAGCTTATCGTTAGAAACTATTTGGTGATGCAGTAAACAGTTATACCATACGCTGATATACGTAGTATATTGTACTAAATCGTCTAGTAAAGTTGTTGTATATCCTTTTAACACAAATAGTAAGTAACAAATAATCGGTTAAAGCAACGAACCAGTGCATCAGCATCACAAATTATTGACCTTTTGTATATGTGCATGCAAATGTTTCAGGATAAAATCGCATATGGTAACAATTAGTACACAAGATATTCCACATTTTAGGGGGAGACTAAACTACACTATTTTTTTCTTTTAGGGTAGAGGATAAGCGTGGTGGCCTGCCCCAGAATCCAGCAGTGGGGTGTATTAATGTACGCTTAGCTCTACATTTAGCAAGTGTTCGATTTGGTTGACATGAAATATCACTACTAAGAGTACCAATAAATTGTAAAAATATCGAGAAAACATAAGATTAATATTTATATGATAATTGCTTAAGACTACAATGAATGAAATCAATAACACAAAGGATTGTACCAGATATGAAACGATCCATTCAAAAGACACAAACATAGACATGGCGCTCGACCTATAAACTGTCCCGGAAGACAAAAGGATAATTGGTTTCAGGACGAGACTTCCTTCGTGGCCAGCTCTTCCAAATGCATCAATTGAGATAATTGCTTCTATCCTACCAGTACCTTTCTTACTCTAACCAATTTCATCTTCATTACCATTGCTATACTACCTAGCCTTTCTAGTAGAATTAATATTTCAGCATGCATGACAGTACACAGAGTACCTTAAACAATACTTACCTATTGTAGTTGGTTTGTGGGCCCGGCTAAGATCGCTGATAGGCAGTCAACAGTCACATCTGACTAGGATAGCCACTGTCTCTGTCAGGGCCGAGGTGGTTATCAATTAATATTACCAAACCTAAGAAATGTGGGAGAAGGAAAATCAAGGAGTATGATTACCCCGAATATATTTACACACAAATCAATAAATAATAAATGGCTAGCCGCCAAATAAGTCACCCAATCAACGTCTGCAATGATGCAGGGGTAATGTCACCCTAAGGACTCCCTCGAACGCCGTTTGAAGAGAGGTGAATCGTCAGCACCGTAGGATAACTCTTCTTACAGTGGGGAGTGTTGTCTGGTAAGCGGGACAGTGAAGGGCCACTGGAAGAATGTCCACGTCTTCGGTATGGCCTTCTAGAAATGAGAACAGCAGCTTGGTAGTAGAGGTGTTGTTGGAGTGGAGAGCTATGGCTGTCTGCTTTAATCGTGGCGGCGAGGCTCCGTCATTAATTTGCGTAGAGCACCCCCCTCACTCTGGGAGAGGGGCTGGAAGTGTTGACATGGAAAGTCGAGTAGCTGCGCTTGAAGCTCCGAAGCACGCCGCTTAGTGAAGGTGAAAGTGGTAATCACCGTTACCGGGACGATGGAGGTGTAGTTCAGGTGCAGTTCCTCACAGTCTCCTAGTAGATCACATCCAGGAGGAACATGACCACGCTCAAAGAGTGTGAATAACCCGTAGAATCCGTGAATCACGTACTGATACCGGCCACTGCGCAACAATGTCCAGAAATTTGTAGTTCGTATCAAATACAACTTGGACGTTGATGGTGTGCTGCCCTTTCCTGTTCACATACTCAACTTCGCATTCCTTTGGGGCAACAATTCGTACATGAGTTCCGTCTATGACACCGATTACATCGCTCATTCCTGCAACCTCCATAAATTATCGCTTCTTAGCCACAATTCCCTCTGGGGTGCGGGGAGACTTGACGAACCTTCGTAGTACGTAAGAGATGAAAGTGCAATACACTGTTGCTTTACATGTTTTGCTTATTGTTTGTTGTGACTGGCCAATATCATCACTGCCTCATTTTTCCCGTGGTAAGGTATCTAAGAGTTTTTATCAATTTCAGCTCGGGAGAGATCGACTTATTTTTTGCAGTGGGCCTTGGATATTGCATCTTGCACTAAGTCAGTCACAAATAAAATCCCTTCTCGGTCCAAGCGGTATCGCTTGATAAGTTTTGTATCACTAAGTTCGTCCAGTACATCTTTCCTTTCACGAAAAGTTCTCGGTAGATCGCTGATTTGACACGTAATCATCCCAGCGATACCCCATGATTCTGCGAAGACACTTATTACCAAAGGCATCGATTCGTCTCTTCAAGTCCCAATTTAGTGTCCATGTCTCACAGCCATAAAGTAAGACAGGGATCACAAGCGACTTGAAGATCCGGATCTTTGTCCTCCTGCACAAGTACCGACAACGCCAAATACTCCTGCTGAGCGAGTCCATAACACCGTGGGCTATGCCAATCTGCCGCAAGACTTCTTGACGTGACCCGCCGTCATTATGGACTGCGCTACCAAGGTATGTAAAACTTTCCAAGATCTCAATGTCCTCGCCGCACGCATGAACAGACTGTACTGTTTCATCTAGTAAGCCTCCAAACACCTGGACCTTGGTCTTAAGCCAGGAGACCTCAAGTCCCAAAGGCTTTGCCTCCTCGTGCAGCGCCTCGAGAGCCATCACCAGGACTTCCAGCGACTCAGCAAAGATTACTGCATCATCGGCAAAAAGAAGATCAGTGATCTTGGTGTTGGCGAGGGATGCTCCACAATCACTTTGATCTACAACTTTGCCCAATACCCAGTCCATACAAGTGTTGAAAAGTGATGGGGCAAGGAGGCACCCTTGCCTCACTCCTGTATTAACAGGAAAAAAGCTGGATACACCTTCTCCACACTTCACAGCACTCTCAGTCCCAGAGTACAGACCAGTCATCAAACCAATAGTCTGCAGGAATCCCGCGAAGTCGCAGAAGATCCCAGAGTGACTCACGATGCATTGAGTCAAACGGCTTCTTGAGATCAACATAGGCTGCAAGCATCCCCTGTCGAAACTCACGTCGGCGTTCCACCAGGACACGAAGCGCTAGGATACGGTCCGTTGTTGACTTACCAAGCGTGAACCCAGACTGCTGAGGTCTCTGATGCTTCAGCAGATGACTGCGGATCCGTGTCAGCAATAGATGGGCAAGCACCATGCCTGGCACGGTGAGCAGTGTAATACCGCGGTAATTGTTGCAGTCCTGACGGTCCCCTTTTCCTTTCCAGATAGGGACGACCAGCCCCCTTTTCCAGTCAGGAGGAATGGTACCTGATTGCCACACAGCAGTCAGGACAGCATGCAACCCGCGGATCATGGCCTCACCCCCAGCTTTGAGGAGCTCCGCACTGATATTACAAACACCAGCTGCCTTTCCACCACTCAACTTTGCTACAGCCTCTCTGACTTCGTCAAGAGAGGGTGCGGTTTCGTCAATGGGAGGATCGGCATCCACTGCCTGTAACCCAGTGATGTGAAGCTGCTCAATTGGAGGGTCCACTGTGAACAACTGAAGCACCCACGAAGTACCCATAAAGGATGCTAGTATATGCCATATCGCAAAAATAAATATCAGAAACACCCAAAATTCTTCGAGTACTATATTTATTTTTAATTTTACGTGTATTTGTTTTAGCGCGGAGCAGGGAGGCATCCTCAAGTGACGTCACCGAGCCGTGGTGCGTCGTCTGCAAGTCGTGAGGAGCGTTTTGTAATCTCGGGGAATTTACAGGTTTTGATTGCGGACAATTTAAAAACGGGTGACTGGATGCAAAAAGTGACACCATATTGTTGATATACTCGCTAATGGCTATATTTTGACTGCATTAAATCAGGAATGATGAAATGTTCTGGACGATTACTTTAAGGCGGCGTCACACTAGCAATTTTTCCGTCAATATTTTTCATCAACTTTCTGAAAATGGACAATATCTTGACTGCAAACCGTCACACACACACACAGCCCCGACAGCCGTTCGCCCCAGCTGGTTCCGTCGATTGTAAACAAACATGGCTCCGACACCCAGGCAGGCTATTGCTGCTATACACTTAATTATGTGTATTGTCAATCGTAGACAAGCCAAACTAGCTAAAAACGTGCATGGATGCATTCATGGTTGGCTCGTCGAGAAAAAGAAAGTGTTTACCACATAAGACTCTTGAAAGAGCTGAGTTTGGAGGACCATGAGACGATGAAGAACTAACAACAACAATCTAGTTAAGCGATAGACTGTTGGCTGTTATATAAAATCCCAAATTAGATTTATCTACATGTGCAATTAGTCACTTGAATATTTTTAATACTTTCAAATATATTGAATTATAATTTGCAAAAAAAAAAACTGATTTATTTCGAATATCTTTAAAGTAATCACTATGGAGTTTGATTTGACTATGAAAGTTGACGACAACTTTCCATGTGAAGACGACTATTATCGTCTGACCGATTCAGACAGAAAAAGTTGACGGAACGAGAAAAAAACGACGGAAATCGTAGACATCGACGGAAAAAGTGTTCATGTGACGGCGCCTTTAGCCAAACACAGAGTCCAAGACGAATCTTAACGACTTAGGACGCGCTCCAGGTAATTTAGGACACCGGCCGCCATTTTTAAGATTCGAGCGATTCTAAGACGAAGTCTTATCTTTTATAAGTATAGGAGGCCCTTGTCACCTTATGGATATTGGATGAGTGGAACATACCTATCAGACTCGTAACCATTGCAAATATTTTGGAGAGTATTATATAAAGTTTACTATGATTATGGATGAGAATGATGTTTGACACTTGGTGTACTCTACGTTCTGCAGAACAACACGCCTTTTGCAATATGCTTATGAAGTTATGTTCTTGTTGTTGTAAGATGTCATTATAGTTTAGAAAAACAGTAAATATTCCCTTGTTATGAAATTATATGATCATCCTTTGTTTCTCTCATATCCAGTACACAGCCCTCCTCAGACTGCCAGATAGGATGTTGCATCAGGAGAAAATCAACCTTGTGGACCATATTTTACAGCTTCTTGACCTCCAGCACTGCCAACATACAAGTAAGCATTAAATAATGTTTGATAATATCATGCAGTATATACAATCTTTTTACATTGTATATATATATGAAACATTGTGCTCTGAAATGTAACGCATTGGACCTGATATTTCAATTATAGTTATTGGGGACGTAATGAATAGAGGACTTTCTGGAGGTGAAAAGAAAAGGACCAACATTGCATGTGAACTCCTGACCAACCCTTCTATAATGCTGCTTGATGTAAGTTCATGCCTCTTATGAGCAAGACAATCTGTCTATGAATGATCATAAAGCTGGTACTAAAGGTTTTTGATGTCATCATCTGAGTATATATGTAAACTACGGCTACACGGGACCTTTGATGGTACAGGAATTTTTTAGGCATTCATTCCGTCTTTTAGAATCGAATCAAAAGGTCATTCGCAATTGTATCATTAAATTTCTTCTTTAAGCGCTGTAAGAGAAAATACAGTTATGTGGCAAATTTTAATAAAATTAATGAAAAACAATAAAGGAAACACTAGTTCAAATGCACTAATGATGTTAAACAAGATTTTGGTATATGATCAAGATTACTATATAAGAACAAATTTCAGCAAAAGCACCGATCATGTCTACGGTTTTTAAGGACGGAAACACCATACAAACAAATTTCTGTTTTCAGGAACCTACATCTGGTCTAGACTCGAGTACAGCACACAGCCTAATAACAACTTTGAAGCAGTTTGCTGAAAAAGAACATAAGACAGTCATAGTAACGCTGCATCAACCCTCGTCACAAATATTTTATATGGTTGATCGGTTACTTCTTCTCTGTAATGGTCAGGTAAGATATGCCTTTACTTTCATTGACTTTAGAAAAATTATGCATTCTTCGAAAATAGTGCCCTAGAACCCAATAATACATCGAAATTAAGTTCTTCATGCATTTTACTAATTTAAGATTTTTCTACTTACTAAATTCTCATAGGTCCCACTGACTTTTGATAATGTAGCTTTCAATATCTCTCTCTCTCTCTCTCTCTCTCCTCTCTCTCTCTCTCTCTCTCTCTCTCTCTCTCTCTCTCTCTCTCTCTCTCTCTCTCTCTCTCTCTCTCTCTCTCTCTCCTCTCTCTCTCTCTCTCTCTCTCTCTCTCTCTCTCTCTCTCTCTCTCTCTCTCTCTCTCTCTCTCTCTCTCTCTCTCTCTCTCTCTCTCTCTCTCTCTCTCTCTCTCTCTCTCTCTCTCTCTCTCTCTCTCTCTCTCTCTCTCTCTCTCTCTCTCTCTCTCCTCTCTCTCTCTCTCTCTCTCTCTCTCTCTCTCTCTCAAAGCAAAGGGCAAAGCAAACTTTGTTTTGTTCAATTCCTCAAAAATCCAATTTCTTCACCTATCAACTCGACATAACCTTCCAGACAACTATCCCCTCTTCTTCAACGACACTCAACTGTCTCCCTCTTCTACAATGAACATACTAGGAGTATCCTTTACTAAAAAATCTGAACTGGAAATCTCACATCTCATCTCTTGCAAAAACAGCTTCTATGAAGTTAGGTGTCCTGTGGCGTCTGCGCCCATTTTTTTTCTCCCTCCCAGTTGCCTGCTCTGTACAGGGGCCTTATCCGCCCATGTATGAAGTACGCCTTTCATGTTTGGGGGGGTTCCACTCATACAGTCCTCCTAAACAGGGTTGAGTTAAAAGTTTTTCGTCTCATCAACTCCTCTCCTCTGACAGACAGGTCTTCAATCTTTAAATCACCGCCGCAATGATGCTTCTCTTGCTATCTTCTACCGTTATTTTCATGTTCACTGCTCTTCTGAACTTGCTAACTGCATGCCTCTCCCCCTCCCGCGGCCTCGCTGCACAAGACTGTCTCATCAACTCCTCTCCCCCTCCCGCGGCCTCGCTGCACAAGACTGTCTCATCAACTCCTCTCCTCTGACAGACAGGTCTTCAATCTTTAAATCACCGCCGCAATGATGCTTCTCTTGCTATCTTCTACCGTTATTTTCATGTTCACTGCTCTTCTGAACTTGCTAACTGCATGCCTCTCCCCCTCCCGCGGCCTCGCTGCACAAGACTTTCTACTCATTCTCATCCCAATTCTGTCCATCTCCCTAATGCAAGAAGTAACCAGTATCTTCACTCTTTCATCCCCTTCACTGGAAACTCTGGAACTCTCTTTCTGTTTTTATTTTTCCTCCTGTCTACGACTTAAATGTTTTCAAGAGAGGAGCAACAAGACACCTTCCGAACTAAATTGGCCCACCCCTCCTTTTTATATTATCTTACTGTCTCCTTTATAGGGACTGGCAACTAAGCGGGCTTTTTGTTACTTTTATTTTTTTGACCTTGGCCAGTCCTTTGTGATGCAAAAAAAAAAAAAAAATATATATATATGCATATATATATATATGTATGTATAATATACGTTTATATATCTATACGGTATATATATCTATATCTATATACATATATATTATATTATATATATATATATATATATATATATATATATATATATATATATATATATATATATATATATATTAATTATATATATATAATATATATATATATATATATATATATATATATATATATATATATATATATCATACATATAATATATATATACAGAGCTGGGTACTAAATACATTGAATGTATTTAAATACTAAATACTAAATACATGGGAGAAATGTATTTAAATACTAAATACAAAATACATTTTACGAATGTATTAAAATGCTAAATACTAAATACATCAATTGTATTTAAATACATTTGTAAATACATTTTAAATAGACACAAATTTTAACATGTCCGAACAAAATGTATTTCCTTAGGATTTCCTTAGATTTTGGGTTTCCTTAGAAATTTCCTTCTCAGGCCTAAATTTCCTAAAAATAAGGAAATGTCCTTGAAAGCGGAAACACTGGTTCACCGTAACATCAGGGTTGCCAGATAGTTGGGCGGGTTTATGGCAAAATTAACTGATAAAAAAGTATTTTCTCCTTCTTCTACAATGAACATTCTAGGACTATCCTTTACTAAAAATCTGAACTGGAAATCTCACATCTCATCTCTTGCTAAAACAGCTTCTAAGAAGTTAGGTGTGCTGTGGCGTCTGCGTCCTTTTTTTTCTCCCTCCCAATTGCTTGCTCTCTACAGGGGCCTTATCCGCCCATGTATGGAGTATGTCTCACATGTTTGGGGAGGATCCACTCATACAGCTCTCCTAAACAGAGTTGAGTCAAAAGCTTTTCGTCTCATCAACTCCTCTCCTCTGACAGACTGTCTTCAATCTTTAAATCACCGCCGCAATGTTGCTTCTCTTGCTCTCTTCTACCGTTATTTTCATGCTCACTGCTCTTCTAAACTTGCTAGCTGCATACCTCCCCCACTCCCGCGGCCTCGCTGCACAAGACTTTCTACTCATTCTCATCCCTATTCTGTCCATCTTCCTAATGCAAGAGTTAATCAGTATCTTTACTCTTTCATCCCTTTCACTGGTAAACTCTGGAACTCTCTTCCTGTTTCTATTTTTCCACTTTCCTATGACTTAAATCTTTTCAAAAGAAGAGTAACAAGACACCTCCCGAACTAAATTGGCCTACCCCTTTGTTTTTATTTTATTCTCTTACTGTCTTCTTTATAGGGACTGGCAACTAAGCGGGCTTTGTGTTACCCATTTTTGTTGTGCCCTTGGCCAGTTCCTTGTAATGTAAAAAAAAAAAAAAAAAAAAAAAAAAAAAAAAAAAAAAAAAATACATTTTTATATTATGAATATTTAAATACAACGTATTTAAATACTCACAAGAGTATTTAATTACTGTATTTAAATACATGACAACCATTGTATTTATAAATACATTTCTAAATACACAAATGTATTTAAATACGTATTTAAATACAAATGTATTTAGATACTGTTCAGCTCTGTGTATATATATATATATATATATATATATATATATATATATATTAATAAAAGCGAAAGTGTGTGTCTGTGTGTGTGTGTCTGTGTGTGTGTGTGTGTGTGTGTGTGTGTGGTATAGGTTCCGTCCCCTGTGGCGGAATCTCATCATATACCACATTTTTGGAACCAGGTTGACCAGGGGAAGGTTTTAAGCCCACGTATGAGATGATCCGATCACTTTTATATATTTTTTTTAGCAGCCTATTAGCGATAATTGTGAAAAAAGTGGGTTGCGAGAATTGAGGAAACCTTGATGTAGGGTGATGGGTAATGGGTAAGTGAATGGGTGGGGTGATGGGTAATGGGTTTGGGGTGATGGGTGAGTGAATGGGTGGGGGGTGATGGGTGATGGGTGAGGGAATAGATGGGGGGTGAGTGAATGGGTGTGTGGTGATGGGTAATGGGTGAGTGAATGGGTGGGGGGTGATGGGTAATGGGTGAGTGAATGGGTGGGGGGTGATGGGTAATGGATGAGTGAATGGGTTGGGGGTGATGTGAATGGGTTGGCGTTAATACATACATTTCTACATCCATGATTTCAGGAAAGCTAGAAGGGGCTATCTGGAGAGTCTGTGTTTGGTGGGCCGAAGGCCCACCAATAGCCCTCCGCAGGAGCTAGCCAAAAAGTCCGCCCGGAGGGCGGCTTTGCGGCTAGTATATATATATAAAAAATATATAATCAACGTAGCGGCAGTAGAGCGAGGGACGGTCGGAAGCTAAGAGTTTTTATTCAATCGTCCCCATATACATATATATATATATATATATATTAGTTTTTTTGTGTGTGAGTTTGACAGTGTGTTGTGTGTGTGTGTGTGTGTGTGTGTGTGTGTGTGTGTGTGTGTGTGTGTGTGTATGTGTATGTGTCATTCACCCATGGTCTTGTCCACGCGAGTCAGACTCGCGATCGCCAGTTTCACCCTCCAGGTGCGACCTTGGAGCTCATTATTACCGATCTTTGGGTAATGCTGGGACCTCGCACACCATACACCTCCATCCCCTTGCTCAAGGGGGACAGTAACCGCCCGAGTTTCTCAGTGGAAAAATCCCCGGGATTGAGCGGGGCCGGGGATCGAACGCCGGACCACATCATGGTGCCAGACGCCCTAACCCACCGAGCCATTCAGGTGGTGTGTGTGTGTGTGTGTGTGTGTGTGTGTGTGTGTGTGTGTGTTTGCGTGTGTGTGTTGCATAGACCGAATTTGTTTTACAACTTTGATGTAGTAAACAGTCTTTGGCACTTCCTACCTGCACTTTATGTAATATGCAGTATAGTGGCAGTGTTTTTGCCACAAGTAACCTTTTATAATTTCACAAAACTATTTCTTCTTTCAGAATGCCTACTTTGGAGATACTAGAAAAGTTGTTGAACACTTTTCAAATCTTGGTCTTCCAATTGCTCCTCATTACAATCCAGCTGACTTCATTTGTAAGTGTCATAGTGTCTCTTTAATGTGAATGACATCCAATCATTGATTTGATTAATTATGTAGTTTTTCATATTATGGCAAAGCTGTCACAGAAATCAACTTGAACTTCATTGCATGTGAATGATTCATTATGATATACTGTTTATCCTTTAAATCTTATTGTCATCAGCTCTTAATTATTGCATATGAATAAACACACAGGAAGATTTAGTAACTCATAAGATGGTTGCTTCTGATTGCTAAATTCATCTTATTGCGGGTTTTTTTTCATTTCTCTTTTCATCTTCTTGTCCCGATTTGCTGTATCCTAATGTATCCTGTGCATGAAATAATAGTAGGCTTTGATTTTGCAGTTAAAGCAATTTTCTTTACACACTACTGTAATTTGTTCAGTTTCTGGGCTAAGTAAGAAAAAGTTGTTGGCTAGAAAAAAACTTTCCTGATTGATAATTTATAATTGAATCAATTGGGGCAGTGAAATTAGTGGAGCAGATAATGTGAAATTGCTGTGCACTTCCGGAAAGAAGCATGAAACTTTGCCCTATGGGGTTTTTGGGTATGCTGATTTCAAAAACTGCGGTAACCAGTACGTCTGCCCAATGGTTCCCGACAAGAATTAAGGAACTCTAAATGGCCGCCGCAAAACACATTTTTGTCCATAAAACGGCTCTAAGTAGCCCGATTGCCTTAATCTTGATGTCTATACCTATATTTTTGAGGTCAAGAAATCCAATAAAACACAGATGAAGACTCATAACATACATCTTCATGGTGAAAATTGTAAAAAATTGCTCATAACATGAATTTTCACAGAAACGTAATGGTGTGTATATGATTTGCACCTTCCTTTCCTTAAAAACATTTTACCGGATTGTTGATGGAGTAGGATGACAAACATTCCATGAAAAAGAAAGACACAGATCGCCACCATGAACAGATACCAAGTATGCAGAAGACGTTCCTATCTCAAGTAAAAAGTTTCACTGATGTGATGGAGGAACTTGGCAACCCCTTTGCTGATAGAGGCCATTCACTTATATGCGACACGCCCCCTCCCTTAATTGAGTTCACATCTCCACGACTCGCGACGGCGAGCCGTCACGACTTGCTGAGTCATGCTGTTGTCGGCACCGGTCGTCATGTGGGTTGGCGACAGGCCCAGAGAGTCGTCGTCGAGTCGTGTGAGTCTTGAAGGGGGATCCCGACTGTGTGGTGCCTGCTCTATAGACTCGGGGTGAATCTGCAACTCAAAAATGTTACGGAAAAAGTCGGCTCGAATGTCGTCGTATGACGGCAACCCAATAATGGCGGAAAAATTCGAATTAAGGCTCGTTCACATCTCCACGACTTGCGTCGGCGACCGGTCACGACTTGGTGAGTCATCCAGTTAATGCCGACTGCAGCCGATTTTGGCGGGGTTGAAGCCCCAAAATCGACGTGGTTGGGTCGGGTTGCCGTAGTAAGACGACTAGTTTGCGACTGTCGTCGACAGTCGCGGACTAATTCGAATTTAACCGCCAATATTGGGTTGCCGTCATGCCACGACATTCGCCGACAGTTGCAGCACGACGCCAACCACGGTTGCCGTCATGCAGCGACTGTTTCCAGCCGTGCTGCTACTTACACCGGATATGGCAAGCCCCTCCACCGACCGTAGTCGGCGCGGTTAGCCGACAATTTGCCGTAGTTAGGCGAGATAATCAGTGACTAGTCCGCGATTGTCGACGATAGTCGCAAACTATAGAGGTATTTCTAAATTTAAAGGTCAACTTTGAGTTGGCGTCATGAGACGACATTTGCCGACAGTTGCAGCACGACGCAAACCCACGGTTTCCGTCATGCTGCAACTGTTTCCAGCAGTGCTTCGGCTGACGCCGAGTGGTTGAAGTTGTGGGCAGCGCTCTGGCCCATCCCCAACACCACTTTTCAACCTTCGCTTGTATAGTGAACCACGCCACCGATGTCGGTCACACCTGTTGTCCACACATTTGCCCACCTTGACTAGGCCACAAATACTTATGTGCCTCCATATGATATTTATTGAACAGGATAACTACGACATGTGATAACAATCGCCAAGACACTAAAGATACTGCGGAAGCAGTATAGCTGTATAAAAATACTGCAATGAAGATACTGCTCTATTTTTAGTGGGTCTCAACACTACCCTGCCTCCACCACGAATCTTCCCTCCTCTCGCGTTTTCCGTGTTGCAACCAGGATGCGACATGGTCGGCTCCGTGAGCCGACTAACGTCGCATAGTTGCAGCCGTGCTGCGACTAGAGTTGACGCAAGTCGCTGACTCGAACGTAGGAACCGTTAAAATCAAGTTCAGTTGGCGACCTTCGCCGTCGTGCTGCGTCATCAGGGACACCATTCGCCGACCGGAGCCGACATTTGCCGTCGTTTTCCTCTGTCTATCCCATAGTGTCGGGAACTGAGTCGCAGCCAGTTGCCGCCAGTCGGCAACTTCGTCACCGACCGGCGGCAACAGGCTGCGACTCTGTTCCCGACTGGCAACATGAGCTAACCGGCTCTTGATCAGAAGTCGGTTCATGACCCCGACCTGAGTCGGCAACAGTCGCCAACTAGGGTTGCCGACCGTCCCCGTCTATCCCAGTCTAAGAAATAACGGAAATTTCATGACAATTAGTCGCAACACGGTCCCGACTGGTCGGCGCCAGGACTTGACCCTTCGGCGACGAGTCCCAGCACGGAGTCAACTTTTTTCCGTTAAATGTTTGAGTCGCAGATCCGCCCCGAGTGTATAGACTCTAGAGCATGCACCACACAGTCGGAACCCCCTTTGCGCCCCTTCACGACTCCCACGACCCGACGACGACTCTTTGGGCCTGACGCCAACCCACATGACGACCGGTGCTGACCACAGCATGACTCAGCAAGTCGTGACTGGTCGCCGTCGAGAGTCGTGAAGATGTGAACGGGCCTTTAGGTCGCGAATGTCGACGACAGTCGGAAACTAGTCGCCGATTAGTCGCCTAACTACGGCAACCCGAGCCAACCACGCCGATTTTTGGGCTTCACCCCCAAAAAATCGGTTGCAGTCGGCACCGACTGGATGACTCAGCAAGTCGTGACCGGTCGCCGTCGTGAGTCGTGGAGATGTGAACGGGCCTTTATCCGTGGGGTTTCAGGCGGCAACAGCAGATCGGCATAGTGTGATTATTAAAACAACACTCGTCGTCAGTCAGCGTTCTTTCATCAATGGACTGCGACCGTCGGCAACCGTGTTCGCTGAGCGTTATGCGACCGGCGGGGTACGGTCGGCGCATTACAGCGTACGATTTTTTTCCGTTACAAATTTAAATGTCTATAAATGTCACCAACTTGCGCCGACTGGTATGTGAGTCTCATTTTTATCCTCAAGCATCTCCTAATTTCACCACCGTCGGCACCAACAGTCGTGACTCGGTAAGTCGATACTTAATTTTCTCTATTCACTCTTACAGTGGAGCAAGCTAAGGGACCACCAGAGGTACAAGAAAGACTTATCCTTGGTGCTAGAGAGGGACTCAGGTTGAACTTCAACCTACCTGACAGTGTCAAGCTACAGACGTCCCCCTCAATTCATTCTTTGTACACAAAATATATCTCTCTACCAACTGTTCATACATCAGGTAAGCACAAGAGTGTTTTTTAGGCATGATTTGATATGTTCTCCATATTGGTTATTGCAAATGGTATATGCATACGCAGAAACTATATAATTAGCCTGAATATTATAATTTCCATATGGATATATTGATACTATGGAAAATGATAAAACCAACAGGGGATTCAGAGTGACTCAAAATGTGTAAGATCAAAGAAATACATTATATTTGAATTATAGCAAAAGTTATGTTTACATGATATGAGAACATTTAGAAATGAAAATGAGTCACCTCGGAGACTCAGGTTGAACGAGAAAAACTGCATAAAACTATGAAGAATATGGTACCCATGCCATAGCGATCAGAGATCGTAGAGTGCATGGATGGAAGGGTAGGGAGGAGGAAACTTTGAAAATACTAATGTAGAAAATATGATAGATAATGGAAAGGATGGTACAGAAGACCACCAGGGAATAGGAAATAAAGTGTGAGAGAAAGATATAGGGGAGTAGTGAGATTTGAGATGACAAGTAAGGATGAAAGAATGTGTGAGGGAAAGAGATGAGGGAGTATTAAGATTTGAGTGTTAGGCAAAGTACTTGTAAAAAGAAAGGCACCTGTATGTATAGAATAACCAAAGAAGAAATGGCATAATCGATGGATAACACAAATAGTATGTGTAGGATAATATATAACTTCATTCAGTAGTACCTGTAACACATCACTAGTAAAACAAAATTGATATGACAAAAGAAAGTAAATATTCAGCTAAAATGTGATGGCTGATTTCGTTATAAGCCTACAACCCTTAATTAATGTTATTTATGTATATACATATTGCGGTCTGGTGGTGTAGTGGTTATTGTGCTTGATTCACAGCCAGGATGATTGGAAATGAAAGCCTCAGCCACCTGAAAAAATAAGGGGTTATCATCTTTAATATTATTACTACTGTTCTTTTTCCAGAAAAAAAAGTATATATGTAGGTTAAGGAATTGTGACCCAACAACCCAATAGGAGCAGAAAAACCCTCCTTGCTATGTAGGGGGTTCACGTGTGTGGATCCTTGCTTCAAGACTAGAAATGGTCTAAACCGCTACTCAGAAAAGAGGGTAAACAAGAAATATACGAACAAAATGCATGTAAAAGGATAATGCTGATGAACCAAGAAGTTAAAGTTATATACAGTATTTATTTGGGTGTATATGTTTCCAATTTTCAAGACTATCCTTAAAGAAAATAGAAACATTTCCTATGGTTATTATTGATTCACTTGGTAAACATCACCACAGTCTTTTATCATTCTATAGAATAATTAAAAACCAAAACATCATCAAATCATAATGATATGCGTGATGATCATTGTCAAATGAAACTAGTTACTCGGTTGCAGCAATGCTGCATGAAATGCGTTGGAGGAAAATAACAGTTGTAATGCTTTTACTCCTCAGATCAGCCCAGTACTCTTTGGGCAAAAGAGTTACTCTAAAACATTAATACGAAATATGAGCTTTGAGCCTCAATAGACTAAGTAAGAGATTCATGAGTTGTACAAGAGGTGGCATAGTAACTCCCTTGACACCATCCCCTCTAACACTGTTTCCTGAAGCTTCCTTTTCCTTTGGTACTGCATTTTCTGTACACCTTTGACAGCCTTCTGCCAGTGAATTTTTATACAAACTTGTATCCGCTGCTTGAGCTCTGGGAAATCCGTGTATACTACACATTAGGGTGGAGCGAAAAACACTTTGTTTTTTTAAATGACTCGGAATAGTTGGGAAATTGTGCCAGTGTAACCCAAATTAAAGTTTTAAAAATTTCACGTGTCTAATCCAATATCTTCAGGTGCCCCATGTTCTGATAAAATCGATAATATGTAAAAAAAAATCTATTTTCTTAAAAAATGTTAAACATTTTCAAGTTACTTTTATTAGATCGGAATACCGAAAATATGCTGCAGAATGACCATAACATGTGCAAAAAAAAGTATGAAACCAATCTATTAATATTTAGAGGTGCCCCGCACACAATGAATTATAGCGGTGTGAAGGCAGAAGTGCAGCTCTGACTTTGTTCTGCTGGAAGTGTGTGGGTTCATGCCTTCTATATATTTTGAAGAGTATGGGGCACTCCAATCTATCTTTGTATAGTGTTGGAATAATTAAATTCGAATCAAACAAACATATTCAATGAATTAAAAAAACTCATTTTTTCGAATAAATCTAGATTTTCCACCCCTCTGGGGCACCTCAAGAAATCTGCGTAGAAAATTTGTACAAAATTTATATTCAAAAGCATGTGTTCGTGAACACTTTTCATGCTATTCCAACAAAATATTCAAGAAACAAATATATTTTAATATATGTATTATGATAATTTAAAAAAAAATTGTCATAAAACCAAATCTTTGACATCTTTGGGGCACCTTAAAAAAATTCGCAGAGACTTCAATTTTTTTTTACGTGGATATAGCTCCATTTCGCACAATTCCCCCACTATTCCAGACGAATCACAGAAAAAGTTGCAAAAACGGTAATTTTCGCTCCACCCTAATACACATACCTTAGGTACACCTCCCTGACAGGTATATGATATCTTTTGCAATTAATTTTCACTTAGCATTTAATTCAGGGGCGTGTTTAGGATACAGAAACATTGGGGGCTTACCTTGCCCAGCCTAGAGATCTTTAGATTTTTACCGGATAATTTTCAATATATTTAAGAGTATAAGGAATAGATGACTTGTGAATATAGAATAATGCGCGAATATATTATGTAGAATAGCACGTGCCCCCTCACTGGCCCTGGCTTCCATATTCTGAATAATACTCTAATACCCACCACTGATCTGATCTTAGAATATACCCTTATATGTGGCATCAGAGTGGCCCCTGACCTGCGCTTGCCTAGTGCCCCCTCAGGTGCACCCCCCCTCATTGATAGATACCTAGCTACGCCACTGCTAACAAAGCAATCCAGTCCTTTAACAACCCACAAAATACGTAGCAAAAAAACAAAAACAAAATGATATCCTACCCACAATCCTCTACAAGGCTGTTAATGAATTCGAAGCACGATCGAACTCTATCAATATAAGCTTTAAAAGAAGTACGACAAAACCATACCAACACTATTACTAACTCACATTTACTAACATCTAAGATTTAGATAACGTTACAAGTCAAGAATTATTGGTTAAAGGTCAACTGGTAAGGGCGTGGGAAGGAAATAAGGAAAAGGGTGTGTTTCGAAGCAGTGTTGAGTTCCTTGAGTAATCCGGTACGAGCGACAGTCAAGGGCGAGCCGGCAAGGAGGCGAGACGTGTGTGCAAGCAGCTGGGAGGAGGAAGAGGATGATTTTTGGCCAAACAACGCTTTATTTGGTTGCTTTTCTTCATATTTCTACTGCATAAAAGTAGAGAGAGAAAGGGAGGGAGTGGAAGAGAGAGTGAGATGAATGAGTGGGCAGTCTCTACCACGGCCAACTCTGAAATTTCATTGGCCACCCCAGATCTGAGTCAGAGGTGTAATGAAAATTCAACCATCTCTATTTAATGGCTATGCTATGGCCACCCCGCACTAGATCTCTGTACAACCTTGGCCACACCTGTCACCATGTCCTGGCGGCGCTACTGTAAGTGGGAGAGGGAGGGAGGTATAGTGAGAGCTTACGTGGGATTTGAGGTTGTTTAATCCTCCCTTCAAAGAAATGGCTGTTGCCCCGTTACCTTTCTACCTTATATAACGTTAGATCATCTATAGGTAGTGGCGTAGCTACGGGGAAGCACGTGTCCCCCCATGAGAATCTGGAGTTCCCCAGGTGCCCCCCCTTACTGGCCATGGCTGCCGTTATCTGCTTGGACCTGTGACTGACGATGTGCCCTAATACCCTTTATGTGACATCAGAAGCTCCGCTTGCCATAGTTCCCCCCCATAACACAGCTGTGCCCCCCTATTGATAGATACCTAGCTACGCCACTGCTCCTCTGCTCTCGCCTCCTGTTCTCTCCACCTCTCATGTTTTGCTCATAAAGTGGATCTCATCAGCATATGCCAAGCAACATATAACGGTCCAAATCATTCATTTCTTACAATGATTTTGTGTTGGCACCAGTCAGAGCTATTCTTGTTTTAGTTAAAAAAAAATATATAAAAGATTGAGATCCGGGGCTATTCATAAAACGTTTGCGGCTACAGCCACCAATGCCCAGGCCTAACTACGGCAATGGCATTTATGACAGAATCATAATTTTCGGTTTTTCAAATTTTTACTTCCAGGTTCTCGAGCATTCTGTGTTGAATGAGGTTATTTGCACTCCCAAATTAAACCTCCATGGGGTCAAACTCATTGATGACTGAGACAGGTGCCTCTTAGTTACATTGATATGGTAATTTCATATAACAAAATATCTTCCTTAGACAACTTCCTTGGTCACTTTTTGCAACACCAATTTGGCGCAAAACAGGCTCTGAAAATCATTCTCACTTGTCAACAAGCATTAACATGTTTGGTACCATGAAAACTTCTTTTCACACCACTTATTTTAAAGCAGATTTCCCGCTAACCAGATAAGGGAAAAGGTTGGTGCATTTTTACATAATGAAAATAATAATAAAGCAGTATAGTCACCACACAAGTAAATGAAACAAGATTGTCCCATATATTTCCAGCAACATAATTACTCAACCATTGTAAAAATATGTGGAATATTGTGTGTCACTGCCACTGAAATCCAGTTATGAAAGCACTTTCATGTGAGCCACTTTCCTCAAGTACGTAGAATATAGCGTTTTCCTCACCACCATCAAGGGAATTGATAGCTTCTTAAAGTTATCCAATGCCCCGATTACAGTGTCTGTATTAACTTTGTTTCATGAGGTTTTTACCCACTCATTCACAGTTGATACACATGTTTGATGGAGGTAGATGATGACATCGATAATTTTCTGGCAGTGGGTAAACAAGGAAACATATCGTACATCATTTTATTATGAATCGTATATTAGTTCACTCCTTCACTCTCGGTGGAGGTACACGCGCTCTCAGAATGTTCTTGTTTCCATAAGTTTTAAAAACAAGGGTTAGAACTGTTACAAACCTGAGGGTTAGGTGTACTATAATCTATACCACAAACAGTCTGTAAGCTAATTGTTTGAAGTATATATTTTTTTCAGGAGTATCAAACTGCCCATGCCCTTGGGATGGTAGCTGCACTACGTGCCACAGGCATTGCCAAGTGTGCAGTAAAAGAAGTCCAACTGATGTATCTGTCACAATAGACGTTGATAAAAAGGAATCTCCAATTTACAATAAAATAGGTATGAATGTATTCATCTATTTGTTGTTAATAATTTTTAGTAAGAGAAATTTATCCATATTCAATTAAGCATTCGAATCTTTGCACATGAACTACTTTTTGGGCATCACTGATGTAGAGCCAAGAGCTAGAAAAAAACTGCCTGAACTGTATTTTTTCGAGGATAGTTACTTGTTGAATGAATATGCTACTCATTGATCATCATTTTATACAGAGGGAGGCATCCTCGAAGATGGGAGGACAGCATGTTGACATTCAAAGGGGGAGATGAGAGCTTGAAAGGAGTAGAGCATGGATGAGTAGTGTATGTACAAGAGTAAATGGAGACTTTTGTTGCGGTCATCCCGTTGATGGGTTCCAAGGAAGAGGTGTCAGAGTAGATTAGATTATTGAATATTTCGGTGTATAAGGGTGATCCACACATAAGACAACCCTCAAAGTTCCTCCACGACTTCATTGTTTTAGCTTATGTCTGTTGGTTATGATAACTTTCAAATCATATACATCATGAGATCAGTTACACACTGTACTGGAAAAATGTGGTCTACAGGAGATTATATACTGATGATAAGTAATGTAAAATATTTGGTGTAGCCCATGTAATAAAATGAAATAACCAATATATGTATCAACATGATCATAGAAGTAGACTTAAGACATGAAGTAGAAGCTAAAAGTAGACTTATGACATGGAATGAAAGCTTGAGGTAGACTTGAAATATGAAATGAAAGTTAGAGGTCTAAGATAAAGTGGGAGAAGCCTCTAATACGAATGGAATAAAATGTGAAAGCAAAGTATTGTTCAAGATTTGGAATGTCTAATAAGAACATGACATGGGTTGTGGAACAGTAAAAATTGTAAAATGTAGCATTCTAGTTTAGGTATATTACTTTGAGAGCATGGAAGAGAATGAGATGACGCATACCAGACTACGGCAAGTCACCGGCAGTGGCGTACCCAGAAAATTGAAAGGGGGGGGGGCCAATATTTATATATATATATATATTATATATATATATATATATATATATATATATATATATATATATATATATATATATATATATATATATATAATATATATATATATATATATATTTTTTTTTTTATTATTTTTTTTATATATACATAATATATATATATATATATATATATATAAATATATGTATAATAAATAAATATTTTTTATTATTTATTCTTTGCCAAAGGGGGGGCATGGCCGCATGCCACCCCCCCCCCCCCTCGGTACGCCACTGGGCCGCAAGTGCTATGGGTTAGTGGAGGGCCCTTTAGAAAATGAAATAGCAAAAAAAAGTTATAGTCCATTCGAGAGAGGAAAGGAATGGAGAATTGAAGTGTGAAAGAAAAATGTTTTGGACAAAAGTAGGTAGAGACTTCTGTCATGCCATTTGAGGGAGTCGTCAGAGAAAAATGGATAGACATAAATCCATAGACATAGGTGCAAAGCACACCTTCCCCTAAGTGCAAAGCAGTATTTAGGCATGAGCCAACAAATTATTTATCATAGCTCAAATTTTGCAATAATTTTGTGGTAGATGGTGTCTGAAAAATACATTGTTGTATAGATCAGTTGTTCAAGAGCATGTAACTTTGTCAGTAAAAACAATCAGGTACACTTGGCAAACTATAGTCTATATTTTTATATGTTGGCTATCATGCACTGGGCAGGCCACGCCCCCTCGTATCTAATCGGTTGAGCGTAACGTGTCCGGGCTTGTGAATGAGTTGCATTGAATACATAGGATCGGGCTACTTAATGATTGAAGTAATATTTAATTTAAATTAAAATCTTAATCTAGCTATTTGACAATATCAAATCTCAACATTATCGCAAAAAAATATATATGCATCTTTCCCGTTGAAGTCAACGTCGCCTAGTAGATCAAAAATATTGTAGATATATATTTGTTCAGTATAATATTATTCATTCATGAAAGTATAAGCAAAGTTTAAATGTTTTTATACTGTCATGTTATGTATGAATAGGCTACATTAATACATGTAGTACATTTACATTTTTTTAATTTAATTTTAAGTACCGTAGATAACAGTAAAGTCGCCACCTGCAGTGATGTCGCCAGGCGCCAAATATTACGAATTATAGCATCACTACTGATTTTTATGTGCCACTGAAGATGATACACAGTAGTTTATATCATGACTGTATAATCTACCCTGTTTCAGCGTTGTTTTATGCTTTGTATCTGCAAGTATAGACGGTTTCAAATTTCGCTACGCGTTTTTTTTTCGGGCGACGACGACAGCAGTACGACACTCAGTAAATAAACACTAGATGGCGACTCTACTGTTGGTAGCCACTTTGTAGATATTCTTGTAATTTGTTCATTTATAGCCATACTATGACACTGATGAAGACACAAAATGACAGACTCTCCAGATAGCCCCTTTTAACTTTCCTGAAATCATGGATGTAGAAATGTAAGTATGAACGCACCACACGTCTGTAAACAGAAAAAAAAGTTGTCCTGGCGACTTAACTGTTATCTACGGTAGCGGGCATGAAAGTAATATGTTCGATGGGACAATTTGTGTCTGAAGCTCTGCATATATATATATATATATATATATATATATATATATATATATATATATATATATATATATATATATATATATATATTACGAAAAACATTTGGATAGTTTGTATAAATTTAGTCAATACACAATTACACAATAAGCAATACGCATTATTCGGTTTACAGAAGTTTACCCTTAATTTCTTGTTCTCTCTTTATCAAGCCATCTGTTCCGTCAAGCATACTTCCTCCCTAACCGCACATTAAAACTGTAAAAAAAACCGATGTAAATAAACTATTGATTTATTCCTGCATAATGTGACAGTAGAAACAAATATTGTCTGACCTTTGCTTATACAATCATGAATAAATAATATGTGAAATACTGGAAATATATTATATTTGCAGTATTTTCAATCTACGCGTCGGCGTTGACTTCGACGCGAAACAAATAAGATTTATCAATCATCGGGATAATTCTTAGATTTGATATTGTCAAATAGCTAGATTATATTTCTGTTTTCATTTAGATACTACTTTAATCATTAAATAACCCGATCGTAAATATCTAATGCAACTCATTCACAAGCTCGAACACGTTACCTTCGACCAATCAGGTACAAGGGTACGCGGCCTGATCAGTGCATTTTGGAGAATAAAAGGAAAATAGACTATAGTTATCACATCATACACAGTGAATAAAGTTGGATCAATTCAGATGATGTAAACTTTTTTTTCATGTTAATTCCACAGTTGATGGAGAGGAAGAAGATAGTGGTCGCTCATCATGGTCAGAAGAAACTGTGAGTGAAGCTTCTGGATCCAGCACAGTGTGTGAAGAGTATTCTAGCATGCAGTGGCCTACCTCATTCTGTACACAGTTCAAGGTATTATTAGTTGCTGTAACACAAAGATGTTATACAATGTATGGCAGAAGGGTCTTCTTCAGTCTGAAATAATTTTAGATATGAAAGCATTTTTCTCACCTTCCCTGAATTTCATGCTTATCGTGTAGTTCTGTCCCTCAAATAATGCAAATTGCATTATGGTCAATAAGTGTCATGGACACCTAAAGCCTATGTGTGTTTGAACTTTTGCTCTAAGCCTAACAGCTTTCTGGAAATAAGATTTTCAGTCGCTCATGACTTTTATTGAATGTTATTGCTTATATTCTTGCAACCTTTTTTTTTTTTTTTTTTTTTTTTTACATCACAGGGAACTGGCCAAGGGCACAACAAAAATGGGTAACACAAAGCCCGCTTAGTTGCCAGTCCCTATAAAGAAGACAGTAAGAGAATAAAATAAAAACAAAGGGGTAAGCCAATTTAGTTCGGGAGGTGTCTTGTTACTCTTCTTTTGAAAAGATTTAAGTCATAGGAAAGTGGAAAAATAGAAACAGGAAGAGAGTTCCAGAGTTTACCAGTGAAAGGGATGAAAGAGTAAAGATACTGATTAACTCTTGCATTAGGAAGATGGACAGAATAGGGATGGGAATGAGTAGAAAGTCTTGTGCAGCGAGGCCGCGGGAGTGGGGGAGGCATGCAGTTAGCAAGCTCAGAAGAGCAGTGAGCATGAAAATAACGGTAGAAGAGAGCAAGAGAAGCAACATTGCGGCGGTGATTTAAAGATTGAAGACAGTCAGTCAGAGGAGAGGAGTTGAGACGAAAAGCTTTTGACTCGACCCTGTTTAGGAGAGCTGTATGAGTGGATCCTCCCCAAACATGTGAGACATACTCCATACATGGGCGGATAAGGCCCCTGTAGAGAGCAAGCAATTGAGAGGGAGAAAAAAAAGGATGCAGACGCCACAGCACACCTAACTTCTTAGAAGCTGTTTTAGCAAGAGATGAGATGTGAGATTTCCAGTTCAGATTTTTAGTAAAGGATAGTCCTAGAATGTTCATTGTAGAAGAAGGAGACAGTTGAGTGTCATTGAAGAAGAGGGGGTAGTTATCTATAACTAACCTACACTTTATTTTGTCCTTTTTTCATGCATATTTTTTTAATGCAGCTTATTTAACTTTTAACCCTTAATAATTATCTCCTAAGTAGGTACACATCTTTTCATGTTACATCTGTTATCTACTTTTTATACATCTCACTTGGTAGACTCCATAATATTTGTCCTCTTAAGGGGGGCGTTTCCACTTTTTGGTCAAAATTTTTGTAGTGAGCTGAAATTGTTACACAATAAGCTAGGTAATAGCATGATATCTGTGAAAAAGTGTGAAGGTGATAGCAGCAGAAGTTTCCGCATAATAAAATTTTTAACAAAAATCAGTCAATTTTTGGAACATTTTTGAAACGACAATACTTTACTATTCTTAGTTGTATTATATATTTTTTTGTTTGTCTAGTAAATTTGATCCTTGAACTAAACCCTCACGATAGTTTTTTTAGATAGCTTCATAATATATATATATTATATATAATATATATATTATATATATATATATATATATATATATATATATATATATATAAAATTTGGTAAAAATTTTGTTTTATTTCTATGTTTTTGCTCTAGTAATAGTTATCTTTTTACTTAGAACTATTTACCCCCGTGAGATTCTAGTCCTTTCATTGTTGTTTTAGATGCAGCAAAACATTTTGAAATAGGTGCATTAGTTTTTTTATAGTGTATTTTTTTTATAAGAAAAACTTTGTTTTGAGTATTCGGCCTTTTCCCCAAAAATTAATTGGTAGGTAATCATTTTTTTTCTCTTGTTGTTCATGTTTATTTTACATCATGTACATATATTTGAGAGCATTTTGGCACCTGGTCCCTGGTCTTTCTGGTTGAAAGATACTTCGAGTGAAAATGGCGCGCTAACACGTCGAGAAGGGGTCGACGAGCGGCGGGGGGGGTTCCGACATAGTCTATTTTTATCCAAATTCGATGAGTTTTCGAGAAAATTTTGTTTACCATAGTGTGCTTTAAAGCCTCAATGATCGCTTAGAGCGCTGAAACAGAAAAACTAAATATTTTTTACCGTAGTCTAAAAAAAATTGGAAACGCCCCCCTTTCCTCTTAACAGGTATCTCCTTTTCGTTTATTGTTTCTTATAACAAGCCAATTATCTATATTGAATAAGAGGGTAGAATAAGACTTACAGTATAATGCTTAAAGTAATCGTCCAGACCCATTTTTTTTTTACATAAATATGTTGAATGTTCATCCAAAACACCTAATCCACAAAAAATCATTCATTTCCACGCCTTATTTCCGTAAAAACAAGACTTGTAAAAAGCCCGGGAAAAAAAGTTTCATCCTTCCAACAGGCCCGCGAATATTATTGATGACGTCATTTGAGGTGTTCACCGAGAGAGAGAGGGAGAGAGAGAGAGGAGAGAGAGAGGGAGAGAGAGAGAGAGAGAGAGAGAGAGAGAGAGAGAGAGAGAGAGAGAGAGAGAGAGAGAGAAGGAAGGGATGGAGTTCAGAGAATCTGATATGCAGACTACAGACAACAGACAGGAGAGAGCACAGGAGGATGCCGGAGTCCACTAAGACATACAACATAGAAATAGGAAGCTACAAGAGGCCGCGGCTACCGGGTAGTTCCTGTCACCTAACACTACCTACATCCACCTTTCATCCCCATCCATGAACTTATCCAGCTCCCCTTTAAAGCTCCCTAATGACTCCGCACTAACTACCTGTCTACTGAGACCATTCCACTCATTCACCACCCTATTTGTGAACCAGTTTTTCCCTATTTCCTTTCTAAATCTACGCTTTTCCAGCTTGAATCCGTTACTTCTTGTTCTACCCTGGTTAAAAGCCGTAAGAACTTTTCCTACCTCTCCTTTATTAAATCCCTTTATCCACTTAAAAACTTCTATCAGATCGCCCCTTACTCTGCGTCTCTCGAGTGAGTGTAATTTTAATAACTTCAATCTCCTCTCATAACTAAAGTTACGCATCCCTTGTATCATTTTGGTCATCCTTCTCTGCACTTTTTCTAACAACACTATATCCATCCTGTAATATGGAGACCAAAACTGAACTGCATAGTCTAGTGAGCCTGACTAACAGATAAAGCTTTAGAATACTCCCGCCTTTCTCTTAACATTGGTAATGATCCTATCTTATTGCTCTATTTCTGCCTCAATACATTGTTTACTAGGGGAGGTTGGGCTCAGCCTATCAAATCTTATTTCACTCTGTCTCAGCGACCCATTTTTTTGTACATACAGGGTTATTTCTACCAACACATAACCACATAAATCATTAATTCCACGCCATTGTCCGTTAAGTTAATCAAGTCTTGTAATAACGTCGCGGAAAAACATAATTGTATCTTCAGCAACTGTGACCTGCGAACCCACTATCAACGTCTTTTGAGTGTTCAAATAGAAGGGAAAAAGAGTGGAAAGAAGATAGATTGGAACCATAAGAATTGTGATACTAGCAAGTGATCAGAGAAGAGACTCAGAAGATGAGCTAAGCTATTAAGAGGTAGTCGTGGGAGTCCTTCAAGAATCTGCTATTATTCACTCTACTTCATCCCCAACACCCACCCACATCCCACAACACCCACCCCTGTTCCCACCCACATCCCCACTTCCAACACCCATCCCCTGGGGGATTGTCTCGCTCAGCGAGACAATCTGTCACACACCGCCCGCTATTCCCCGGCGCTCCACACGTCTGCACACATATATCGTCGCCGTATAGGTTGGAAATGGGTGCTAAGCTCTCTGGAAAGGCACAGCTTTCTTGCTGCACCCATACAGGATGCAAATATATGTCATATCGCAAAAAATATATATCAGAAACACCAAAAATTCTTCAAGTACTATATTTTTTTCTGAGTCTACGTTTATTTGTATCTTGGCCGGGGTATGAGGCTTCCTGCTGTGACGTCACCGGGCCGTGGTCCGTCGTCTGCTGGTCGTCAGTTGTGTTTTGAGAGCTCGGGGAATTTACAGATTTTGAATGCGGATAATTTAAAAACGGGCGACTGGATGCAAAATGTGACAACATATTGTTGATAGTTATACTCGATAATGGCTATATTTTGACTGCATTAAATCAGGAATGATGAAATGGTCTGGACGATTACTTTAAGCGTCGCTTGTCTCTCTCTGTCGTCTCGGCGTGGCCGCCGGGGCATCCACCCGGGCGTGTGGCTGCCAGTCGTTCAGCAGGGGTGTCAGGGTGTGGCTGTGTGATGACGTGGCAGGGACCAGGGCGTGACACGTCATTATTTATCATCACGGAATAATCTACCTTCAAATATGAGTATATCATTAGTATAAAAAGGTACATGCATGATAATACATATAGGTCCTACCTACCTATAATGGTAGGTAGGTAGGTACGCCTGATTACACTTTTGTGGCGTAGCGTTGACTATTTGTGATCTTTCACGGCAAAAGTCCACACACACACACGCACGCACGCACGCACACACACACACACACACACACACACACACACACACACACACATACACACACACACACACACACACACACACACACACACACACACACACACACACACACACACACACACACACACACACCCGGGTATTTATGCCCGGGTAGCTCAGTGGCAGAGCTTAGGAAACCAGTGAATGTTCCTAGAGCGTGGGTTCGAGTCCCACCCAGGGCGATCGGATCAATTTAAAATTTTCGGCTCACAACCGAGAAGTCCCGGGTTCGATCCCCGGGCGGAGCGAAAACAGACGGGCGGTCTTCTTAAAACCCGAGCCCCTGTCCACCCAGCATTGAATGGGTACCGAGTGTTAGCCGGGGGTTTGTGAACCGCCTCCCGGGGTGGTGGTTTCGGCCAACAATAAGGATGAATGAGAAAAAATAAATGTTGATATGGAGACGGGGCCATACGAGCGCTGCTCTGGCCCTGTAAAATACAACTAGACAACTAGATGAATACACACACACACACACACACACACACACACACACACACACACACACACACACACACACACACACACACACACACACACACACACACACACACACACACACACACACACACACACACACACACACGCAGACACACACACACACACACACACACACACACACACACACACACACACACACACACACACACACACACACACACACACACACACAGCTACTGGAGTATAGGATTACCACCCTCAGCTCCTGGAATATGATGTCTCAATTCCTTAACTTGCATCAGTACCTATGGACGGCAGCACTGAGCGATTGTGCCCTATTAGACTATGGGCCAGAAACCGAAAAGGTCCCCCCCTTCTTAATACCTGCCACCAATTTCTTAGTTACTTTGATGTCTAAGCTTCAAGAAAAGTTTTGTTAGTCGAGCGGTTTCTGGTTCCTTGTACCCGTAAATAGATATTTAGATAGCTGCTGGCGGACGGAGGGAAAACAACAGTACAACGCCAGTTTTCAATCAGAAAGACTAAAGACAAGAGTAACTTATGTATTCCAACTGTTTTTGAAGAGACAAATTGATTGGAATTGTTATTTTGGGGCTTCAAGATATTTTAATGTGTCAAAAACCTAGAATCGAACCCAAAATGTGTTAAATCGATGGACAGAGTTAAAAACTTTTGGTAGCACTACACTAATTATTGATCATCATAATCTTCAAGTTCATTAAAATACTCATCTTCGAGGCTGAGAACTGATAGTTCTCAGCTTCTATATCATCATTCCCAAAGTTAGGGAGTTATTGACAATAATTGACACAAAGTCCCGTGGCAACATTTCTGGATGCGTCCACTGGAAATCCAGTCCCTCTACTCCCGGAACCCAGCCATTTGAATCGGGCCTGATAAGTGATGGTGGCTCCACTGACCTCTGGATTGCAGCTTTTATATATATTTTTTTTTTAATCGCGAAGGACTGGCCAAGGGCAGAATATAAAATAAGTAACAAAAAGCCCGCTTAGTTTCAGTTGCCAGTCCCTATAAAGAAGATAGTAAGAGACTATAGAAAAGGTGGTTGGCCAATTTAATTCGGGAGATGTCTTGTCACTCTCTTGAGAATTGAGCATTGACTTAGTTGAGTTGGCATTGAGTTAGACTTGAAAGATCATTAATGAATAGAAGGAGGTGATGGGCCATGGATAGTCCTATCAACATAGAAAGTGATAGGACAGAACCCTGAGAAACACCACTCTTACCGCCTACCGTCGCTGCAGTAGAACGGTTTGAAAGAAATTTAAGTTGAAGGTGCAGAGAGAAAGATATTAATCGTATGAGAGTAGTTTTGAAATTAAAGATTTATGCCAGACTATGTAAAACTTGATATGTCGAGGGCAACAGCAA